>JAUPFT010000005.1:6784554-7169554 GCA_036936625.1 Parnassius smintheus behrii | reverse complement strand
TGCATAGGATTACGTTTCCTTAGAAGAGCAGACGGTGTGCGCGGTCTTTTTTTTAAAAGCACCTCTGGACAGTCAACAGTATCGACAACAATATTCAAAAGATGACACGGATCTGCTTTTTTTTTGCTATATATGATATTTTTTCAGCATATATAGTAAACAGGAGAAGGGAATTGCAGATATTTTGAAACTTTTTTATACTTCTTTATTAATGTAAACCCAGTTTTGGCGGGGTGAGAATATTATCCACTATCCCATATCCCGTGGATGTCGTAAAAAGCGACAGAGGGAGCTGGAGTTAGCGCGAGCAATACTTCTGGGCACTCCCTGTCGTAGATGCAATAGAATATACAAAGAGATGCAATATATATATATATATATATATATATATATATATATATATATATATATATATATATATATATATATATATATATGTTTACATATATATATATGTTTACATAGATACTAATTATTTACACTATATATAAACAATTAGCGAAAACGAATAATTAACGTTCGGTTGTAACCCATGTTATTTGGTTCATTTTGGCTTTTAAGTATAACTTTCATCGAAATTTCTTAGAAAGTTTTCAGTGTGACGAATCAAAATATTTCATAAATTGTAAAGTGTTTAACGTCTTGGATATAGGGATCTCTTCCACAGTTAGTTAGTCGTATTTTATTTCTCGGCCGATTGGCCTTCCCTTTAATCTGATTTGGCTTTATTTATTTATTGAGCTATATTTTGTTATACTTATTCCGTACACGTGATGGTGGTTGGATGCTGTGGCCCATAGACATCTACATATATCCTCGATTAATATTAAAAAAGCAGATGCGTTGTCACCCCTGAGGAATAAGATGGAACGCTTCGTTTCCAGTAAAATGGGTTTCCGGTTATCTAAGCGCACCATACGAAACATACAAGTAACGCTGGTGGTATTCTGTGAAAGTTCGATCCTTTCTCTGTAAGGGTTGAATCTTATTAATGCTTATAATATATCTTTTTATATTTTCATAAATATTTATAAAATCCCAACAGATGCGAAAATAAGAGAAATTTTACTAAAATAACAAAACGGACAGTCCATTTCATAATCATAAAATATCGTATGAATGTGTTACAAAATTGTTATAAGCGAGTCTATTAATTTAATATGACGTCGGTGCTCAGCGCACAATAGTAATAAACGCGCCACGAGTTTTCATTCAGTGCCGGACGTGCCGCGTTTAGGCGCCATCGAAACATTGAAATTAAATTAAGAATAACGATTCATTCTTTTTACGAACTTTTTACGTTCTGTGGATGTTATAATTATTGAGAAATTTAGTCACCAATGTAATAGGTACATAGCTCGGCGGTGTAAGAGTATCCGCTACCCCATATCGGCCCGTGGGTGTAGTATAAGGCGAGAGGGAAACTGAAACAAGTGGGCAACATTATTTTCCTCATAACAACAAAATGATAAACAACTGCGGTTGCCAACCACCCCGCCAATCGTGGAAACTGTGGTAAATCCTATACTATTAAACGAGCAATTCTTGTATATATATATATATATATATATATATATATATATATATATATATATATATATATATATATATATATATATATAATCGGAATCTCGGAAACGGCTCCAACGATTTTCATAAAATTTATTGTCCAGTGAGTTTCGGGAATAATAAATCGATCTAGCTAGGTTTTATTTTTAGAAAATTTATTTTTGTCCGTGTTTTTAGGCAATGAAAAATTGCTACAATATCATTAGAACAAGAAGGTAAATTTTGACAGTTTGTTAATGATTATAAATAGCTTAATTGGTATAATGGGCGGTCACAGAATCGTAAAACCCCGGTTCGAGCCCAGACCGACTGACCGACTTTTTTAATTTTTTTTTCAAGTTCCTTTTTTTTTGAGAAAATCTTTTTTTCGAGCCCTCTTTTTAGTATTTTTTAAAAACACGAAAATTTAAATTAAAATAATTGCACTCATGATTTTTTATTCAAATAACCAGTTCCGTTTTTTCTGTTATGTCGCTAAGGTCAAAAAATATTATGTATATTTCATCAGTATGTAATTTGTATCTAAATATAATTTCCAAAACACACGAATTAAAAAAAAATCGAGCGAAAAATACCGAGCAAAGCTCGGTCAACCAGGTACTATCCCTCTTATAAGGCAATCTCTGGGGCCCTCCCCCAGCAGTTGACTTCCACAGGCTGTAATGAAAGGTAATACCTATCTCGTAAATATTTTTTAATACTCAGAAAAGCAAAAAAGTAAAGTAACAGCCTGTACACGTCCTTTTACTGCGCCTGTCTCCATTCATTTCTGAGGGGGTTTCAGGACAAGGAAATGTCCGCCGCACAGCCCCAAAGCATAGTGGCGAACTTCACATGCTTTCGAAATGTCTCTGACATGCAGGTTTATGATGACCGCGATGTGACAATTGTGCAATTTTAAATACTGATTTCCACGTGTTCGGCAGTGAAGGAAAACACCTTGGGAAATCAGCATGTCTGAGAAATAAGAAATAAAAATATTTCGAAGACATGTGAAGTTCGGCAACACGCATTAGGGCAGCGTGGTGGACACTTCCTTGCCCTAAAACCCTTTCAGAAATGAGAGGAGGCCTGAACCCAGCTGTGGGACGTTTATAGGTTGTAACTTTAACTTTTAAGTGACAATAGTTTTATATATAAAAACACGACATGTTTCGCGGCACATCGAGATAAGCAGGTCTCGCAATCATTTCTAATCAATACGACTTTAACACTTGTCGGCTCGGCGTGGTACGCATAATGGAGGGCGGGCGGCGACGTCGGCGCCTCGCGTGCCTGCTTAATTGCACAACTTGCTACTGACGTGTTTTATTACGCGGCGTGCTCCCTTCACAATTGTTTAGTAGCTCGCTCATAAGATGTTAAGTGGCTTAATTTATCACGTTACTACCACTTCTAACGTGGTAGAACCATGCTGTAGCTATTTTAGTCGTAGCACAAATGGGTTGCCTTGATCGCGGAAGGACCACGCTTTCACCGATTAACAGCATTAAATAGCAGGTTAATGCTGTTTTGTTTCGTATGGTGTAGAGAACTGAAGAATCCTTTTTACAGGAAACGAGACATTTTATCTTAGTCCTCGGAGATGACCACACATCTGAATTTTGATACTTATTCGAGGATAAATGTAGATGTATATGAGTTACAGCATCCACTTACTGTCACCGTGTGCTCGTTTATCAACCTTATTCCGGAAAATATTATACTTATTCTGTCTGTTTGTGTATAATAATAATAATAATATTCTTTATTGACATAAAATATATTTGTGTATATAGCTGCATATATTAAGCTATCTATTACCCTAACTCATTTCGTGGGGCTTGTTAGAAACGAGCACACACTACCTAATGGTAAGTAGGAATCACATACTTACCAATAGGTGGACTGTACATAATCGGTTAAAAATAAAAATGTAGATGCTTTATCGTCCCTGAAGACTAATAAAAATGTAAGATCGTGTGGCGTGAGGTACACAACACCTATAGCAATACCTAAGAAATATGTTTGTAAAATATGTATTTCATAAAAAAACTCAGATTAACGATTGAAAGCAGCGTTAAAAGTGCAAGAAATCGGAGCCTGCAATCGCCAGCTAAGTAAGTCAGAAGAAGTGTTCCAGATGCTTTTGTCCAGCAATCGCTTTTTTCCGAATTTATAAGCGGAAACTGCTATACTCGTAATCCCTATCCGCGCTAAATCGGTAACAAGGATATCTACAGAATAACAAGATCAACTATTAATCCCAGTGGATAAGGAACATCTCGAATAATCGAGCACCGATTGGGAAGAAAGATTATTGAGTGGTAGCACCGTACCGGTAAGCAAAGTGTTAGTCGGCCCCCCACTAGATTGAGTGACGACCTAATGAAATACATAGGTAGTGAATAGATGCAGGTGACTAATAACTGTTCTTTGTAATAATCTATGGACGAAGTTTATGTTCAGCTGTGTAGGCTTTAAAAAAGTTGTAATAAAAATAATGAAATAATTACGAATTTTAGATAAGTAAGCAATCAATTAGTAAACTAACTTATAATTAAATTTAAACTATTTTAAACTGTGTAGTGTAGATACATCCACTTTGAATTTTATTAATTAGTAATAGTGAAATTCAAAGGCTGAAGGGTCGAAACTATTCATACTACTTGACAATCTAAACACACCTCGACGAAGTGCGTGGCTCACTTAGTTCCACAGCTTTCTGTTCTCGCCGCGCGGGACCGTGGGAAACAGATATAAATCCCACCTTGCCGGCTTTTTCACTTCTGTATATTCTATTGATATATTTTCTTAAGAAATTTTAGCGTAATATGTCTTAATATATGAATTATAAGTAAAGAGGTTGCTGAGGAACTTAAGCACTGTTCACTAACATTTTTAATAAAATCTTAATTAAAATTTGCTTTACGCAGCATAAACCCTCACTAATTCCTCATTAAAGATCTTCTTTAATGAGGATCAATGAGGATCTCATTAAAGAAATTCTTTAAAGAGAATCTTATTAAAGATAAAGGTATCTTTAATAAGATTCTGTTTATTTATTATCTTTGAAATATATTATTTCTTATTAATCGGCTCATTAAAGACTTCTACTAAACATTTACATCTTCCTTAATAGGAAAGATTAGTTAGGATATTCTTTTATAGAATGAAGAACACGCACGCACCTGATGGTAAGTGTGTATCGTGGCTTATAGACATCACTTATTCTCGATTAAGAAAGAATGTACCGTGTAGTGACGATGAAAGAATGTCAACTACCCCATATCATCCCGTGGGTGTCGTAAGACAAGGGGAAACAAATCATGAGACGGGAAGCAGTGTCCTGATAACGACTTAAAATAAAACACTGCGATTGCCAACTCGCTCGCCAAGCGTGTCAACTATCTCAAATATCCACCCTATCCAGCAAACTATGGCTCTTACAAAAATTAAGCATAATATGTCTGAATGTATGAATTAATGTGGTTACTGAGTCAGTAACATTTCAAATAAAACTTAATTTAAAGTGTTTGGGTTACTTCAATTATAATTTGACTTACTTACGTAGTATAAGGCCTCATTCTGTTAGTATTTTAATAGAGATATCTCTTATTTATTTTTCTTTGAAATATGTTATTTCTTATGTTTATGGAAATTGTCTCTGCCTGCCAAAACAAAATGAAGACTGAGAAGACACGAAACATTTCCCGAATGGATTATATACTTAAAGACTTGCGCACACAAATTTTCAATAAGTAATTTTATTTTCAATGGAAGCCGGATAAGGAGAATTTTGCTGAGTTGTTTATGATAAGTAACTCGAATTGTAGTTTTTTTATAAATAAGAAATTTGAATAAAGTTCATTTCGGGTTTCCATTAATTCATTAAGTACACGGTAGGAAGGAAAACGTTGTAAGAAGCAGCTTAAGATTTTTATATAAAAACTTGTTAACAGATTGTAAGTAACTATTCATATTTATATTCTTTAATCTATGGTGACTATTGCAATCCATGTGCAATGAATGTCCAGCAAGGATGGCCACCGTTGCTTTCTAAAACAAGGATGGCCACCGTTGCTTTTTAAAACAAGGATGGGCACTGTTGCTTTCTAAAACAAGGATAGCCACCGTTGCTTTTTAAAACAAGGATGGCCATCGTTGTTTTCTAAAACAACAATGGCCACCGTTGCTTTCTAAAACGGGGATGGCCACCGTTGTTTTCTCAATTATTTTACTTGTACAAAGTAGTTAACTACAGTCCCATCTGGGGGTAGTGATAAAAAACGCTGCGGTTGCTAACTCATCTGCCAAGCGTGGCAATTAGAGCAAAAAAGTTAAGCCTATGTTCTGACTTTTAATGTAGGTGTGGTGCGTGTCGAATATTTATGGCAAGCGCTTTAGCTGTTGAGGTACCACGGCTGTACCTCATCATTATCATCATTTGTCTGTTCGTCGAAATATATTGCCGGACCAATGCAACTTCAGTTTATTATTCCATAGGACTTTGTCAGTTACTTTGATACTAATCATAGTTGAAAGTAAATCGGAATAATATATATAACGTAAGAAACACTAGACGAAAAACTGTTACCAACGTCAAAGACATTTAAGCGTCGTAAAATTAATATTGAGCGCAGCAATAAAACCCGAGTGACTCCGCTAAACAACCGGGGAAGCCATCGCCACGTCTATTTAGATGATACGATCACAACGAAGCACACGCGAAAGCACCCACGCACATAAATTTCACACCTGTCTCTCTGTCAAAACTTTTATTGTACAACGAACTCCTCGAAGTACATACTATCTCGCCCCACATCACGCAATACATTCCGCCCTCGACTCACGACAATTTATAAGCCGCGAAAGGCACTCGGTAATGGTGACTGAGCGTTACTTTC
The DNA here is from genome assembly GCA_036936625.1 of Parnassius smintheus behrii. Taxonomy (NCBI): domain Eukaryota; kingdom Metazoa; phylum Arthropoda; class Insecta; order Lepidoptera; family Papilionidae; genus Parnassius; species Parnassius smintheus. Next base: position 7,163,099 of record JAUPFT010000005.1, on the reverse strand, counting down.
GCGATAGTTTGAAAAGTAAGGCGCACGCAACGGTTGTAAGTTGGTAGGCGTAACTTTGAAGTCATTTCCTCGTTATAATTATGAGTCGTTAACCGCTGTGTATTAAAGCGTTGTTGTGATTATTGGTTAATTTTAGGATTTATGTTAAATTATACCACTATTTAACTTAACATAAAATTTGGAAAATCCTAAAGCCGACTTCAATCTCGCACTATAGTAAAAAAACGAGCCGATTTAAAAAAAAGAATATATTCTAAAGTAGGGCTTTAATATCCTTCTATGCGCTACGCCGTAGCACCGACTACAGAAAGTAAAATTATTTTATTTCTATAGTTCTCTGACATCGGTTTTTATTTTTTACAAATGTTATTATTTTATCAAAAGTACGAATAGGTCGGCACAACGAGAGTAGGATCACGCTCTCACAGAGTACCAGCATAAAAGAACAGCTTAAGGGGAAATATAAACTCAAATGGCTTAGCAAGATCCTCCGTTATGACGAAAATATTGCAGCATTAATTTTGAAATAAATATATGGTAAAGTTGAGGATTAATGTTAAGGACTATGTTAGACGAAAACACCATTCCGTAAAATTTTCTCGATAGAAAAAAAATCCAAAGTTACCTCCAAAATAAACAATAAACCGCTGTTATTCATAAAATACTTCAAATAAGATCATGAAACTTTGCATATTAACTGAACTAACTACAAAGCAGTGCTTATGTTATTTACTTTTTTTAAAATACCATTATTTTCACTGTAAAAAGAAATTACCTAAACTATCGGCTTCTTGAAGCTTGATTCCTGTCGCCCAGTCAGGCCAGTCAGCAGTCAGTTTCGCTTCGGCCTTAGAAGGGGGAGGTTGTGTCGCTTACGATCAGAATACACATTACGCAACAGGACGACGTAAAGTTAATATGGGAAATAACCGTAATAAAAATAAGAAGCGACTAGGTTGGCGTTAAGAAACAGGCATAAATATGATAAACCTAATGAAATAAGTATCTAACGACCTATCTACTTACAGTATTAGTGATTACAAACATGTCAGTACATAGCATACAACGCGCGGGCAAGTGGGGCGAAATTAGAATTTGAGTTGACTTACGCCTCTTAATGCTGCTGTATTTCGAATGGTGCGTGTAGATATTCGAAGACCCTTTTCACTGAAAACGAGTCAACCATCTCAGTCTGGGGTGACAACACATCTGCATTTTGATTTTTAGTCTATTATAAATATAGACGTCTTAGGGCCATTGCATATACTTACCTTTCTTACTTACTTACTTATCGTCACGCACAATCCCTAACGGGGTAGCCAGAGAGAACAGATCGCCAAGTGTCACGATCCTTACATACCTCTTTCGCTTCTTTCAGGTTCATTAACTTCTTCATACATGCACGTCTAGGTATCCGAGTACTCTTGACCCTCCCCTCTTCGAGCAATTTGCTCACATGGTCTTCGAAAGTTAGTCTCGGTCTACCTCGACACCTTTTAATATTTACTTTCGCTCTATATATTTTCTTCACCATTCGGTCTTCACTCATTCGTTCAACGTGCCCAAACCATTGGAGTACGCCCCTATCAATTTTTGTGATAAGGTCATCTTTCAATCCTGCCATATTTACTTTCTTACTTATTCTTAAAAAAACACAAAAGGGTAAAAAGTTATTTTTTACTCTTTTGAGTGGACTACAGAACATCGCAATCTCAATGTTGTCTAAATAGCTGCAATAAAAATTTCATTCCCTATTTTGCCACATATAAGGGTGGAATTTTATTCTAAATGTATGTGGAACTACCCTGAAGTATACCTTAACTACTAAACAAAAACGAATCATCAAAATCGGTTAAAGTTGACTAAGAAATCATATAACATACATATAAAAAATATATAGTCGTATTGTAGCCTCTTCCTTTTTTTGAAGTTTGTGGAAACGATAAACACGTCTTTTTATAAAATTAGGATTACAAACGAGCACACAGTCCACCTTACGGTGAATGGGTGCTGTGGCCCATAGACATCTACATTTGACCTCGATTAAGAATCGAAATGCAGATGAGGACTAAGATGGAATGCCTCGATTCCAGTAAAACGGGTCTCCGGTTCTCTAAGCTTACCATACGAAGCACAGTATCTTCAAGCTGCTATTTTACGCTGATATTCTGTGAGAGCATGGTCATTCCCCAGTCGAACCGACCCTTTAGTGTCACAACCATAATATAGCTGCTCTACCAGATATAAAAAGCCATAGGAATTTTCTGGCACTTCCCATTATCTCTTCGCCGCTTACGACACCCACGAGATTTAATGGGATTATGTACCTCTGACCTCTACTGCATGTTATTTGGATGTCATTTTAGTAAGAACAACTTTGCAATGAATGGAGGAGGTAGGCCACCTTCAGTAGTGGCCTTTTGGTGGAATCAACGAACAAAATGAGTTTGTTATATTTATAACACAACTAACAAAACCATAAGAGAACATCGACGATTCGTATATAATTACTTTTCCCAATTTAAGATGTCTAATGAACACGGAAACGAGTGTCTCTAGATCTATTCCCGAAACGCACAGCATTTTCGACACACCGAGGTGAACGCACTCTCATTAAAGACGGCGACTTCAACTGATACGTTGATACATTGAACATTCTTAAGTGGACACGGAAATATAACTTCTTACTGATCCTTCAATGTAGTGATGGTTGTTTATATTTATTTTAGGGCTGACAAAGACTCGTGCAGTCGATCTGCTTGTAATATCGATAAAATAACCGCTTAAACTTATATTAAAAATTTTAATAACATTTGCTGCCCTTGAGTTTTGCGATATCATCAGCGTGAAAAATATTATAAAGCTAAATATGTTCATGGTGTATCGCCACTGGAAATAGAATTTTTAGGGGGCCGGAAATTCGATTCAAGCCTTGGCCAAATAGCATGCATGTCTGGATTCAGTACACCTACTATTGTGATACGGTATGAAGGGTAGATGGACTGCATATATCGGCCAAGAGGCATTTCATTTTGGTTCTCAGGGGTGAAAACAAATCTTTCATCCACTTTGTTTGTTAAAATGAACTCAAGTGATGGACAGGGCAACATTTGTCACTGTAATATTAAAAAATGAATGGCAGAAAGAGGTGAAGATTTGATATACTCGTATTGACAATACGCCTAGCAGATTAGATCCAGAAGACACAGTATGATTACAGTTAGTTATTTAATTAATCAAGAGTCCCTGTGCCTTAGGACCGCTCTGTCTCACTTTCACTGTTTGCGGAAAGCTTATGTGCAGCAGTGGACATGTGATGGAGTGTAATGATAAGATCGACCGCTATTAGTCGGTTTGTCAAGGAATTGGTATTTTGAGAAATAGCTGTGTTTTGTTTAATATGATAAGAGGGACAAACTACCACACACTCCAACTGATGGTAAGTGGTTGCTGTAGCCTATAGACATCTGCGTCTATCCTCGATTACGAATCAAAATGCAAACGCGATGTCACTCGTGAGGACTAAGATGGATTGCCTCCTTTATAGTAAGAAGGGTCTCCGGTTCTCTACTTTCTCTAAACACAAGCAGCGCTAAGCTGCTATTTTACGGTAGAATGCTATGAGAGCGTGGTCCTTCCCCGGTCGAGCCTACCCATTTGTGCTATAACTATACTACTAATAAAGCTGCAGCATGAGTCTACCAATAAAGGATCTATTTTAGTTTAGAAAAAAGAATAAAACATTATACGAACTATAATTTGATAATTATTTGTATATTTTTTCAATAGTAAATGTGGTGGCAAAGTCGATAACTCATATAACGGCCCAACTTCGAGACAACCCTAGCACGTGTCATATTACGCCCGCCGTGCGGCCCTTCTTATTTTTATTTTGTCAAATTGTAACTGAAATAAAACCGAGGCGCGCAATAAAAATACCGTCGGTACTGTTATTGCAGCGTCGTACGGAAATAGAGGCGAGAGGGCCCCCGTGTCGCGCGTGTCGCCCACGTCATAGAGTAGTGAGGTACACGCATGTATAATATTGATTGGTTGAAAACCACACGAAAGTGTGTTTTTTCCCAATTCATAACTCGCAGATTGTTTTTTTTTATAAAACTGAATTGTCAAACGAATGCAATCAATAGACATCTGCAATAAAATATATTTCTTTGGACAAATGTAATACGTCACACATACGGACATTAAAATAAATACAAGAATATTATTTAGTAAATAATAAAAAGTAATTTAACTTATACGCTTGTGTTGAGTGTGGTCCACTACAGTAGTCGAACGGTGGATTCGAATCCATAACTTTCTCAAGTTTGCAGTCTGCACTCCACCATTAGGCTATATTATAATATAGTCGCTGTCAAAATTGAAAATTAATACAAAGGTGAGAGAGAATACCATTAACATCACCATTTACCATCAGGTGGTATTGTAGTCAAATGCTGGACACATCTAATGACACATCATTTATTTAACATCAGGTAGAGTGTGTGCTCGTTTGTTTCGTAACTGTGTGTTGCAACCCTTACTTTTATATTAAAAAAAAACTAGTTATAACCAGTTTTCAAGATTCGCATATTTTACCTAATTACGCATCTACCTTCCCGCTCTACACCCACTGTGCACTCCAGGAAGCGTGATTTTCCACTTATTTTCAACGACACGACAACGCGCTCCGTACCTCGTCAACGACCGTGTAAGCTCACTGCTCACTTATAATATCTTCACGATTGTTTTAAATAATATGGAGCACTTACACCTGTTGCTTTTCAGATAAATTGTTGAAAAACTCTTATATCTGTTACTCGTAATACTGGGAGCCATCACCATGATAAAACAGACATTGTCTTCAAGGCAAGAGTGAACAGGTTTTTATTAGGTTTACTTCGCTTCACTTTACAATCTTTGACCACGTTTTTTTTTGACCACTTACCATCAGGGACAGCAGTCTAATGCTGCCTTAGAATATTTAAAATAAGCACTTACAGTTTTGTTAAAACGTAATCACGACAAACAAGCGCGCAATCTAAATGATGTTAAGTGGATGCTGTGGCCCATGGACTAAATCTATCCTCGATTATGAATCAAAATGCAGATGCGTTGTCAGCTTTGAGGACTAAGATGTCTTGGAACGTCTTGTTTTCAGTATAAAGGGTCTCCGGTTCTTCTCACTCACCGTACGAAGCCTACTTCTTCTGAAGTACCTGGTACTTCCGCGGTTGAGGCGACCTATTTGTGCTATAACCATAATATGGCTGTAGCGTGGCTCTACCACGTATAAAACGTACCATATAGAAGTGGTGCTGACTTTCACGTTATAAGTTGAGAATTTTAATTAAGTAAAATTCTTAAGTTTCTGGTGCTTTATTTACGGATATTGGGTAACCTATAATAAAATCTGAAAGTAAAGAAGACCCAGTACAAGTGACACGAATCTCCTTTTATTTGTACGTAGTAGAGCCACGCTGCAGCTATATTATTGTTGTAGCACGAATGGGTCGGCTCAACCGGGGAAGGAATACCAGCGTTAAATAGCAGCTTAATGTTCCTGTGTTTTGTATGGTGACTGTAGAGAACCGTAGATCCTTTTTACTGGAAACGATTCATTCCTTCTTAGTCCTCGGGAGTGATAACGCAATTTCAATCACAAAGATTCTTAATGGAGGATAAATGTAGATGTCTATGGGTCACAGCATCTACTTACCATCACGTGGAATGTGAAAAAAATATTGACACCTTTCAATATGACATGGCGACCCTGACAGGCACGGTTTGCATTGTATTTTTGTTGGATCTTTACAGATGCATTTCGGGTGGAATCTTATATGAATCTATCGATGAAACTATAATTTACATAGGCTTAGTATTATTATTTTTAAACTGAAGTCTTGCATCTGGCTTACGAGTAGGTTACAAAAGAACTCTATGAATTTGTATTGGACAATTGTCAATATTGGGTGAGGTTAAGCCTAAGTTGTACATGGTAGAGCCATGCTGCTGCTATATTATAGGTGTAGCATGAATGGATCAACTCCAACAGGAAGGAGGATGAAGAAGGAAAAAGGCTCCCACAGAATATCAGGATTTCGTACGATGAGCGTAGAGAACCGGAGACCCTTTTTACTGCAGCCATTCCATCTAAGTTTTTAGGGGTGAAAACGCTTCTGCATTTTTATTCTGATTCGAGGATTGATGTAGATGTGTATGCGCCACAGTATTCACTTAACATCAGGTGACATGGCTTCGGTTGTCACTCTTATTCTATTAGAAAAATGAGCAAAGGAACTCAGTATCGAACATTACAACATACATACGTTACGCATGCAGTATAAACACATGCTCATGTTGCGAATATTATAGCGCAATATCGTCGTTAATGGTGAATAGATTTTAATATTTTTTGTTAATCATGTTATATGTTATACTTTAGGGATGGGCCCATATAAATTTGAAGAAAATGATAGATTTAAGTTAATAATATAACTATTTGAACGGCATTCTAGTTGTTACTTTAAGCTTTTGTTATTACTTAATCAATTCAATTTATTATACGTGGTAGACCCATGCTGCAGCTATATTATAGCCGGCCCGATCTTGGAAGGACCACGCACCACGTATGGTAAGTGCAGCCTCACGTAGACTCACGCTGGTGACCCTTTTAACTGGATATGAGGCATTCTATCTTAGTTCTCAGAGGTGATAGCGCATTGGCATTTTGATTCTGAGGCGATAACAGATGCAGATGTCTATGGGACACTGCATCCACTTATCACATAATGTGGACTGTGTGCTGGTTTGTCACCCTTTTTCTATAAAATAAAATAAAATATGTAGGTACTCAAAAAGTTCGAAGTGAGTAAGTATAACGTTGTGGCTGTCTTATATAATGCAGTGATGATAGTGCAATTTGTAATTAGTATCATCAAATTATATCAGCTTAGGTTGAAATATTATTTATCTGTCGTAAGAACTAGAATGTAATATCCATAAGCTATAGCACTATTCTAGAAACCTGTATCCAAAAATGTTGTCTGAGAAATATGTATCTTCATCTAACATATATATCTCTCTAATGTTTACATGCACAATTTTTTTAATACTTAACCTAAAACAATTTCAACTTCCAAAAGTGCACTGCAAAATAAACTTAAGTGTTACGAATATAAAACTCTAATTACCTAAATTATCATACTATACATATACACATATAAGACGATTCACACAATGACGCATGACAGCAGTGAGCATATCAAAACGTAAGTGTCGCTCGCATCGCGTCTAAACACGGAGCAGTTAACCAAATATGTCGTCGGGTGAACGACTCCTGGCTTCTCTATTTCAGGGCGCCAATAATTGTTCAGCAAAAGGAAAGACACGCGCCACGTCCGCTCTTCGCGCTTGTGTAGAGGGCTAGATGTACCTACAGATTGTTAAAATACTTTGTATTGAGAAGCTCTTTGTATAATATATAATTTTTCAAGAATCATTTCAATTCACGACTTATCCTACCGCATGGACGGCATCACATCGGAGTGACCTGAAATATTTGACAGATTTCATAGCGGGAAAGTTAATTTGTTAGAAAAATGTAAAGGTTAATGTTTCTTTCTGTAATATTAAGAGTTAGTACGAGTTATATTTTATTAAATTAGAAATGAATAAACTATACTATTATAGCAGCAGAGACTACAGACTTCCATTTGGCACGATCCTGACATACCTCTCCCGCCTCCTTTCCATCCATATATCTACGTATACTCGCGCGCAGGTGTACATGCGTTGCAACTCATGTACACCTGCAACCGTTATGAAACTGTTGTTTTTAGAGATCCAAAAGCGACCTCCTGTGATGTCTGTCTATAGAGACTGGCTAAGGAGGAATTTGAAAAGGTTTCCTCAAAGCATCAAAACAATTAAAGGTCTAGAGTTAGTGACGGTGACTGTGACCGTACGAATCTGTGAAGCCTTCGAGGGCAGTTGTACCGTCGAAACCAAGACCTCAACACGAAAAATTCCTCGGTGGAACACTAAGCTGAAGGAGCTTAAAGAAAAGATCAGGAAACTCTTCAATAGGGCCAAGAAAACTAAAGAGAGAGATATTATGCAGCTCTAACCGAATAAAATAAAGAGATTGGGAAAGCTAAGAGAGCATCGTGGAGGAAGCTATGCGAGGAAGTTGAGTCTTTGCCTCAACTTCCTGCCATGTACACCTGCATGTGTACATGGGTTGCAGTAGCCACTTACCATTATTGTCCCTTACTTCTTTTATCACCTCAGTTTTATATTAAAAAAAAACTCTTATTTTAACAAAAATGTATTCATTCACACCACCACACAATTGTTGTCTTGTACAGTAATAGTTTTCTTTTATTGTCTTGCCCTTCTATTACTATGTGATTACTTCAAGGCACCATCATAAGCTACATTACCACAGTAAGATCACAGCTGAAGTATAGGAAAAGATCCTCCAACTGTAAACGGCCCAATTGACAATTACATAAATTATGTTCGTACACGTGTTCATCTTAACCGCTACGGAAGTAACATAACATAACATATTATGTTAAGGCGCTACCCTGACCAAAACCTGGCAAAAGTGCGTTTTTCAGAGACTATTATCTCATTAGTTATGACAAATAAGCTATATCTAAAAGCACATTATTAATGTTCGATATCCTATCTTCACATTCCACGTTCTAATTTGTTTTTATGTGTTATGAATACATTTAAAATCTACTTTTAAAAAATGACTAAAATTATTGATTACATGCATCTGTTGCTAAAGGAAATGCTCTAATCATTTGAGAATTACACTAATGGATTTAAAAATCTATATTCTACACGTTTTATTTAATTTCTTAAGTTCGATTATCTCTTTTAATTGAAATAATTCCAAATATTCGGGCGTATTTTTCCGTGATATATTGTAGCGAGAGCGCGTGGATTGTATGGGACCGAACGCTCAAGGTCTCTCGCTAGGGGAACCGTCTTAAATAAGCATTTAACATAATATATTTTAATCTCATATGTTTACATAAATACAAACATTTAAAATTGTTATTGAACTTTCGTCCAATACCCGAACATCACAGTCTACCAGTAGAGATAGCAAAAAAGGTAAAATAAAAGTTACCGCCTAAATTACGTCCCACTGCTGGGCACAGGCCCGCTCTTATTTTTGAGACGGTTTGAGGGCATATTAATGTCAACCGCGCTGCCCCAATGCATGTCGGCGACTTCTTAGAAATATATTTTCTTAATTTCTCAGACACGTTGGATTTGGTAGAGCCACGGTGCAGCTATATTATAGATGTAGCACGAACTGGTCCGCCAACCAAACCACTGTCTTTGGAAATATGGAAAATGTAGACGATTGTAGAGAAGAGTGTGGTTTGCAAGATGATGCGGTGACCAGGATTAAGAAAGGAATGCTTCGGTGGTTTGGTCATGTAGAAAGAATGAATGCGGAAAGACTGACAAAGCAAATATATGTTGCAGAAGTGAATGGAAGAGTCGGAAAGGGACGTCCTAGGCGGAAGTTTGTCGACCAAATTGGCGATATACTAAAAATGGGCCAAATTAAGAGTACCCTTAACCGACGAGCATGTATGCGTAGGTATATGAATGTGGAAGAGGCGAGAAAGGTATGTCAGGATCGTGCTAAATGGAAGTCTGTAGTCTCTGCCTACCCCTCTGGGTGACAGGCGTGAGTGTTTATGTTATGTTTTATGTAGACGATTGTAGTATATACTTATAATGAAGTTAAGAGAAAAACTATCACCGCTGAGTAGAATCAACGAGTAATAAATGACCAACTAAAAAACATATTTAAATATATAGTAAAAGTTTTGTAAAATAACATAATGCATTAGTAAAAATTTTGTTACAATTCCGTAGAAAATGACTTAAAACTATCATTATAGCATTATTTTACTGTTAACTGCAAACATTTTATGATTCCGATTCGTTAAGAAAACGACTTATATGCATTACTACTATACTATAGCTTTACTTTTTCCGTTGTGGGATAGGCAGGGAGGAACTTTCTTACTTACTTACTACTTTTAGTTATTTTTAAGTTTGTAGTTATTGTAGACCTCATTATAAGTAATTATACAATCATATAGACTCATGCAGTTTCCGTGGTTTACGCGGGCGACCTTTAGGATAGTTTAAGGTAGTTTACGGGAAGGTTCGTTACCTCACATAATATATCTTAGGGTTGCACTGTCGAGAATATATAGGTAGATAATGGACTATGACCATCTTTGTACGAATTTGGCATGTAAATGATTTGATGTAGATTGTATTATTGTCAAAATCAAAAAGTTTTTTAAAATTTTTTGAACACCACTCCCTATAAACCTGATTAGAATAAAGTCCCTAGAGTTAACATCGTCTCATTTAGGCCCATTTTTAGTCCTTATAGCGATCAAACTGCGAACTCAGTAATCCTCATAGGTTGCGCAGGGACAAACTGGCCCGTAACAATTATTTGTACGCCATATAAATATTTGTTTCGTGCGGAATTCGAACCCGCGGCGGTCGCATACAGCTAAATAACTGAAATCAATTTGATTCTATTTCTGTTCCAGTTTTTTTTTTCTTATTTATTTTGTCTTCGCACTTGTAAATGGTATTTGTGAATTATCAATAAAGATTTTTCTATTCTATTTTGTTCTTTGTACAATTATAAAATTTTGCAGCGTAAAAGAATGTAATAGACGCCTACCCCATTTTCATTTCGTTGTTTTTTTTAAATACACGACAAGAGAGCGCAAAAAAAATCTAACTTTTCGTGGAAACTCATAAAACCACGATTTAAATTCATTTCAAGTTTGGTTTATCCATTTCCAATCTAATTAATATAACTAATATTTCAGAAAGTAACATACATCTCTACACTTTTCTAATATCTGTGAAACCACATTCCAAAGTTGCGTCGTAGTTGAAAAAATGGATACCCTCATTGACGTGTTTCATAGCTCTGTTATCATAAATGATGGTATCAATTTTGATAAAAGAAATCTATAAATAATAGGTCTTAACCTATGCAATTGCCGTTCTGCAGTACTGGCCATTTCAAATAAAAATAATTTTTGTTTGGCCAAGAATTCTAATTTCAAATTATTTCAAAATTAGTCATTTGTTTATTAATAAGCATTATGTTTTCATCGCATTTGAATATATTTCGTCATCATGGATACGTTAAAAATTCTAGTACCTAATTATGGAATATGAGTACCGTCTTGCCAGCAACGCGGTACAAGCGTCACGCAACATCAACGACACTTACGGAGCGAATACTACAAACGAAAACACTAGTTGTTATTGGTTTGCCCGCTTCCGTTCAGGGAATTCCGACCTGAGAAATGAACCCCGTGGTCGTCCGAAAACTGATCGACAATGACGAATTAAAGGCGATTGTGGAAGCTGATGATAATCAATCTACGGCTGAATTAGCAGCGGCTTTCGACGTTAGCGTCAAAACAATATTGGTTCATTTGCGTCAAATTGACAAGGTAAAAATGCTTGACAAATGGGTGTCCCACGAACTCAATGATCGCTAGCGCGAAGTATGCATCGAGACGTACCTTACGCTGCTCAACAGGCACACAAGCGAAGGAAGTTGGAACCGTATTGTTACCTGCGACGAAAAATGGATGCTATTTGACAATCGCAAGGGCTCAGCAAGGTAGTTAGATACTGGTTCACGGTTCACCACCTAAACAATGTCCTAAACGAAAACGTACCACTATAAAAGTGATCGTCACTGTTTGGTGGTCTAGTGCTGGTGTGATTCATCACAGCTTCTTACCAAACGGGATGAGCATTACTGCGCATGTATACTGCGAAAAAAACTCAGCAATGATGGAAAAGCACGCACGTCTTAAACCAGCTTTGGTCAATCGCTCGTCCCCGCTGGTGCCGCACGTTTTTCGAGTTACAAGTAGGAAGCTCCCCGTCACCGCCGTACTCACCAGACCTGATGCCTACAGAATTTTTTTTTTCCAGAATTTAGATGATTTTTTTGCGGAAAAAAATTTAAAAGAGAGAGCAAGTACAAAATGCCTTTAAAGAATTTGTTGCCTCCCGTCCAGCTAATTTCTTCGAGAAGGGCATCAATAATGCCACTGCGTTGGCAAAGATGCATCGATTGCACCGGTGATAACTTTTTATTAATAGAAATAAAAAACATTGAAATAAAATACGTTTACGTATTTATTCAAAACGGCAGTTTCATAGGTAAAGACTTAATGGGTGTAAAATACCTAAAACAGCAACGACATTAGTTGCTGGTCTAGGTATTTTACACCCGGCGATAAACGAAGCATCGTACGGTCGCCTGCCTGTTACGACACCTATGGTAAGAAATGGGATCATAGATTCTCTTTCGTCACCACTATTCCACATACAATAATACACTACAAAAATTTAGTTCATTTACAAAAATGTTAAAGAAATCCAAGATACAGCGCTTTGGAAAGCAGCCAAATAATTACCACTTACACCGACGATATTTCATTCATAATTATCCCGCGGAAACTACACAATGTGTTTCCAAAAGTTACATACAGTTAGGACGATAAAGATTACAAAGAAAAAACATAAGAATGAAAAATGATTGAATGTTGGGCTGCTTAAACTAATTTTTAAGCGATTATTTCTGAATTTCTTACGTAATATAGATGTGTCGAAACAAAGACTAGTTCGTGTCTACGTAAGGATCGCACATTATCTAAGTTATTTAGCGACACAGATAAAATCAGGGAGATGGTCACGTAAACCTTGAAAATAAACGAGTAAGTTAAAATTAATAAAAAAACTATTAGTGGGTTTTATGACTACGTGGTAGAACTTCTTATTTGCCTAGGGAGTAGGTACCAGCTTCTTCCTCCCGAACGGGAACGCCCTGTCGAACGCAGTGGCTTGGTTACCCGCGGTAACTAAGGGAACCCACTTAGCTGGCCCGAGGTGAAGGGCCGGCCGGAGGTGGCCACTCCGAGTGGGGCTTGGCGAGCTCACTTGAGATGGATTCGGTGGGCTATGGCGAGAGGGATGTCCTCAGCCCTTTACCGCTACCGCCGAGGTGCAGTTAAGAGGATACCTTGAAAATGAATCGAAGTTTTGGGGGCGTGGCTTATTCCTTTGTCGGCGAAGCTAACGGACGACTGAGGGAGTGTCAAAATGAAAGTGATGGAATGACTTCATAGTACGCAAATTATGAGATAGCCATACCGAGCAAGCGCTCGGAAAAAAACTAAGTAAGCGCCAAACAACATTTTTATTTGTTTTAACAAACTTCGTTATGGATTAAAAAACTGGTTTATGAAAACTTAGATATGATTATTTACTATGCCTTAAAAATTATTCCATGAATTTATTTGTAAGAATACTGTGGTGACATTGAGAAATGTAAATAATTAGAGCCTACTTTGCAATTTTATTCTATCGAGAAAATTTAATGATATCGTGTTTTCCTTTTATGCAATCCAAGGTCATATAGTCAAAAATCATATACCAAAATTTTGGTTTGCAATCTATAAAACTTAAAAAAATATGTTAAATAGAAAAACCACCAAATTTTCAAGGTATCACCTTAATGATGAATTTTTTATGTCACCACCACATGGCAAAGCCTCATCTCTGTTATAATATGCTTAAAATCCTCAGAGAACTTATATTTCTTGATTTTCTTAACCGACTTCAAAAAGGAGAATCTATTCAATTCGACTGTATGTTTTTTTTATGTTACCTCAAAACGTTCTCGGGGGAACCGGTTTTGATGAGTTTTTTATTTTATTTGGACTGATTGCCTCGTTGCTCTAGTCGTTGTAGTAGTGCGACTGCTGATCGTTAGGTCCCAGTTGCGAATTCCCGGTCGGGCCGAAAAATATCAGTTATTGGGAAATTCCATTCAGAAATTCTCAGTAGCTGCCCGGAGTCAGGAAGTTGGCGGTGTTTCACCCCCGTGCCCACTAAAGCTCGTAAAGCCGTTGGTCTTGCGCCTGAACTCTGCTCGTGTGGATTTACCATCCCATTGGACCATTAGAGTGAGCGAATAGAGAGTGCACTTGTGCTTGCGCGTACACTTAGGCACTATAATCCTGTCCTGCGCCGATGGCTAGCTTCCGTTGAGAAATTCGGTGCTTCTCGTGTGGTCCCATATAAATTTCATCAAGATCTGACTAGTGGTTTTTGAGTTATCTTTAATAATGCGTAGATATTTAATTGACTTCGAACACATTGATGATGTTTTCATTTTTATTATATTGAAGTCAACCGACACACAAATTTCTTAATTCTACATATGTCCATAGTGGAGTATTTTACTACAACAGTATTACAGTAGGTAGTCGCGAACTTCCTCCTCACCTACATATCTGCCTGCAGAAATGCGTCTCCGGTGGCTCTCAAAGAATAAATAGAAAAAGACCCTCTTGAATTTTAGTTCACTTACCGTTGCTTATCAAAAGTCCATTGCTGAACGTAAGCCTCTCCCATAGATTGCCATTCTTGGCCAACTGTTTGGCAACCGCAGTTTTTTTAACTGTTATTAGGAAGACACTGCTGCCCATCTCGTCGTTAGTCGTCCGTTCGGGAGAACCCTGTCGCCTCTTACTACATCCAAGGGACGATACGAGGTACCTAGAAGATATCCTTACACCGCCAATGCACGGTATTATTACGTCACTTATTGTAACTTATTTGACATTTGAATGGTGAATCAGCACCATGACCACGGTGCAAAAACGGTAAACATTGTAAAAAAAAACTTGCATGGTGAGAAATAAAATATATTCCGAGGAATTAAAAGTCCACCAGGGCGCTCGATATACTCCAATATATATATATATATATATATATATATATATATATATATATATATATATATATATTATATATATATATATATATATATATATATATATATGTCGGAGCAAGTACATCATCGGTTGACAAAGCATAGGCTTTGCATCGTCTTTTAATTGATTATAATAATCAACGGTGTATAATTATTAATACTACAATTTAATAAGAGCGGTTTATCAGAAACATAACATGTAACTAGCTAGTTCTTTAAAACTCTTTTGGTTTACAAATCTCTTTATTGACCACTAATTCCTGGTAAAACAACTATTTATTCCATTATCAACTTTTAACTCAAATATGGTTTTAAATCGTAGAATAAATAATTGTCGATTTGATTAATAATCCTGATAATTGAAATTGCTTAAGTAACCTAATGAATTCAATAAGAAGTTATTGTTTAGTCATGTATTGACCAATCAAATCGTCGACCAATCAGAGCACACCTAAGTCGTTATTACGTTTTCCTTATTGAATGAACGCGGCAACAGAATCACTTCAGTTCCTGCGCTCGTCAGTGTAGTTCTATTTTCCTGGTAAAACTTTGCAAGTATTATTTGTGAGTCTCATAATAGGAAGTGTAGAATAAAGTTGTAGTGCTAAATTAAAAGTGTGTGGTCTTAGATCTCTTTCATTACAATGGAAACAATATGCGGTAGCTCGACTGAACCCTTGTCAAATGGGGACAGTGGTGCTGCCTCACCATAAAAACAACCACTAGGTTTTCCGCTCCAACAATCATGTAGTTGTGTCCTTCACATTGCGCCGGTGTGTAATTGTGACAGGGACACACTGCAGTATGGCCAAACCGTAATTACTCTATGCTGAATGTATAGAGCGTTACGCTGTCCCATTATTGAATACAATAAATTGCGCAAGCAAGAGAGCAAGTTGAACATCAGCTCTCACATTTTACCATTTTTAATAATTAACGCTATCCTGTTATTTCCCACACAATTTTGGCTTATCGTGTTACACCATTTCTGACATATATAAGAGCCGTGGTAGCTCAGATGGTTAGCGCTCGCTTTTTTTCCCTAAAACCCTCTTAGAAATGAGAGGAAGCCTGTGGCCAGCACCGGGACATATGTTATAGGCTCTAACTTTAACTATCTTTGCAGAAGGTACCTATAATAGACCATCAGATTGTGGTTTAAGGTTAAGGTGTTGAATAATATTTTTGGTGTAATACTAAACAGATTCAAAATTAAAATGCTTGCATGAGGATATTTTTTTGTAATTTATTAGTTTAATAGTCTTATAATTTATGTTTAATTGTAATTTGTCCATCTATTCAAAAACACTACTCAGTTAAATTCAATACAATTTCTAAACATATTTTTAATTTTTAACAGTGCCCTCTATTGGAAAACATAGTAAACAATCAAAGGAGTAACACTCCACAAGGTTTACCAAGCTACCTAGTCTAATATTGTGATGTAGATGGCAGCACATTCACAAAATATGAAAGTAAATTGGTAGTTTAATAGATGGCGCTAGTCTTACGTTTGATAATATTTAATAAAATACATAAAAGTAACGTAATATGTATGTATCCTTTTAAAGTATTTTATTTTATAAATCTTCATTTACGGTTTTTAAATTGTAAACACGCTAATATTTGGGTGCCTCATATAACATAATAGTTTGTTATAACATTCTACTAGGAATCGTGTAAGAAGATAAGTTGGCCAATAACCATCTAAAACTAATAAGTAACTCATTTGTCACTTTGAAATCTATTAATAAGTTATAATAATTAGGTACAAAAAATGGTTAATGAAAAAATTCATTGTTACAGTACAGTTTTATAATACATTGATCATAGAGGGCAAATAAAAATATTTATTTGCCCTCTATGATAATAATTTAAATTAAGTAATTTATTTACTAAAATATTTATTTACTAAAATAAGTTCTATAAACTGTAAGAATTGTTTCAAATTTTAAATAAAAATTATTTTAAAAAAATTTAAAAGGTAATAAGTAGGTAATACCTTATTTGCGTTTGAACCATTTAACTTTGCAAGACTACTGTATCACACATTTATAAACATTAAACAAGCAATGATTGTGAGAGTTTCCCTTATTTCTGCCGCCATAGCAGTAGTGTCTACACTGCAGTGTTGCGGCCTTGCGGCGTAATGAGTACCTAATATAAATTTTCCTTATAGGCTGTGAGGCAAACCATAGAATACTATAATACTACTTATACTCCATGTAGCAAACCATATTAGTCCTCAGAAGTAACAAAGCATCTGTGATCTCTTTTGTTTGATGTCTGCTACAGGTGATCAAGGACTGCAGTAACCACTTACCACTAGGTGGGCTGTGGTTCTTCTCTTTATTTCTATATTAAAAGAGTTTTTGAGGTTTTTTAATTTATTTCTCATTTGCGAGACAACTTTCGGTGCAATAGCCATTTAGGTACTTACTATTAAGTTAACTGTTAACTCGTTTGGTGCTCAAATAAATTGTAATTAATTGTATATAAAATATTACTGGAATTAATGGTATAAAATATTTTACTGAAAACTATTTTTTTTAAAGTTCCGCTGGGTTTCTTGCTGTTTCTTCTAAGGACAGAGTTTTTTTTTTCCGAACCAGTGTTAAATCTTAAATGACTTTCAATAATTAGGTACCCTTGTAATCTATATTTAATAAAACTGATTCTATTATATTCCATTCTATTCTAATAGTTTCAAAGTTATATAAAATCGTTTAAATATTTAGATATAAAAGTTAAATATCTTATATCGGTCATTGTAATAAACGAAATATTTTTTTATCATCAGTTCATGACTACATTAACTACACTGAAAGGTAGTTTAAATGATTCATTCAGTAACTAACCGCGTAGTAAATAACAATAGCTCCGTCACAGTCTAGTTATGATTTACTATACTGTGCTATTTGTACAAGACTATCGTTAATGAAATTATTCGACAATAGTTGTGAAGTTGGCAGCCGGGGATGACAGATCAATGTCGGCCTAGGCGGAACCGCTGGCTTCTACCACCACAAACTTTCCTCACACTAGCATTTCCACTAAATTGAACCTTCAATCATTTTAATTAGGGTGAAGATGATAGCAAAAATAATATTGTCGATCAGTACACTGATAGCGGGAAAGCGTGCAAGTGGCGGTGAGATTATAGCATTATTTGATGTACATCGATTGCTTTGTTTGCTTGCACATTAAACGGTCAAAGTCGTTTTATCGATATGTATTTGTGTTTTTACAGTTTACGACTCAGTTGATAGTTTAATTACATAGCAAAATAATGTATACTAGAATTGTGTCTAAGTATGTAATTATTCATAATATGAATAGTTAAATACGTGAAATATTTTTTCTAATTTGATGATTAAATCATATTTTTATTCTGTATTGTCATCCACCAATGGACGATAAAAAATTATGGGAATAAAGATCGACAATTTGCAGGTAAAAAGTTAAATTACATACGTAATATAAATATTCATGGACAAGTTAAAGTAACTGCAAAGCTTCATGTAAGGTATATTTCGAAATTAAAATATATGTTATAAATATATGTAATTGATTACATATCTATATTTGAAATAAGAATAATATAGAAGAACTTTAGCTTGTTTTTTTAAGTCGTAAGTTTTTCAGTTTGTGAAGACCCGAAGACTAATTTCAATTGTTACGCGCAGACATACATACAGATATTACATAGCCACAAATACCCTCATTTCAGGTCGTTGGTTAAGCAGTCTGCTAAAACTAAAAACTAGTTTTTCTGTCTAGAGTTGAATAAAACCATTTAAACGGATTTTATCGCGTTTAGTTAACTTATTTTTAACTTTAACCTTCAGTTTTAGAATATTAATTTTTGGTACGATCTACGCAGAACGAACTTATAGTATTTTGAAGTCTTGCAGTGGTATGCTTGGGTTTGAATTTAACTTTGTTAATCATAGGATCCCAAGCAGATGGATGATGTCTAGAGTTATTTGACACTATGTGAAAAATCCGTAACGGCTAACAGGAGTGGTAACATGGTATATATTAGAATTGGGTCGAAATATACTGCTAATCTGCGATTAGAATTAGTAACAGCCTAACGTATCAGTAACCTCAAGTGACTTATATATTGACGTTTAATGTTTTTTTATAGCACAAGGGTGACAAGCACACAGTCCACCTGATGGTAATATGTAATTTTGCTATTTAATGATAGCAGCTATTTCTGGAGTTGTTGTACTATATGCAAGTATATACCCGTAAGTAGTAAAGGGTGTCTCAGCGCCGATTTTAAACTTTGAATATTTATATAAAAAAAACAATTGTGTTTATAATATTTTAATTGTAGTAAATTATAGTAAATTAGTGCGAATTTTATGTACGGAATATTACACCGTCAAGATGTCTTCCATCACGGCGAATGCACTCTTCAAAGCGGACTAACGAATTTGCAGAAACACGCTGCAGAACGTCAATTGATATGGCCCTCACTTCTGTCGTTATTTTAGTCTTCAGCTGCTCTAAATTCATAAGAGGGGTATCAAAAACTCTTGCTTTAAGATAACCCCATAAAAAAAAGTCAGCTGGGGTTAAGTCGGGAGATCTGGGTGGCCACAATATGTCTCCAAAGCGGCTTATGATTTTTCCCGGAAACAACGCTTTTAGTGTGTCCATGGAGACCCTAGCTGTGTGGGCTGTGGCCCCATCTTGCTGAAACCATACACCGGACTCATCAACATCCTCTTCTTGCAGCTGCGGTACAAAAAAGTTATTAATCATGTCGATATACCGCTCGCTCGTCACTGTAACCGTTGCACCTCGATCATTCTCGAAGAAAAATGGCCCGATGATTTTCTTCGCCGATATTGCGCACCATACAGTAACTTTGAAGCTGTGTAATGCCTTCTGATGTTTTTGTTTTGGATTGCTGGGTGACCAGTAACGGCAATTTTGGCGATTGACGTACCCTTCGAGGTGAAAGTGTGACTCATCGCTAAAATAAAACTTTTACATCCCATTTTCCTCTGAAAAAATCCCTAACATCTTCTGACAGAAAATTTTTCGCTTCTTATAGTCTTCTGGTTTGATTTTTTGAACTATTTGGATTTTATAGGGATGTAATTTTAAGTCTAAGGCCAAAATTCGTTGAATACTTGAACGATGAAGATTCAAAGAGGCAGCATGTTTTCTAACTGATCGTCGTGAATGCTCCGCGACCGCAGCGGCGTCGCGCTCGATGTTTTCAATCGATCGAACAGGTCTAATTCGAGGGCCAATTGAATGTTTCATTAAACATCCTGTCGCTCTGAACTTTTTTACCCACGACTTAATTAACTGAATACTCGGTGCATCACTTAAACGGCGGATTTCATAGCGATTACAAAACTTGCGCTGTGCTTCCCTCAGCGAAAACTCGTTACAAAAATACGCCTCTACTGCGTACGCGCGGTGCGCGCCAGACCACTGGGACATAGCGAGTAGCGACTAAAAAGCCCGCACTAATCACCTACCGAACGCTACCTCTCCCCTCCCGCTAACCCCGCCGGTTGCCGAGAAATTGGTATTTAAAGTTTAAAATCAGCGCTGAGACACCCTTTATAAAGTTATAAGTAATATATGCATTAAGTTTTTTTTTATAATATTGGTGTGATAGACGAACTACATCAATAGATACTAGCACAGAGAGCAAGTAAACGGATATTATGTGTTCTTCTTTGTAACTTAAACAAAGAAGAGAACAAATGCGTTGTCGTCCTTGATTACTAAAGTAGAATACCTCACCGCTTGGTAATCATATCAATTTGGCGGAACTTTCTTTGATAAGGGATATCAGAAATTTAAAAAAATAGTTTCACTTCAAAGTGATCTAATGCGTTATTGAATTATTTGTAGTTATATTTTGTCCTACCAGATTGTTACTCCATCTAGTGGGGGTCACCCTACACTAAGCCCACCGGTATGAAGCTGCCACTCGATAACATTTTCTCCCCATCGGTTGTCGGCTCTTCGAGCTATATGGCCGGCTCGCAGAGAAAACCTGAGCATAGCCCTCTCCATAGCTCGCTGAGCGACCTTGAGCGTCCTCATACTGCCAGCAGTGAAGGACCACGTATCAGATCCATAAGTCACCATTGACAACACGCACTGGTTGTACAATATATCTTTCAGGTTTTGAGGTATTAGGTATCACGAGAAGATGTGTCTATGTCGTGTGGCTCAGGAGACCGTGCTTTGTGGCATTCTTTGGGGGGAGGCCTATGTTCAGCAGTGGACTTGTGAATGTAATGTGTAATGATGATGATGATGATTTATATTTTACTATTTAATTACAATTGTTCGTCTTTCTTTTAGGTAGTATAGTAGTTTGCCTAGCAACGTCCCAGTGGGCTCAGACCTGCTTTCATATTTGAGTGTTCCGGAAGAGTCCATCACGCTCTCTTAGTTTATGTTGGTGGACATAACACGTCTTCGAGTATTTTTTTAAATTTTCAGATATACAGGCAAGCACGGTAAATCAATACATAAAATCGGGATTTAAACTTAAGAACAGGACTCGAATTTGCACCATGAAATTTAAAACGCCCTTTAACTACTACAGCTCAACCTCTCTTTAAATTAACCGACTTCAAAAAGAAGGAGGTACTCAATTCGCCTGTATGTTTTTATGTGTGTTACCCCTGACCGATAAAGCTGGCGCTTCTCTTGTGGGGTCCATATAAAATTGATCAAAATCTGACCAGTAGTTTTTGAGCTATCCCTAATAATGCGTATTTAATTGACTTCGACTATATTGATGATAATCTCATTTTATTTACATTGAAGTCTGTTGTACAAAGTTCTAATTTTACCATTTGTTTTGAAGTTTTAGAAAATTATATAAATTTTTTAATTGTTTTTTAATGTTTGAGAAATTGAAAAAGAATATTTGGGCAGTGTGGCGGATACTACCTTTCCCTAAACCCTTCTCAGAAATGTAAGGAGACCTCAGTGCCTAGTAGCTGGACATATCTACTTATATACAAAGATATTTACATATATATACTAACTAAATGTCTTTGCCTGTATAGGATGAAGCTTTACATTTACTGATGTAATGTATTTTCGTAATTTTTTTAAGGGGCTAATGTGGGTGGGTACGTTACGATATATTTAACTACTTTAATGTGAGTTCATTTTTTTTGTTTTAAAGAAACATTACATTTAAGTTATTAAAATTATACTTACGCGATAAGATCCGTAAAAATTAGTACCATTAATAGGGTAGTTACACGTAAATATAAAAAGTTAGTCTACATATATAGTAATTGTAAAATGTAGATGGGAGCAGCATCTTCCTGATAACAACTCTAAATAACTAAATAACAACTAAAAAAACTGCGATTGCCAAACGTGCCGCTAAGCGTGGCAACTGTGGCAAATATCCCAGCATGAGAGAATTTATGGGAAGACCTGTGTTCAGCAGTGGGCCTTTAATACAGTAGGCTAATACAATAGGCTGTAATGATGATGATGATGATGAATTGTAAAACTGAAATATTTTAATTGAACCTTTCAATAAATTTTATATATCATTGCAAAATCTACTACTGCCGACTATATAAAGTCGAGCAAATATAACATAACACAAATGAGAAGTCGGAAGCTAAACGGTCTCGTTACCATTTACATATAAGAGTTATCACTAATCATCAATGTAAGACGACTACCGCCAAAATTTCTCGTCTTATTCCCCACACGTCAACCTTCTCGGTGGCCGGCCTGTATTTTTAGCGTGGAGCGAGTGCCCGCGCGCCGCGTAATCGCTGCAGACGTATTATATCAAAAAAAAAAGGGAATAATGCACCATTAGTGTTGTGATTCTAGTGTACAAGTGCTCAAATACAGTGTGAAACACAAATGTTATGACAAAGGCTGAAACTTCAGCCATGGATCGCTTCAAACGCCAGCGCTACGGGATCGGGCGGAGACGGGTGCGTCAACTATAACTATTTTCCCGCTCTATGCATGCCAACGACGTTTGTATATCATACAGAGACGCTGAAACAGATGTTCGAAGGCTTTTCGTACTTATTGAAGTTATTTTGTTATTTTAAAAGAATGGAAAAAACGTCACTTTTGTTAGTAAGTCCATATAAAGGATATTTAGTTCAGTTACTTTATTGTTACTGTAACAATCTTTCAATATTTTTATAGGATAAGGGTGACACACGAACACACAGTCCATATGATGGTAAGTGGTTGCTGAGGCCCATAGACGTCTACCTACTTTATCCTCGATTACGAATCAGAATGCCGATGCGTTGTCACCCGTGAGGACTAAGATGGTTTGCCTAGTTTCCATTGAAAAAGGGTTTCCGGTTCTGTTAAGCTGCTATTTTACGCTTGTATTCTGTGTCTATTGCAGAACAAAGGCTTCCATCATATATCCCCATAGTTAGGTAATATTTTACATTTGCCTATGTCGCGCTATGTCGTACCTATGCCTATGTACAACACGGGACGATATAGGGTAGTGGATATTCTTTCACAGTCACTTAACTACACAGTCTTTTATCTCAATTTATTTGTAGTTTAATTGATTTGTTATTGAATCCTTCTTCATGAAAGTGCAGTCATAAACAACTAAAAAAATAATAAGAAAATAATCTTTTTAATTTATCGAAGGTCGTTCTTCTAAATTTTCTATGCTATTTTGCCCATTTTATTGGAAAATCATTGATAACTGTATTATAGAAATCGTAAGGACGAGCGTGTATCAGCATAAAAGTGTTTTACCGCGTTATCTAAGTATTAGTTATGTAACTATAAAAGTTATCCGTATTGTAAAATAATAGATAACTCAGTGGGAACAACGTCTAGTGAGTACGGTGTGTTACGAAGAGTTTTCAGTAGTGCTTGTAGTTATGAGACAGACCCACCGCATTGTTTTGAGTTATTAGACGAAATCAATTGAAAAAAAACTCGATTGTTTGATGGCTCACTTGTCCATCATCGTTTGAAGTTCTAGACAGTGCGAGCGCAGCATTTGTTATGCAAGATCACAAGAATCTGTCGAAATAATTCTATTGTAAAACCAAAAGGTTCTTTTTTTTAAATTCCTTTTAGTTTTTGGATGTCTTTTAATTTTTAACTTTTTAAATGGACCAAGGAATACACAAACCTAAGGTAACAACTGGAATCGTCTAAATAGTTAAATTAAATAGTTTATCCCCTCCTTTAGGAATCAAACTACTAACACTACTAACATTTAAGCTTAATATTATTATTTGTGGTATTAGTAGTGTAATCTCATCTGGTTGGGCTGAATAAATATATAAAAGGAAATGATAAATATACATAAATATATATTTCATATACCAGCAAAAATAAATAAGTAATACATAAATAAATAAAAGCCCAACCAGATGGAGGCCCTCGGCAGGGGAGATCAAACGGCCGAGGGTTAGGGGAAAGGGAGAGAAACCGGCGGACGTTATAATTTTTATGGGCTTTGCTGCCCTATAAAACCAAAACTAAAGGAGGACACAGACAAAAACACAAAGTCGTATACTACTATTGATAAGGCTTGTTTGCTATTTTTCTTAATATATACTACTATATATTAAGAAAAATAGCAAACATAAATACTATATATTAAGAAAAATAGCAAACAAGCCTTATCAATAAACTCTTCAAAAAAAAAACTAACTACACCATTCTAAAATTGACTAAAATATTCATTATACTCTCAACTGTCAAAATGGCGTCGATAAAACAGCAAATTTTTGACCTTTTATTATTTGATTGACTGATGAAGAGCTATAGTATTGTTACGAGCTAGAGGTTCGTGACAATAAAAATTGCCGATAGAATTACCTAAATTAACACTTTAATTTTATTTACACCAATTAAAACTTAAAAAACTAACAATTAATCACACTGATTCACTTTATTCCGCTCCGAAACTTCGCTTGTCTCGCCCAAATCCAATACTGCCCCGATCGCATCTTGCAGCGCCTATATATACAAATTAGCAATGAAGCATCCGGAATATTCAAGTAAATGCGCGCAAAGCGACGTGTGTTCGAGTGTAGATTTTCTAGAAACTTAGTTCTTCGGATGGCGCTGTCGGTTGAAAGATTTGTAATGTCATTTTCTGCAAAGCTCCCCTCGCTCTCGTTCCTGACACTAGATGGCGCTAGTGTCGTCGACTGGAGCACGTAACACTGCCCCCTCCTATGACATGCTCGTCCCGAGCATTATCGGTCCCATAATAACGCGCCAAGGGATCCACATGGACGATCTTAGGAGTCCCCTTTGCGCCTTTCTGTAACGGCTCCGCAATGCAAGGGGTGTTCTATCCCGTGGTGCACCAACATTGTACAATTTTGATGCTCCTCTACTCCGTGTCTGAGGTCCCCTCACAGCCGCACAACTTGTACATGTACGACACCAATCCTCGACATCGTCACGATAATGGACCCAGTAAAACTGTTCTCGGACCTTCAGTAGAGTTCGTTTAACTCCCAGATGGACTCTTGAACGACCATTATGGCACAGCTGTAGAACATTCGGCACTTCAGCTTTAGGGACAACCATTTGCAAACGACAGCTGTCTCCTCGACCATTGTCCCATTTACGGCACAGGACTCCATCCTGAAGCAGCAAGCTGTCCCATTGGGCCCAATAGCTTTTCGTGGTTGAACTCATCGCTGAGACGTCCCTCCACTTAGGCTTGGTAGCACGGGCCTTCATCCATCCCAGAATCGGCTTGATGTCCGGATCTTCCTGCTGTGCATGTCGTAGGCTGTCCTTCCACCCGTTGCTGAGGTGGTCTGTCCTGAGCATCCTCACGGATACCACTTCCTTACTCTCTTGCCTACTACAATGGTTGCAATCTTCAGGACAAGGTCTTCTTGACAATGCATCTGCGTTGCCGTGAGATTTCCCGCTGCAGTGTCTGATAGTAAAGTCGTATTCCTGCTGCTGCTGGGCGGTGCTGTTAGCCGCACTTCCTTTCTGAGACCGTTCACCTTCCCTTCCTAGGGTGTGCTTAGGGCAGCTGGACCGAAGATGGCCCCTTTCCCCACAGCCATAGCACCTAGGGCTGTATCTTTTATTGTGGTCGCGAACCGTAACTGCTGTAACCTCCCTAGCGTGAGGTTAACGATGATCCTGTCGCCGCCAGGCAGTGCCGTTAGCTGCACTACCCTCTCGAGATCGATCAACTCTCCTTTCCACGGTTCGCTTAGGGCAGCTGGATCGGAGATGGCCCCTTTCCCCACAGCCATAGCACCTAGGGCTGTATCCTTTTTTGCGGTCGCGAACTGCAGCTGCTGCAACCTCTCTGACGCGATGGGAACGATGATCCTGCCGCACGGCTTCCACTTCCAGTGCATGGGCCAAGGCGTCCTTAAGCGTCTCGTGGTGCCCGAGCCTCACAGCAGCTCTGACTTCCAGGTCGCGGATGCCGTCGATGAATGTCTGCACCAGGTTCTCTTCAATGAGCGCAGGTACAGACCGGTATGCTTTTCGCACCAGCTTCTCCACTTCTAGAGCCCACTGCTGCAGGTTTTCGTTGATGTGCTGCACGCAATCTTTAAGCTGCGCACGAAAGACGTGTTCCAGGTGAGCGTCGCCATATCTCGCCTCCAATGCCTCAAGGAGTTGCTCATAAGTCACTTCCTCACCGAGAGCTTCCCGAACTGTTAAGGCCTGGTCGCGTAGGCCTAGTGTGAGAGCGGTCATGGCCTGAATTTTATTCCAGCCGTTCGCTTTCATAACAGCCTCGAACTGGATTTTGTAGGCTGACCAGGAAGAAGTCCCGTCGAACGGTGGCACCTTGAACCCACGTAGCGAAGGTGCTGAAGCTACTACGGGAGCTGTAGTTCCATCTCCAAGTTTGAGGTCGTCCAGCGTTTTCTTCACGTCAGCCATCACGTTGTCAGCCCGATTGTTCACATGGTTGATTCGGGTTTCATGTTCTTCGATTCGGGTTTCAGCTTCAGATAGGCGGTTGTTATGTTGAGCAACCCTATCCTTCACCTCCCTTATCGCAAAGGTAGCGTGAATGTCCTTCACGAGGAGCATCTGTTCCTCCTGTCGGCGGGCCTGTTACTCTTGTCCGCTCTGCAGCTGCTCTTTCAACTGACGGACCTGTTCCTCCTGCTGCTCCTTCAACAGACGGGCCTGTTCCTTCTGTCGGCGAGCCTGTTCCTCCTGTCCGCCCCGCAGCTGCTGCAGCATCACCATCAGAACACCTAAGTCAGGTGCTGCAGATGTAGGAGCTACCGACGGGCCTGCAGCCGGTGGCTGGCCGTCCGACGTCTGCGGCGTTGCACCACCAAATCTTCGTTGGTCCGTCTCCTGCTGGCGTTGACTTCGGGTACGGACACCCTCCGTTTCCTCCTTAGGTAAAATCGGCATGATTTTATCCCACTTCTGACACCAATTGTTACGAGCTTGAGGTTCGTGACAATAAAAGTTGCCGATAAAATTACCTAAATTAACACTTTAATTTTATTTACACCAATTAAAACTTAAAAAACTAACAATTAATCACACTGATTCACTTTATTCCGCTCCGAACCTTCGCTTGTCTCGCCCAAATCCAATACTGCCCCGATCGCATCTTGCAGCGCCTATATATACAAATTAGCAATGAAGCATCCGGAATATTCAAGTAAATGCGCGCAAAGCAACGAGTTCGAGTGTAGATTTTCTAGAAACTTAGTTCTTCGGATGGCGCTGTCGGTTGAAAGATTTG
Source organism: Parnassius smintheus behrii (assembly GCA_036936625.1). NCBI lineage: Eukaryota > Metazoa > Arthropoda > Insecta > Lepidoptera > Papilionidae > Parnassius > Parnassius smintheus. The sequence continues at coordinate 7,135,476 of JAUPFT010000005.1, read as the reverse complement.
TGATGTCATTTTCTGCAAAGCTCCCCTCGCTCTCGTTCCTGACACTAGATGGCGCTAGTGTCGTCGACTGGAGCGCGTAACAGTATCACAGAGTCATCTATGTAAACAAGGCTGTAGTTTTTGAGTTATAATAAAGTGACCATATTAACCGGATGACCACATTACACTCACTATATTTGAATTAGTTGAAATTTGAATACAAACAAATATAGTCTAATCGAGTACCGCTTATTTTTTATAACGTGAACGTCGTGTTTCAAAGACTTTAAAAAAAAACAATCAAAACTCCCGAAACAAAAAGAACCGATGACCTTCAAACAGTTGAATAGATTTTCTTGAAAACATAGCTAAGAATACTTTCATTAAGACACCTTTCAATTTAAAAATAAATTCAAAAACCTTTTAATGGAAAAATGCAAACTACACTGTAACGGACTTTCTCAATGATAAATGTTGACATTATATAATTGCATTGTACATATATTTTTAATTATGATTGTTGTGAGTAATAATTTCACTGACTTGGTATATTTATAGACTTTGCCATTGTTAAATGAAAACTAACACTTTACATTTTACACACCGAATATAGGTAAAGACATCGTGTTGATACTAATAACACTTATGGTGGCCACACACGGTCAGTTCAACTGATCATTCCAACTGATCAGTTCCAACCAAAACTGTTGATATTTTTTTAAATAGCGGATTTTTGATATATCGATCATTATAAATATATCGGAGTTTTACATATAAATTTGAAAATCCGATATCAACAGAAACAGAAGAAAATATCAACAGTTTTAGTTTAAACTGATCAGTTGGAATGATCAGTTGAACTGGCCGTGTGTGGCACCCATAACACCAAGAATGTATCTCTGACCAAGAATATGTACGCCCATGCATTGTATATCTCACACATGTTTATGTAAATTAAATATCTTTTATCTTATTTTAAAAACGGAAAAACCGTAATCGAAATCAGTTCATCCGTTCAGGAGATATGATGCCACAGACAAACACACATACAAATACACAGTTATACACAAACACAAACTTACAGAAGGGCTGTCTTCGTCGGGGGCATCGATCACTAATAAAAACTTTATTAGTGATCGATGGTTGGGGGTTAATTAAAATTATAAATGTAACAAAATGTATATATGCTTAAATTTATAATTTAGCTATATATATATATATATATATATATATATATATATATATATATATATATATATATATATATATATTATACAAAATCCGGTGTGCGTGCGCTAGTAATTTTTCTCCTAAAAAGATTGATCAATTTCGATGAAATTTTAATGGGGTCCTTATAGCGCTACCTAGATTGTTCTTGTTTATCTTGTGCGACGTCCCCGTACAAAGCCAGGGTGAATCGCTAAGCAGAAGTTCCAGCCTCAGACATGCAGGTTTTATCACTATATTTTCCTTCAGTACCGAACAAGTTGCAAAGGTTACTCGCGTACCGTGAAACCCTCACACAGATTTCCACATGGCACTGACATGAACTGTCTATCTACTTCTGGCATGTCTCATCACGCACATTGTCATCATTAGATCTCCTTCCACAGGATATACTATAAAGCAAGGTCCTGAGCTACCTGCATTCATCGACTTCCTACATGTATTACAACAACAAGCTGGTAATACTTGTAGGAAGGAATAGGAGTAGAAATCGCATTGTACTAAAGCTTAAATTTTAAATAGCTGTCAATCAGTATGGCTCAATCTGAAACATACGGTTTGAATCCCGCACGGCACAAGTATTTCTATGGCCTACAATAATAATTGTCAACTGGCTCCACGATGCAGGAGAAAATCCTAACGGTATTACGGTCCTAACAGGTTAACGTCTTAAAAAAGGGTAAAAAAATAAAATAAAATAATAAAAATTAAAAAACAAGACAAATAACTTTACATTAATAGATACTACCTAGGCGAAACCGTGGCGCGTCGCTATAATGAAAAGTAAAAAGTTAAGCCCATAGAATACTAAATATAACATACACAATAGACCGGGGGAGTGGGCGTTGCCCGTGTAGCCACTAACATGTCACTAACATGTCAATTCACACCTATAAATGTCAACATATCTCTTTTGACGTTACAATCGTTTCCAAGTTTCGTGTCAAGCGTCGATGCATGCAAATTATATCAAAAATGCCAAATTGCACACTATTTACAAAAAGATATGTATTAAAATTTAATCGATTTAATTTTTTAATGATGATCTTGAAAATTAATCAAAAGTCTAAAATGTATAAATTTACTCAGTCTGTCAACACAGCGAATCGGGTTTGTAGTAGTGATAATGCGACGTAATTGCTTGTATGTGTGCTCCCGGTGACGCCGATTCTCGTAAAAAATAAGGTTGACAGCCATTCTGCTGTGTATTATAGTATTCTGTGGTTAAGCCAATCCAATCTTGAATTTGAAACACGCAGTTTTCACAAACATTCAACTGCAATCAAAAATCAACGCTGAGCTGTCGAGCTTACTCACATTCCTGAATGGGGCTTTGTGTAGTGACGTGCAGGTTTCTACACGATGTTTTCCTTCTCCGCCGACTACTTAAGTGATGAATCAGAATTTAAAATTACACATTTGAATTACGAAATTATATTACGATTTCAGTTGCATGATATTTCATTTACATTCGAGCATGCGGAGATTCAGTTACTAAACTTTCCATTACGAATAAAGAAATATAGTACGTGAGGGTAGTATGGTCATCCGGTTAATATGAACATTTTCTTATAACTCAAAAACTATAGCCTTCCACGGAAGACTATATGATATGATAGTTCTTCATCGGTCAATCAAATAATAAGGGGTCAAAACTTCGATCAATAACTATTATTGATCGAAGGGTCAAAAGGGCGCTACTTTATCGACGCCATTATGACAGTTGACATTATAGTAAATATTTTAGTCGATTTTAGTATGGTGTAGTTAGTTTTTTATGTGTTCCTAATTATTGCCAGAGCTGTTTGTTTTTTTCTTAATGTATTAGTTATAGTTTACGACCTTGTTTTTTGTCTCAGTCCTCCTGCCAGTTTTGGTTTTATAGCAAGGTATAAGCAAAGCTTAAGGTGACTCAGTGGTTCTGAACTATATGACTAGCGAGTGCAAGTCATTACAGCCCTTCACGAGTCCACTGCTGAATATCAGCCTCCCTCAAGGAATACTACAAAGCACCTGGACCCTGAGCTACCTGCATTCATTGAACTCCTGCGTGGCTTATGAGATCGTCACTCCATCTAGTGTAGTGTAGTGGAAGCACATGAGCTGCCACGGCTAATATTAATAACTATTATTGTATAGGTCATTGACAAATCTCGATGCTGTGACCCGACGACCTCGAACCGGCGTCCCACGATATTTAAGGCCCGGGTGGGCTGGCACTGAGTCACACATCATCCATGAATTCATGAAAGCGGAACTCATACGGTGAACGTAAATAGAACGTAAAGAACCCGTCGAAATATTTTAAGGTTCATTAAATAAGGTTATTAAACAAATATAAAGTGAACCTTTATGGTATTTGTAACAAATTAATGTATTTTATACTCACTATTAATAGTCATGGTAGCTTAGGAGATGAAAATAAGGAGAATCTTATATTTTAGTTTTAAAATATGAAAACTGGCACAGGAGTAGCGTGTTATGGATTGTCTCTCTACTCAATGACTTTCTGAGAAATTAAGAGAAGGCCTTAACCTAGTTCTAAGTTGTTGTTATTGTAGTTACCAAAGAGTTTATCAACTTAATCACTTCGTTTCGTCTTGCGTTTAGTAGTTAAGGTTTGCCAATCAAAGCAGGCAAAGCAGCAAAAGTCTTAGACCATACAGCTTAGTCTGATGTATATTTTATTTAACAATTTTTTTACAATATGCTGATACTCCTTCAGTTGCTCACTTTTTATAATCTCTAAGAGCATTACTTCAAAAGCTGTTTAAGTGCACTACTTGTTATTTATTTTGACAAACAAATCTTATCTTAAAATCTTATTTATGTTGACAAGCAATAATTATATACAATGTAATAAAAATCTCAAATCATTTATGTCTAATGACTTAGAAATAATAAATATACAATTACTTAATACTCTCGGCTCGTGTTTTCGACTTTCGCTCGAAATTAATTCAAGTACAATATAATTTTGATACACTGCGATTTGATGATTTTATGTAAACAAAAAGACGCTTGTATTAAATGTACGTGTTCGAATCCTTCAAATTTTAAGTGCGACGCTTAAACGACTGCAACAACATCGTCTTTATGAACCCGCGAATTATTCAATTCACGCCTGAGCGTAATTGAAAGATTTGTCCAATCCCGACCCGTGTCAAGTGATATCCTTCCTGCGTACGAAGAGCGGGACCCCGGATCAAAATAAACAATGAACAAGCTGACACATACTTCTTCTATGTGTCAGCTTGTTCTAACAAAACTTTGAACTTTAGGTATGTCAAATTTTGTATATTTTCTGGGATTTTATTGTAAAAGTGTATACATCGTCCCAAGAATGAATTACTGACTCGGTGGAGTCGAGTAACTGGTACTACTAGCTTGGGTCTGTTCCTAGTATTTACAGAATGAATATCACTTGTTTTTGCAAAACTACGTTCATCTTTATATTTTACATTACATTTTCATAAATATATTTATTAATTAAAAATTATATATAAATTAAAAAATATATATTAATTTAGAGAGGCCAGAGTTAATATAATTAATTTACAAAATTTTTTGTCCGAGCGAATCTTTAGGTTTTAATCATATATTGCCTCTGATGGCCCTCTTCTGTAAAACAAATATAATTTCAGTGTCATTCGCGTGTCCCCATAGCAAAATAACATACGCCATTATGCTATGAAAATAGCTAAAGTAAACTAGACTAGCCGTTTCAACACTGGTAAGAATTCTAATCTTTTTTGCAGCATATGCTGCAGAACTAAGTGTGCTAGCTAATTTTGATATATGGGGGCCCATTGAAGCTTTGCGTCTAGTGTGATTCCAAGAAAAATGGTGGTGTCAACAAGACTCAGCTCCTCCCTATTTAAAATTACATTAGTATTAACATGTTTGACAATCGGAGTTACGAATTTCATACATTTAGTGTTAGTTCCATTTAAATGCAATTTATTAACATTAAACCAATTGACTAACTTAGCTATAGCATTATTTTGGTTAAACCTAAACAGTATTTTGCAGATCGTTGGCCTTTTTTAAGCATAATTTTTGTCCCTTTTGAATTTTAATCGTCAAATCAAAGTCAAACCACACAATTCTTTGGGCGACAAAATGCAAATAGGTAGGTTTAATTTTATTCTATACTTATTGAAACTCATGTTTTAGACGAGTTCAAAACAGGAGGAGATTTTCAATTCGGATGTATGTTTTTTGTATGTATGTAACGCAAAACCCGATTTTGAAGATTCTTTTTTTTTATTAAATAGTTCCTAATACTTCGGGGTACGTATAAGTTTCGAGACAAAATCTATCCTTATTTTTTGTTTGGATAATACCTGTAAGGAATCCGAAACTTTTTTGTAAACGGTTAAAACACTATAAAAATTATTTGTTTTGATATATTGTAAATGTTTAATAGATTAAAGTAATGAATACGCATTATTTTCTGAAAATCTAACCATAATGTGTTCTGACGGTTGCATAAAAAATAGGTTCAAAGTTTTCCTGGAAATAATGGTATTCAACGTGCAAGGTGGTGGGGATACTCTAACACAACAATAGAATAGTCATAGATAGAACTTATTTTTTTTGGAACTTTACAAAATCTGCCGCGATTTACCGCATTAAAGGTGGACCGATAAAAATTAGTAATTGGGTTTTTGGTTGAAAACTAAATTTTGGTTAGAAAAACACTCTAAAAAGAGTAATTAATGTAGGGAATGAAAAATTGTATGAAAATACGTAATTTTAAGTAAAATAAATGAAAATGTGTATTTAGGCTCTACCTTAATAACTAAGTACCCAGATGACTGAGCTTTGCCCGGTTTTTATAAGTTACATTTGGATACAATATACATGAATAATATTTTTTGATCTTATTGACACAATAGACGAAACTGAACTGGTTATTTGAATAAAAAATCATGAGTGCAATTAGTTTAATTAAAATTTTCGTATTTTTAAAAAATACTAAAAAAAAGGGCTCGAAATAATAGATTTTCTCACAAAAGAAGGGAACTTGAAAAAAAAGGGGAAAAAGTCGGACCCAAGACGGAACGCGAACCATGACATTACGATTTCACGACCGCTCGATATGCACTTGAGCTATTACGATCATTAACAAAGTGTCAAAATTTACCTTCTTATATTGTAGCAGTTTTTCATTGCCTGGAAACACGGACAAAAAGACATTTTCTAAAAATAAATCCTAGCTAGATCGATTTAATGCCCCCGAAACTCCCTGTATATATATATATATATATATATAAGAAAAATTGCTCGTTTAAAGGTATAAGATATACACGTGTTTCAGTGTTTGGCAATCCTACCCGTAATGGGGTAAATTAAAGGATGAAGGATTGTTTGTAAAACTCCTATGATTTAATTATATATTTGACTAGCGATTCACCCCGCCTTCGCACGGATGATTTCTGGATCTCGACAACTCCACGTACAGGGTCCAATTGTGAATCTAATCCATCCAAGGACCTAATCTACTCAATCACACACAAGAAATTCATCAGAATCGGTTTAATCAGTTTCGAGTTTTAACTAGACTAAGGGGTAGCAGTTGATTTTTATATATATTTTTAAATACTATTTTTCTCGGAGAAAACAATAGTACACAACATTGAAATACGTAGTACCAAAACCCAATTGAAATATAAAAAATTAACTTTGCATATATTCTGTGATTTTGTTATAAAAGCGTAAACATTGCCCATGAACCATAAATGAATTACTGAGTCTGTGCAGTCGAGTAACTGGTATAACTTACTTCTTTGTTCCTAGCATTTACAAAATGTACATTATTTGTTTTTCAAAACTGCTACCGATCAATGTGTTTTATATATTTCCACTTTTGTGCACAAATGTGTAGTATTGCATAAATATTATGGAGGTAATAATGCCTTAAGCCATTTTCTCCCAGTCAACCGTTAGGCTAAGCAGAAATAAACATGAAGACGGCAGTGTAGCACAAAACCAAGAATGAAGAGATGTTAAAGAAATATGTCAATAAATTTACAATTAATACATATATTTTAAACTTATAAGATTGTATGCTAAGTTCTGTCATTATCTTCGTATTTGCTTATTTAAAAAAAAATCCGACAACTGTGTAATATGTTTTAAACATGAGTACACTGATAGTATAACAACGCCTGTCCTCCAGATCGAATTTCGATCGATCGGCGGTCTCGATGGAGACTTTAAATCGCCTATATATACTCGTGCACTATAATCCTACAGACAGGATTATAGTGCACTAGTGTATACGCAAGCACAGGTGCATTCTGTTCCTTCATAGTAGACTGGATAGAAGAAATATCATGTACCTATTTTTAACATTTTTTTAAAATTTCTTTTTAGAGAAGGAAAGGAGAGAGCTATCCTAGAGCGAGACCAGTAATGCGCAGAGTATACTATGACCAAGGTCTTTCTGATGGGTCCGATTCACTTATGCAAAGAGTTGCTTTCCTTCTCTATTTTCTAGATGTTAGCGCTGTTAGTCTATGCGACTCTACAGCTTCATCCGATCGCATTCCTTTGCATTTTCACGGGGAGTGCTCTAAGGAATCGTTCAGAATAATTCCACCAATAATTTCACCAAAGCACATTGCAATAAAACTCACAATACCATCCACACCATTTCGATGCCTGGCGGTCCACCACTGTGCGTTTTATAGGAGTTTCCTTCCTCGCAATACCTCTTTGTGGAATTTTTTACCACCGATGTTTTATCCAGACTGATACGACATAGAGACTTTTAAGAAACGAGTTCTGTGGCTTTTGTTCTTGGGCGGTGGTCGACACATACCATCAGGTAAGCTGCATACTCATTTGCTTCCTCTTATATCTATATACAAATGGAAAGGTTCTCCAAGTATGTTCCTTCGATAGGATAAGTGTTAAGTGATAAACTAGTGGTACATAGACAATGGACGCATATGGCTTAAGAATCATGCTTACGGTAATCTTTTGAGTAATTTTCGATTTTTTGGATGTTTAAGCTCAGACGTAACCTCACATACGGTTACGGAAACGAACCTGCTGACCATAACAAACGGACGTCTTTCGGTTGCCGGACACGTAACGTCAATTGGGTCAACGACGTCGCCGTCGCGGCGCCTACCATCGATCCATCACCCGCGCATGCGTGCAACAACAATACCAAAATCAACCTTAAAACAAATGCAACTAGGTTCAATTCCGTCAGTTACTTTGAATATTCGCTGGCACTGCACATTCCGTCACAATTTTATTCCTGCGATATCGAGCACTCTTATTCTCTTCAGTTTTAATGACGTGTTTTGTTTAGTAAACTCGAATAAACATTGTCTGAACGTAACTCCTCAACCATTTTACAAGGCATTTCGGTTCTTAATGCGTTTCTTGTAGACTTTCAATAGCTTAGCTATTAGAATGAAATAAAATATTAACTTCGGCTGCCATGTTCTTGGCAATTATGAAGGTTCATTTGCGTACATGCCATCGATCGAGACAAAAGTATTTCCGTCTTTTTATGTTATTTTATAACAGACCGGTATTCAATTTGCCTTTAATTTTTCCTTCCTTGTGGGATCACTAGGCTGTTTTTCTTTATATTTTAAGGATGACAAACGAGCACACAGTCCACCTGATGATATATGAATGCAGTGGCGCGTAGTTGCCACCCCTGGGGACTAAGATATAATGCCTCTTTATCAGTCAAAAGTGCCTCCAATTTTCTAAACTCACCATACGAAACACAGAAGCATTGTGCTGTTTTACGTTCATATTCTCTAAGAACGTGGTCCTACCCCGGTCGAGTCGACTCTATCGTGCTTCGTGTATAACCAGTAGGTATAGCTGTACCGTGGCTCAACCGCGTTAAGTAAACACAAATAAACACATGATCTAATAAAGTCAATCCAGCTAGTAAAACCTGTTCGTATTGTTTAATTTAGGGTTAGAGAGTGTTACTCCATACCTGTGCTGATTGTGAAATGATTTTATTGACGGTTCCGTGACGCAGTAGCTTAACAATGAGTTGTAGCGCTGAGCGCCGCGGGTTCGAATCCAGCATGGAACAAGTAATTGTATGGGCTACAAGTAATTGTTCTGGGTCTGGATGCTTGTCTTTGTGCAATTTATGTATGCAATCACCAGCTTTCTTGCAGATCGGAGCATCAAGGTCGTTGTAGACGGTGCAAGCTCCGATTGCAAGCCTATTAATGCTGGTGTTCCACAGGGCTGCGTGCTATCGCCAACGCTGTTTCTTCTGCATATCAATGATATGTTGCATACCCGTAACATTCATTGCTATGCGGATGACAGCACTGGTGATGCTCTTTACACCGGCCGAGCCAATATTTCTCGGGAAAACGTCTCCGAGTGCCCGGACAAATTTGTGTCTGAAGTCGAGTCTTTGCTGAACAGAGTCTCGGATTGGGGACGACTAAATCTAGTCCAGTTTAACCCCCAGAAGACACAAGTTTGCGCGTTAACCGCTAAAAAGAACCCCTTTGTCGTATCCCCTCAGTTTCAAGGCACTCCCCTTGTTGCCTCAGCCAGTATCGGAATCCTCGGCGTCGACATATCGAGTGACGTGCAGTTTCGTGGTCACTTAGAAGGGAAGGCCAAATTGGCCTCTAAAAAGCTTGGCGTGCTCAGCAGAGCGGGACAGTATTTCATGCCGGCACACCGCCTGCAACTTTACAAGGCACAGGTTCGGCCGCACATGGAATACTGTTCCCATCTCTGGGCTGGGGCTCCCCAGTACCAGCTCCTTTCACTTGACCGCATCCAGCGCAGAGCGGCTCGAATCGTCGACGACCGAGTGCTTTCCGATCGGCTCGATTCACTGGCGCTGCGAAGAGATGTTGCATCTCTTTGCGTATTTTATCGCATCTATCACGGGGAGTGCTGTGAGGAATTGTTCGGATTAATCCCAGCCGCCAAATTTCGTGGACGCACTACACGGCAAACGTCCCGGTACCATCCACACCATCTGGATGCTTGGCGGTCCACCACTGTACGTTTCACAAGGAGTTTTCTTCCACGTACAACCTCTCTGTGGAATAGTTTACCACCGGTGATTTTTCCGGACCGATACGACCTGGGGACCTTTAAGAAAAGAGCTTACTCCTTTCTAAAGGGTGTCGTGAAGCGACAATAAAAAACTAAAGAACCTAACTTAACTACAACGAAAACAACCAAAATAAAATAAATTATTTAAAAATTCGAAAAGTTTTACAGTTTCTTTTATAAAAAAAGGTATGAAGGTGATGATGGGATGTAATGAAGATAGTGATTTACAATATTATTAAAAAAAATAACAAAGATAAAGATACTGCAACGAAGTATGCACAGGCTATGCCTATGATAGGTGCACAGCTCCTGCTCTAGGTACACGCAGAATCTGGAGAAAGCACACGCAGCGTCTGGAGAAGGTACACGCAGCGCTTGGAGTAGACACACACAGCGTCTTGAGCAGGTACGCAGCGTCTGGAGTAGGTCCACGAAACGTCTGGAGTAGGCACGCAGCGTTTGAAGTAGGTACACGCGGCGCTTGAAGTAGGCAAACACAACTTCCGGAGTAGACACATACAGCGTCCGGAATAGACACGCAGCGTCTGGAGTAGGTCCACGCAACGTCTGGAGTAGGCACGCAGCGTTTGAAGTAGGTACACGCGGCGCTTGAAGTAGGCAAACACAACTTCCGGAGTAGACACACACAGCGTCCGGAATAGACACGCAGCGTCTGGAGTAGGTCCACGCAACGTCTGGAGTAGGCACGCAGCGTTTGAAGTAGGTACACGCGGCGCTTGAAGTAGGCAAACACAGCGCACTAGTAGGCGGAGGCGTAGGCGTGGCTAGGCGACGACTTAAGGAGCGGGCAGAGGCTTGCGGGATCCCGAGGCAGTGCGGAAAAGGCCTTTAGGAGATGCTTCAAGTATCAAAGCTCAAGTCAGACTCCCCCATTCGCCGATTGTTCGGCTTATTTTTCCTTTTTGACGGATCTGGCATAAGAACGGAAAATTATTCTCATTAAATTTGAAATTATTTAAATTAAAAGCAAATTCTTGTAAATGGCCAAGAAGAAAGGAGTATTTTGAAGTAAAAACATCAGGCCGGTAACGATATTTGAATAAAAATTGCCATGACAACCTGATAAACAACGATGTCAAAACATGTCAAATTTTGGTTTTAGGCTCGTAATACAGAAACGGCAAGATTTAAGTGAAAAATGAGATATTATTTATATAGGAAAAAAAAGTAGCGCAACAGCGCGCACGAAACCCGAAATTGCAGAGTTATGGAGAACTAAATAAAAGACCGAAAAAGGTAGACTCCATTGACACCGATTTAAAAAGTGCTGATAGCATGAAAAATACGAAGTGAAAATGATTTGTTATTGTGTTCTTATGAATTAAAATATTACAGGATCCTATGGAAATAAAGGTGATGCAAAATATCAAGTTTTGAGGCGAATGTAGAACATCAAAAACAGAATGGAAAAATAAATTTAAAATAGTGTAAAATGATATGTAAGTATGTATAAGCATAACACTACAAGGGCCGGCAACGCACCCGCAATTCTCCTGGTGTTGCGGTTGATCATGGGCGGCGGTAGTCACTTAACATCAGGTGAGCCGCATGCTCGTTTGCCCCCTCTTCTATAAAAAAAAAATGCAAACTGCCTCCACGATACAGAAGAAAATCCTAGTGTTCCTAACGTTATTAAAAAACTTAACTTAATGAATAGAGTACATACATCGAGAGTTGTTCTATTTAAATTACAGAAAAAATTACACTACTAACAGTATAAAAATGGCAGTAGAGTCCAAGGCCAACGCCTCCCGGCCGTTAGTTTGGACATAGCAAAGGCCTTTGATTGGGTTTGGCACAAAGCGCTTCTTACGAAGCTTCCTTCCTATGGGCTTCCCGAGAAATTGTGCAATTGGATCACCAATTTTCTTGCTAATCGGAGCATCAAGGTCGTAGTAGACGGTGCATGCTCCCATTACAAGCCCATTAACGCTGGTGTTCCACAAGCCTGCGTGCTATCTCCAATGCTGTTTCTTGTGCAATTCAATGACATGTTGCAAACCCGTAACATTCATTACTATGCAGACGACAGCACTGGTGATGCCTTATACACCGGCTGTGCCAATATTTCTCGAGTAAACGTCGCCGAGTACGACGAGTCAACAAGTAAGTCGATACCTTGTTGAACAAAGTCTCAGACTGAGGGCGTCTAAATCTAGTCCAGTTTAATCCCCAGAAGACACAAGTTTGCACGTTTACTGCTAAAAAGGGCCCCTTCGTCGTATATCCTCAGTTTCAGGCCACTCCCCCTGTTGCCTCAGCCAGTATCGGAATCCTGGGCGTCGATATATCGAGTGACGTGCAGTTTCGTGGTCACTTGGAAGAGAAGACCAAATTGCCCTCTAACAAGCTTTGCGTGCTCAGCAGAGCGAGACAGTGTTTTATGCCGACACACCGTTCGCAACTTTACAAGGTGCATGTTCGTCCTCAAATAATTACTGTTCCCATCTCTGGGCTGGGGCTCCACAGTGCCAGCTCCTTTCATTTGATCGCATCCAGCGCAGAGCTGTTCGAATCATCGGCAACCGAGCTTTTCCCGGCAAAACTCGCGATACCATCCATACTATCTGGATGACTGGCGGTCTACCACTGTGTGATTTAAAAAAAATTTTTTTCCTCGCACAACTTCCTTTCGGAATCTACTACCGCTAGAGATTTTTCCGAACCGATGCGACTTAGAGACCTTAAAGAAAAGAGCCTATTCCTTTTTAAAAGGCCGGCAACACATCTGCAATTCTCCTGGTGTTGCAGTTGTTCATAGGTGGTGTAATCACTCACCATCAGGTGAGCCATATGCTCATTTGCCCCCTCTCCTAACAAAAAATGAATAATTTTAATGTAACTATTTAGACAACATTCCAATTGAAAGCCTTGAGCTTGTTCTATTTTTTAGTCTACACAAATGGTTGCAAAATTAATTTGAAAATGTAAAACCGATCACAAAAAACTTAATAGAATCATATAATTTCCACATTATTTATCTGCTTCTGAAGAAGGAAAAAGAAAATCTGTAAATATAATTACAAACTGTACTTATTAATATTAATTTACTATTTTCCCGGGTTTAAGCGAATTGGTGACAAGCGAATACACAGTCCACCTGATGGTGAGTGAATGCTGTGGTCTTTAGACATCTTCATTTATCCTCGATTAAGAATCAAAATGTAGATGAGTTGTTAGGACTAACATGGAATGCCTCGTTTCTAGTTAAAAGGGTCTCCGGTTCTCTATGCTTACTATATAAAACACAGCAGCATTAAGCTGCTATTTTACGTGCTGATATTCTGTAAGAATACTCTCAATAGAGAGTGGTAAAGACCACGCCCTTACAGAAAATTTCCAATTTTACAGGGACAGCTGATGTTGTTCGCGGGATGTGTCCCGGTGCACCGGGTGGCAGGGTTAACCTAGCGGAATAGATTATCAATGCTTTACTTTAAATAAACATTTGTGACATATAACAAAATGATTTTTTAATTCGGCTACGGTTATCAACCGTGGAAATCCCGGTTAATTTGACCGGTCCTACAACCATAATATCACTGCAGCATATTTATAGCTATCTCGTTAACTTAAAATGTACGTGATGTTTTGGCTATGTTTCTCTGTTACCATAAGTTGAGAAGTGTAAGAATATCAACTACACCATATCCTACCGTGGGTGTCCTAAGAGGCGACAGAGGAAAAACATCAGGAGATGGGCACCACGTCTTGCTAATAATGCCTGAAAATAAAAAAAATGCGGTTCTCAACCGCTTGCTGAGTGTGGTAAGTACAGCAAATATCCCAAAGAGGCTATGGGGCTGTAACGGTTACGGTAGTGAGGATTAATATAAAAAATACAATACGAATATATAACTAAACCAACATCATTATTACCAACGTGACCACAATAACTGCTACGTAAATGCTACGAAGCTACGGTTTTCGTAGTTCATTTTTGGGTCTGTCATTTTAAAACAATATTAATAATAAGTAAATAAACGGTGCACGTTTTTGTTTACTTTAAGGATTTAGTTTATTTTAAAAGCTCGCTATAATGTAACGTCGGAGTCGGTTATTGTTTATTACGATTATATATTTTTGCTTTATTTCATAGAATAAGGGTGACAAACGAGCACGAGCGGTTATATGAGGAAGCACAATTTCGCTCAGCGAGCTATGCTCTCTGCCTGATAGACTTAAAAATGAGAATATCCGTAGTTGAACTAGAGTAATCGGCATAGCCCAACGGAGTGGGAGCTAAAGTGACAATGGGCCAACTATATAGCTCGATGAACCGACAACCGATGAAGAAGAAAGGTTTTCGAGTAGTAACCTCGTACCGTTACGCGAAGTGTAGGAAAGCGCTCCACTAGATGGATTGACGACCTGGTAAGATATGTAGGACGTCGATGGATGCAGGTAGCCCAGGACCGTGCTTTGTGGTATTCCTTGAGGGAGTCCTATATTCAGCAATGGATTTGTGAAGAGCTGTCACGAGTTAATGATTTTGAATAAAATTTTATTTTTTCCCGTTTGTTAGTCTGAGTGGATTTAACCATTATAATCTGCAACAAATAAAATTTAAAATTCAAATAATATTCCGAATGATGACGACTTTATTCATTTTATACGCCACCGCTATTCTCTTTCGCTGTTTAGACGCACCACTACGTCACTGCTGTCCTTGTTTTACATGATCAATTCAAACTTTACGCAACATTGGTAAATTATAATATACCTAAACAATATTTTTTGTTTTTATTAGGTACATGTCCGTAATAAATGTGTATTACGGAATCTAGTAAATGCCAGTAAAGACTTATTTTATATTCAGTGTTCGAATATTCTACTTTCACATTCAAGACGTTCAAAATTAAATAATATATATGATAAACATTTATTTATTGCACATACTGTAATTTGATAACTGGAAAACATTCCTTAATCATATTTATTATTAGAAACACGCCACAGATTCGCCTGGATAGGATATAATAATGTGGCCTTATTTAGATTTGAGAAAAAAAATACCGTTTATTTTTTGAAAAAAAAAATTTTAGTTTTTTCGAATAAAAAATTGCATTAATGGTTCCCGGTCTGTTCGTAGTTTGATCACAATTGGTTCAGCCATTAGCCCATATAGATAGATTTTTAAATAGTTATTTGTCTTATTATCTTCTTTATCTTATCAAATAACGCCCTGAGCTTACTAGAAGATAGTTACTCGAATATTACGGAAGATGCTTCTATTTTATTTCTATGTGTAGATTCATATTCTAAAAAATACTGCAAGCAACGCATTTTTTTTAAATTGATGAATATCCTGTATATAATATATTTATAAAACTGTCTTGGCCCACAATCGAATCGCCAAGTTGATAGTAGCGTTGCAGTGGGCGCTGCGCGCGCATCCCATTCACCGGCAACGTCGGGCGGGCGGCGGGGCGGAAAGGACTCGTGCGGCTAGGGCTGTCACGCAAAGATTTTTTTTAAATAAAAACAATGCATCGATACAATGCATCGTCCCCTCCATTAAATTAGATTTGATAAGCCACAAATCCTCACAAAAGAACACCGATTCCTGTCAACGATGACTCGTGAATGTTTTCATACTAAAAACATCCAAAATACGATAGAGTAGTTGGCTGGGTGCTACCGTCTGTTTCAAATCATATAATCGATAAAATTAAACCAAACCCCCAGCATACCACTACAAGAATTCAAAATACTGTAAGTTTATTATGCGTAGATTGGACCAAAATTAATGTTAAAAAGTTGAGGGTAGCCCGAGTTAATTGTAACATCGGAACGTCGAATGTCTGTTAGTGTTACCCCGTTACCATGGGTGCACCCAAAATGTCGGGAATTAAATAAGTTAAATTAAGGGCCGTAATTCATAAAACAAAATTAAGCCATTAGCTTATTGTGCTTGAGAATTACTTCATTCTTTATTACTTAAGCGACAATCTTACGACCCACAGCAAAAACTAAAAATTCAGTTCCCTTTCTATTATATTATATATAGTAAACAGTGTTTGTGAAAAATAGTTTTCATCATATTTCCTTTTCCTATCATCAGTTCGTTCAAGGTTCTCTTTCACCTTACACCAGAAATCATTTTCAAATTGTCAAGACCGCCTGTTGTACGTATATTTCATTTATACTAATACTTCCAATATATATAATGAATAAATAATAAATAAATAAAAAGAGGCCTAATAATGAATCTAATTTCACTACAGAATATTTTTAGAATCTAAATACGTAAATCCGTGAGTATTAGTAATGAGTATTGTTAATTTGATTAACTTAAAATAATAATAAGTAATAATTATTTTGATGAGTGTGGCAACCCTAAACTGAACGATACCGAGGAGAAGTGGGGAGTGCGTCCACCTCAAATCGGTTTTGTCAGCGCGTGGCCGCCGGGCGAGCCGCGCCGCCGCGTGGCCATCACGGCCGACCCCGACGCGATCCCACTGGTGGTCCAGAGCGGCCACCAGCTACCACCATGTCGTAACATGATGGGTTACAACAGCCAGGGCCACGGATACAACAAGTTATTTACCCAGGTGCGCGCGCAAAATTGTGTTTGCTTGATGGATGGCGGAATTGATGTGCCGATATAAAAATAGTGTACAAAAAATTAGAGGTTTAGTTTTTTATTTATTGAAACGGCGTTCGTTTTCGTGTTATAAGTTACGAAAAAAGAAAAAATAAGTTATTTTGTAAGGTATCTATTTAAATAAATAAATATCATAAAAGGTAATTACTTAGTTGGGAATTACTTAGTGGTTAAAGAAGCAATAATAACTCCAAAACTATATTTTAACTTTAAGTAGATAGGCATGTTATATTTAAATGCATTTGGAGTTGTTTCGTTAGTCTTTTTGTATTGCAGTTGTTCAGTCGAGTGCGCTGCGCCGCGCGTCGCATATCATTCGTTTCAAAGACCTGGATTTGGAAAGGTTTTTTTATTTCTTTTCTATACGCTAAGTAGCCTTACACTTTGGTAATTAAAAAGCCTGGTAACTATTAACTGATGCATAAAATATTTTTATTAATTCCATAAAATTTACACAACTTTTATAATATTATGTTTTACTAAATTCATACGAGTGCAATCGTCATCGGCTACATCATCAAAATAATTCCTTGAAATTTGGGATTTATCATTTAAAAAAATCTATTCCACACGTTCACACTACTTTCTTATTTCATTTATCGCTCAATGATGAAATGCTAGTGTCGTTGCTTCTAACTTTGTCTGTAGATTACTTTATCTTTGTATGTCCAAGAGTTTTTAAATTAATGTTACAAAAGAAATCATCTATTAGGCAATATGTCATTTCTTAAAATGTATAATTCTCGCGTCTCGCCAGTGTGGTATGAAATTTGGCTAGTGGTTTTAAAAAGGATAAAAAATAACTGTTTGACGAAGGAATACCACGGTAATCTTTACCGCAACCTGATGACTCGCTCGATTAGGGCCTTTAGACACTAAGCTACCTAGCCGTCAAATAGATTCTCATATCACTTTTCGAAACGTCTTACTTTTATTCATCATACTCATGATACTCCATAAAATCTAAGTACCTATATACATATATAGTCGATACTTTTAGATGCTTTGTACAGTCGTGCACAAAAAATCAAAAGT
Organism: Parnassius smintheus behrii; assembly: GCA_036936625.1. Classification (NCBI taxonomy): domain Eukaryota; kingdom Metazoa; phylum Arthropoda; class Insecta; order Lepidoptera; family Papilionidae; genus Parnassius; species Parnassius smintheus. The sequence goes on along the minus strand of JAUPFT010000005.1, from coordinate 7,117,523 downwards.
TCATATTTTCGTATTTTATTTAGAATTACATTTTTTTAATAGAATAAGGGTGACAAGCTAGCACACAGTCCACCTGATGGTAAGTGGTCGCTGTGGCCCATGGATATCTTCGTTTGCGAATCAAAATCCAGATGCGTTGCCAGCCGTGAGGACTAGTATGGATTGCCTCTTTTCCAGTAAAAGGGGTCTCCGGTTCTCTACACTCACCATACGAAACAGCAGCATTAAGCTGCTATTTTAGGCTTGTATTCTGTGAGATTTTAGGCACAAATCAAGATAAAATAAATGTATTTGATTGTTATATATTTAAAAAAATACTCGATAACTTTTAAATAAGACAAGCACAAACAAACATTGCGTTTTTCCATCTTGACTATACTTATCTACCATCTTACTTATACGTGGTAGAACTACGCTGCAGCTATATTAGGTTAGTTCTAGCACGAATGGGATGGCTAGGCCGGAGTAGGACAACGCTCTCACAGAATGCCAGCGTAAAATAGCAGCAAAGGCTGCTGTGTTTTGTATGGTGAATGTAGAGAACAGAATACCCTTTTTACTGGAAACGAGTCATTGCATCTTAGTCGTCAGGGTAGTCGTCGTCGTAGTGACCTAAGGCTACAGATGCGTTTTATACGAGGTACAGCCACGCTGCAGCTATATTATGGCTGTAGCAGGAATAGGTGACCAGGGAAGGATCACGCTCTCACAGAATGCCAGCGTAAAATAGCAGCTCAATACTGATGTGTTTCGTTTGGTGCTTGTAGAGATCCGGAGACCCTTTTTTACTGGAAACGAGGCATTCCATCTTAGTCCTCAGGGTGACAACTCATCTGCATTTTGATTCTTAATCGAAGATAAATCAAGATGTCTACAATCCATCCACTTACCAGTATCTACTTAGTGGATTGGGTGCACGTTTGTCACCCTTTTCTATAAAAAGAAAAAAAAAACTTTTCGGTAGGATGTTATTAGTCAAGCACTGGTTTTTAAAAGTTAAAAAAAAGAGACAGCACAGCATGTTATTAATATCAATAAATGTATTATTATAATTTCTAGACATTAAGCCACGAACAAGTGAAATTTAATTTGTTTTTTAGTTTGTTTTTAATATACCACGTTTTTTCATCTCCTTAAATTGTCACCGGAGCTGAACTATGTTCAAATTATATAATATCTTGCTCATCGAGAAGTCGGTTTAAAAACAATTACTAAATTGGATTTGAACATACATACACGAAAGCGAATTAAGAAAACCGTGGTAAAAAGGCTAGAAAGTTAGAAAAATAAAAAAGGTTGTAATTGCATTTAAAATAATAACAGTTAAAATTACGATTGTCTGTGTTTACATAATAATATGTAACTATATGAATTATTAGACTTTGTAACTCCTCGTGACCGAGTTAGACGTGATAGCATCACATTCTAGTTTACTCTTATGTTTGATCTTCTGAGAGGTTTATTACGTGCGAATTTTAATGGGCGGCTGCAGAGTAGAATTATTCCCGGATCTTTGCTGTCAGTTCTGCCAGATTAATAGACTGTGAGAGGCCGGTGAAGTCTGCGTGTTGTCAAATGACGTAAATTACGAATGCAATTTACAGTAACATAGTATAAACATCCCACTTTTAGAAAACAGACTTTTTTTACAAACAGCTCGCAGGTTGGCAAAGATCATCCCTCCCGTTTCCGCTGACCGCATTCTCTACTTGTCTGCTGGCATTTTTTTGATATAGAATAAGGATAACAAACGAGCACACAGTCCACCTGATGGTAAGTGGATGCTGTGGCCCATAGACATCTATATTTATCCTCGATTAAGAATCAAAACGCAGATGAGTTGTCACCCTGAGGACTAAGATGGAATGCCTCGTTTCTAGTAAAAAAGGGTCTCCGGATCTCTACAAGCACCAAACGAAACACATCAGTATTGAGCTGCTATTTTACGCTGGCATTCTGTGAGAGCGTGATCCTTCCCTGGTCACCTATTCCTGCTACAGCCATAATATAGCTGCAGCGTGGCTGTACCTCGTATAAAACGCATCTGTAGCCTTAGGTATGTCAAGATGACATTCTATAATCGTGAACGCTTATAGAAAACAATAACGATAAATGAAATCAGCGCAGCTTTACGTGCTACGAGGACGTTATGCTTAAACTTATTTATTTTTGAAATAGCTTCCTATGTTTCTAACCGACTGCCCCAGGAGGGTAACGTTTTTCGAACGTAACGTACGTATGTATGTCTATTTTTGGCACGCTCTGTAGACTAACCCCCTTATTCATAAACATTTTTAAACACTTGATTATTTAAATAGTGTTTTGTCACTTTCTAGCAACAAGTGTCTCGCAAATGTCAGAATGAGACAAAACATTTTGCGTTTAGAAACTTATGAATAAGGGGGTAAATCTCTTGATGGATCATAACACATGGGGTGTCGTTAGAATCATCTCAGTTGTAGAAGTGACATAAAATATAACCTTCTCTTTTCAGTAAATTATTTTACGCAATTGAATTTTTTTATGTTAATGTTTTAATATTTAGACTATGGCTACTGTAGCTCATGGAGGCACATGGAGTTAAATTCAAACAAAGAAAGCTACGGATGCGTTGTATGGAATGCCTCACAGCCTGTATTTCTGCTGGCCCTTTACACCCTTCAAACCAGAACACAGCAGTACAATTATCATCATCATCGTTACAGCCCATCACAAGTCCACTGGCCTCCCTCCATGGGCCTCCCCCAAGGAATGCCACAAAGCACGATCTTAAGAATCAAGCGACTTTTATACGTGGTGGAGTCATGCTGCAGTTATATAAGTAGTATAGTTGTAGCATGAATGGATCGTCTCGACCGGGGAAGGACCACGTTCTCACCGAATATCGGCGTAAAATAGTAGGTTAAGACGGTTCCCCTAGCGAGAGACCTTGAGCGTTCGGTCCCATACAATCCACGCGCTCTCGCTACAATATATCACGGAAAAATACGCCCGAATATTTGGAATTATTTCAATTAAAAGAGATAAGCGAAATTAAATAAAACGTGTAGAATATAGATTTTTAAATTATCTATCCATTAGTGTAATACTCAAATGATTAGAGCATTTCCTTTAGCAACAGATGCATGTAATCAATAATTTTAGTCATTTTTTAAAAGTAGATTTTAAATGTATTATAACACATAAAAACAAATTAGAACGTGGAATGTGATGATAGGATATCGAACATTAATAATGTGCTTTTAGATGTAGCTTATTTCTCATAACTAATGAGATAATAGTCTCTGAAAAACGCACTTTTGCCAGGTTTTGGTCAGGGTAGCGCCTTAATGCTGCTATGTTCTGTATAGTGAGTGTAGAGAACTGGAAACGAGGCATTCCGTCTTAATCCTCACGGGTGACAACGCATCTGCATTTTGATTCGTAATGGGGGATAGATGTAGATGTCTATGTGCTCCAGAAACCACATACCAACAGGTGGGCTGTGTGTTCGTTTGTTTTGTTATCCTATAAAAAAGCAAAAAAAAAGACTTCCTCCATCTCTTTACCTGGTGCATTACTCCATCTGAACTCAGGAGGGTTCGCTCCATTTAGTGGGAACCGCCCTACGTTTCGCTTTCTACCTCATCCGTTGTCAGCTCGAGATATATGGCGCGGGGCGCGGCACATTGCCACTTCAGTTTACCGACCTGTTGGGCTATTTCTACTACTGTGGTTCTACTACGGAAGTCTATCATGCAGCGAAATCCCGAGCATAGTCTTTTCTATAGCTCGGGTCTTTCGCTTCTTTACACGGCCACTAGTAAAGGACTACGACTTAGATCCATATGATATTACTGGCAATACGCTCTGGTTTTATACTATTGTTCTCAAGTTTTATCAAATCATATATCGGTTGAATTTAGATTTACCTAGACAATTTTGTTCTAGATAAATATTCTCGTCAACGAATTCAAGCGTAGTGCACCCAACAATTACCAGTATAGGTGTGATATGGGCGTACATATGACCTTTGTCTTGTCCATGTTCATTTTAAGACCTATCCATTGGGAAACACTCTGTGTCATTGAGCATAGTCCTAAGATCTTCCAGCGATTCTGCCATGATGATTATACTATCGGCGAATCGAATTTAAGTGACGTACGCGCTACTGATGTTGAACCGTATATTTTCCAGTCGAGAAGTTTAAAAGCGTCTACAAATGTAGCGGTTAAGAGTTTCATCATTACATCGTACCTTTATCGCAATATTGCTAACAAAGTAATTCAAGCCATTATCGAGTTACACAAACCACGTCAGACAGAATTCCAAACGTTCTTATAGAACGAGCTACTTGAATAACATCAATATAGACGTCAGTTTCATTATTTATGTACGATAAACAAATATTTACATTACGATTGTACGAGTTACGAACGGATATCCAGAATCAAACAGTTGATAATATTTGTATATTTAAACTACTCTGAATGTTTAAGAGTCCGTCTGGGTTGATAGCATCCTTTTAGCTATTCCTGCTGCTAAATAACATCACGTGCGCTCCTGTGTTCCAGTCTTAAGGAGTTGATTGCCAGTATAAAGACAGGCTATGAAGAGATGTTGCATTCTCTTTCGCGTCGACCACGGGGATTGCTCTGAGGAATTGTTCAGATTAATCTCAGCCACCAAATTTCATGAACGCACATCGCGGCAAAGCTCCCGATACCATCCACACCATCTGGATGCTTGGCGGTCCACCACTATACGTTTCACTAGGAGTTTTCTTCCGCGTACGACCTCTTTGTAGAATAGTTTACCACCGGCGATTTTTCCGGACCAATACAACTAAGGGACCTTCGATAAAAAGCTTACTCCTTTCCAAAAGACAGACAAAGCACCTGCAATTACCCAGATGTTGCAGATGTTCAAAAGCGGCGGTAGTCACTTAACATCAGGTGAGCCGTATGCTCGTTTGCCCCCTCTCCTATAAAATTTAAAAAAAATCGATCTTAGTCTCAGATATGACCACATGTGTGTATCATTATTTATTTGACAGTTGGCTGCAGACGTCCATGGACTGCAGTAGCCATTTACCATCACTTATCATCAAGTTCGTGTGTCGCTTCATTAAAAAAAATATAGTGCTAGACTCTTCGGTAACTAGACTACCCATCGAAGCGATTACAAGACCCAAAAATCGTTAAAAATATCTAAATGTTTGTTATTAGATATATATCTATATTATTGTTAGAAACGTGACAAGAGTTTATTGTTAAAAATAGTAGAGTATGAGAGCCGATTCTCAAAATTGCCTACGCAATAAATTCATTAAAGCAAGCGTACACATTCAGTATAACGCAATTACCTACAATTCAACCAAACTGTAATATGTGTCGGTCACAATAACACATGTAGTGTAACGTGGACGTCATAACATGATACCACCAAAATAGATTAAATTGTTTGGCAGCTTATACAATAGCTTATATTTCCTATAGCAGCTCTAAGGATTCACTCTCAATTTGTTTTAATTTTTACTTCCTCTTGTATTTCTCAACCTTGACATTGACAGAGAATCATTGGAGAACGTTAGAGCCATTTACTTTTAAATAAGAAGAAAATAGATTGAGTATGCAAACCAACACAATACTGCTTATTATAATGTAACAGTAGTCAGCTTCACAGGAGTGACTTTGACGGAATCATTGCACATGTTGCCTGCGTCAAATTTTAATCTGTTCAAACGACTGGGAGGTTTTAGTTTTACACTCATTTCTGTTTATCACTTTCTATTTTCTACCCAGTGTTACTCTTTTTACTAGTGACGAAGTATTTTATCTTACTCCTCCGGAGTAACAATGCATCTGTCTCCGATCTACGCAGAATGAGCTTCAGTATTCCATTCTAAAATTAGCAAAACTGCCATTCGTGTCTTGTCAATCCATCAGTCTACTCTCCCAGTATGTCTGTTTCAAGTTTTTATCGAAGATTATTTCATGTAGATGATAAGAGTTTGTTATAACAATAAGGCACTAACCTGAGGCAGTTACTCAAATACAGGCGAGAGGTTCAAATTTAAAATCTTTTTCTGATATCGTATCGACTGTCTATTAAAATAAAACCTTTTAGAGCTTTGAATTATAATAATATTTTATAATAATATGTCTTTACCTATGAAATTGCCGTTCTGCAGTATTCGCCATTTCAAATCAATTTTTTTTTCGAAAATAGTTATTTGTTTACTGACTAGCGTTACGTTTTCATCGCATTTTTAATCTTTTTCGTCATCATGGATACGTTAAAAATTTATATGAGTACCGGCGTAGCAGCAACGCGGCACAAGCGGCACGCAACGTCAACGACGTTTACGGAGCGATAAATAAACGCACCACTTGTTATTGATTTGCCTGCTTCCGTTATGGAAATTTCGACCTGAAAAATGAATCCCGCGGTCGTCTGAAAACTTTTGCCGACAATAACGAATTAAAGGCGATTACGGTGTCTGATGATACTAAATCTACGGCTTAATTAGCGGCAGATTTCGACGTTAGCGTCAAAACAATATTGGTCCGTTTGCGTCAATTTGACAAGGTAAAACAGCTTGACAAATAGGTGTCCCATGAACACCTATTTGACGCGCCTTGCACTGTTCAACGGACGGCACATATACGAAGGAATTTTCAACTACATTGTACCTGTTTATTAAAGGATTCTGTTTGACGATCGCATGCGCTCACTAAGTTAGTTGGATCCTAGTTCAGCACCTAAACAATGACCATAAAAAAAACTTACCCCTGGAAAAGTTGTTTAGTGTTCTAGCGCCGGTTTGATTCATCACAGCTTCCTACCAAACGGCATGAGCATTATTGCAGATGTGTACTGCGAATAACAACAAAACGATATAGAAGCTCGTACGTCTCCAAGCAACTTTGGTCAGCCGCTCGTTCCCGCTGCTCACACAGACAATGCACCACCTCATACTGTACAACAGACGGTCTCCAGGTTATAAGAGTTGTGGTTGGAAGTTCTCCTTCATCGACCGTACTCACCAGACCTTAAAATACCCGAGAGGCAGTACAGAAAGCCTTAGAAAAATTTGTTGCCTCCCGTACAGCTGATTAGCCACTGCGTTGGTAAAGATACATCGATTGCATCAGTGATTACTTTAATAATAGAAATAAAAAATTATAGAAAAAAATAAGTTAACTTATTTCATAAAAAACGGCAACTTCATAGGTAAAAACCTGGTATTTAAGTTAAAGGTGGAAGAAAAACGTTACCGCTACTAGAATTTAATGATTTTCACGATATTTGCACGATTACTACATATTAACTAATTTTAGATGTTTTTTTTTCGTGTTTAACTTAACTTATTTTTACTAATTTTTATTTATGATGATGTCCTCCCGTGTCCAAAGGCAAACCCTGAAACGTCAGGACTTAAAATAAATAAAAATATTTAGAAGCGACAAAATCAATAAAATTAGTTTTAGTCACTACGATCTTTTGTTGTATTGTAGAGGCGTTATACGTTCATAAACTGCTCGCGGACGTACACCCAGACTCAAAACCAAACATGTAATACACAAAAATTTTATTATCCTTTATTTAACACGAACCTACCATGTTAAATATACGATAATTAACTTTCACTAACACGGCAATGACATTTTAGTAAATTAAATATTTTCGAACGTACAAACTTGTATGAAAAGAAAAACGAAAAGCATACTGAAACCGAAATACCTTGAAATGAGGGCGTAAAATATGCAGGGGCTTATTAGGTCGGGGGGATGAATGACGTCACGACTTCGATCCGCGCCGGTCTGCCGCCGAAACATAAAGCCAGACTAGTCTTATTCAAACATCTCGATCAATCGTTTACTACGGGAATGGACCAGTGTTTTACGAACTTCCGTGAAAAGAGATTCATAAAATAGAAAAGCGCGAAATCTTTTGGTTTAGTCCTTATTATTTTCAATATGTGTGAATGAAATAAGATTAGCATGATAAACTGTCTCATCTTACTACTACGATATTAACGAATAACATATTTCTGTAGATTATTTTATGCTATACATGTTGTAGTGACCTGACATTTACATAATACATTTTTCGAACCTCTACATTCTTATTTAAATAAATAATAATAATACAGACTCTACATTTTTTTCGTTTGACATTCAAGCCAAATACAGTTATACAACCCTAGATTTAAAAATAATGGTTTAAAGTATTTTACCAGCCAGTATTTAATAGTGCCTTAATTCTTTTTTAACGCTGTGACTAAGGTGAGCATGAAATAAATGTTATAGTCTGTTTTTGCCGAACGTAGTGATACATTATTTACGTACTCGCTATTTTAAATCTAATGCGTTTTATTTATTTATTTGTGTAGTGAGTATGCTTGTCTTAATAATTTTACGACTCATTTGAGCTATTATCTTATTGTATTTAATTATATGTTAGTTTAACAATATATTTTAAATTAATTTCAAAAATATTATATAATTATTTACTTGTTTAAGTAATAAAACTAATCAGTCTAGATTTTTGCATGCATTTTTCTAGTTCAACTAGTATAAGCCATGAAATTGATTTATAATTGTTGGAAAAAACCCTTGCACTTGAGATTATTGTTATGCGCAAAATTATTTTATTATATTTAAGGGCATGTTCGTCTGACTTCTTGTATGTGTGTGTTGTGCATTGCATGCAGTCGGCACGTCTCGCCGCCATCGCCCAATGACAAGCTACAAGCCTTTGGTAAGACTTTTGTTTTGTTTCGCTTTTTGTTTAACTAGTTCAAGGTAACATAACTAAATGTCAAATTTTATTACGTATTGTCAGTAAGTTTGTTTTAAGCGATACCTCATTCAACGAAGTTTGAGATAAAAGGAAACAAAAATATACCCTCATATGAGATAATTCAATTATTACGGACTGCCAAGTACACGTACCTTCAACATTACCAACAGCCTGTCAAAAGTCCACTGTTGAATATAAACCTCTTATTTGCCATTGTTGCCACGCTTGGCAGACGGGTTGGCAACTGCAATTTTTTATTTCCAGTCGTTATTATAGAGATGCTGCTGCCTTTTGGTTTATACTTTATATTCCTGTTGATGTGGGCACCTTAGACCAATCAAATATTTATTGATTGGCATTATAAGGTCATGAACATAAAATACAACCGAAATAATTTACACGCTCGTATAAGTTGTTTACATAATATAAAATCTCGTGCTTATGTGAACCGAGTCTAGTAAAATAGGTACTTAACATATTTTGATTTTAATATTTATTTTAGTTCATTTGAGTTTAAAAAAATTATATAAAAATGTTTAATGGTTCAGAAATATTTTGTTGCAAAAATCTTTTATGTATTTTTTTACAAACGATTTGGTAGTTAAAGTATCAATTTCATTTTACATTAACGTTTTAATGGTTTAAGATGAATTTAATAAATACTTTTTACAAGCCATGTGGTGACCTTACTTAGTCCGGCTTCTGATATATCAAACAAGCATCAAACATCACGCACAGTTATATTGTGAGAAGACACTGGCTCCTGAGATACAGCTTTCACCGACATTAGGAGTCAGGACCTTTAAATTTATTTGTTGAAATGTATTAATGCAATAAGGCATTATTATTATTATTAATAATAAACAGCTGGACAGATTTTGACGAGACTTTCACTAGCAGATAGCTGATGTTATATAGAGTATTATCTATTTTAGAAAAATATTTAGGACTCCGCGCACAAAATATGAAAACCCATAAAATCCAATAGTAACAAATTCCACACGGGCGAAGTTGTGGGGGAAATTTTAGAATACAATTTAACTCCTACATTTAGTGGTGTATGACAAAGTATTTAAAAAGCGTATAAAATATTTTCAATTTTAATGTCACTTATAATTTTGGCATTTATGTTCACTCCCAAACGAACAGTTTGCAAATGCTTTTTCGTCACAAATATAATTGAGCGCGGAAATTTTAAACTAATTCGACGTGTGGCAGATAAAATCGAAGCATCTTGGACGATTTAAAAATATTGCAAGCGACGCTAGTAAAGTAACTATAATGGTGATGCAGTCAATATATTTAACGATTCGTTTGGCCTTTGGACATTTGTATAGGTGTAATAAAATTGATTACATTCGTTTTCTTACTTTATAGGTTTATTACTTTTTAATATTGTTTTTTTTTTATTAAATTGAAGTGTAAGTAAGTTTGTCGTCGAAATATTTAGTCCTTTAGATACGCAGATTCCTCACGATGTTTTCCTTTACCCCCTATAACGTGGTAAATCACCACTTAAAATGCAATTAATTAATTTCATTTGTAGATGTAGTAGGTGAAAACCGAAGATTCTTTTCACCGCTAACAATGCATTCTACCTTAGATTTCAGGTGTGAAAACGCGTCTATATATTTTAATTCTTAATTGAGGATATAAAGTGTCTAGGGGCCACAGCATCCACTTATCATCAGGTTGACTGCGTCATCGTTTGTGTTATTGTCAATCAATGAAAAAAATAAAGCTTAACTCTACGTGATGAATACAGGTGCAGTGTTCATTCTTATCTTAGTTAGTTTTTCATGAGAAAATAAATCTTTTTATTCCTGGGGATCATGACTATCGACCAATGGAAGTCTCGAGGTACTACAGTGATATAAATAAGGGAGAATTTTGTGACTACACCTAAGCGCGAAACAAGTAGCATTGATATCTTTGATTTTGATTGACTCAATGACACAAACACACGTTTTTAGGCATTTCATCTTAGGACCTAAAGATAAGGACGCATCCGAATTTTTTTTTTGAGAATAGGTGAAGTTGTAGAACTCGAAACAATGAAAAATTTCGAGGACTTATAAAGTCTACCAATTCACTTTGATGGATCGCGGCGGGTCTCTTTTCTGTTTTAAAATCACCTCATTAGCAATACGATGAGGCGAATGTCCATTAGTGGAACTAAAGTGTTCTTATGTAATTGCGATTTTATTTTTTAACTGCCTTGAGATAGACTTCTCTCTCACCTTGACCTTTCGCAACTCTTACAAGGCAAAATGAAAAACATTCTTTTATTTTTCTTTACTAAGGCTGCGATGAGATATAAACTTAAACTGATAAAGAACACATAATCTAAAACAGGCAAATATAAAATTTTTTATTATATCTTAGTGGTTTTGATAGACTGATATTATCGGCAATAAGACTTCTAAATAAACTTCGCACTAAACTGTTTCAATGTTCCAAGTCAATTCTACCTTGCTAAGTTTCGGGACCGATGAAGGTTTTAAAGAACGACAATTATGTTTCAATGACATTTATTATTATTTCGTTACAATAATGAATTGAAACTGATTTAATACAAGACTAACTTTGTTACGATGAAGACTGTTGTTATGAATATAATTCTAAATAAAACGGCTTTTATATAGTGATAAAACAAGTGTGTTTACTAAAAGTAGCTATGTCACTGTCACCATGCTTTGACTACCATTAACTATTAAACACTGGCGTCAGGGTTTTCTGTAACATTATACTTCTAATCTAATATCAAGAGCTTAGTCAGGACAATTTATGATCAACAAAACATGTTGTTGTGATACGGCTACCTGCAAATATTAAACGATTAGTCCTGACAATTTGGGATCAACAGGTTGTTATGATATTACGGTTACTTTAACATTGTTATATTTAAAATTGTATTCCAATTATTACATAAAAGTAAAATTTTTTCATAAAGGCATGTTGTTTAGAAATAATTCACTATACAACTAATACGTGGTCTTAGTAGTTTTGCATTCTAGTACAAAACGTTATACAATATAAAACTGCAATTTCTTTGGTGTTGCAGTTGTTTATATGCGGAGGTGGTCAGTTTTTCATTGCGTCTACCCAGCATCTTTATATACATAATTATTCCGTCAGTGTGTATGTGGCTGAACTCCTCCTAAACTGCTGGACAGACTTTAATAAAGTTTCGTCTGTCTGATTACGTTAAGTCGAGAATGGCCCAGTAGGTAGCGTGCTGTTATCCAGAAATCATTCGTGAGATGTCGGAGCTTATCACTAGTTATGTATAAAATAGAAAAGAGACAGCTGCTCTATACTCCAACTGTTTCGTGGTGCAGGCGTTTGTTCGTGGCGCTGTAGGGCCGCAGGTTCGAATTTCGCACAAAACAGGCACATGTATATCTGTAAATAAACTAATATAGCTTTAGTTACGTATTTTACAGCCTTAACTACACCTTACACCAGTGTAGTGGTTTTGAGAAAATAAAAATCAATAAGTGGCAGCGTATCACGAACCGTTACCTCATATTAAATCGTGCGTGTCGTAAGAGGCGACAGAGGAAAATGAACCTGGATGAGCAGCGCCATCTTCCTGATAGCAACTGAAAATAAAATAATCTCCGGTTGCCAACTCGCCAGCCAAGCGTGGCAGCTATGGTAAGCATCCTCCCTGTGAGGCATGGGTCGGCTTGACCGAGGTAGGATCACGCTCTAACAGGATATCAGGGTAATATAATAGCAGCTTAATGCTGCTGTGTTTCGTGTAATGACTCTAAGAGAACCGGAGGCCCTTTTTACTAGAAACGAGGCATTCCATCATAGTTTTTAGAAGTGACAACGCATCTGCGTTTTGATTCTTAATCGAGGTTAAATGTAAATAGATGTCTATGGGTCACAGCATCCACTTACCATCAGAGGTAGACTGTGTACTTTTTTGTCAGCCTTATTCAATAAAAAAATTATATATTCATCAGTGGCCTTTTTATACGCTGTAATGATGAATAAATAATGTAGTATATATATAATGAGTGAGTAGTGTATAATATGTAGATATACATTACTCATCACAAAGAAAACAAAGTAAGCAAACTGGATGAAACATTGTAAACAACAGTAGAAGGTTTCTATTTTGTTTTTTTTTGTTCTGTGTCTACTGCTGGGCTGTTTAAATTGTAAAGAGGTTCGACCTATTGTTTTATTTTAAGAGTGACAGTAGGGTGTAACTTTAACTTTTCACTATAAATAAACTTAACAAATTCTATGCTAAGTGCGGACCATTCGGTCAGTCGTTTGAAATAAAATATCATGAATTTATATCAACATATTGCTTACACTTCCGCGAACGTTATAGGCATAGTTCTACAACTACCCGATCCCGATAGGTGGTAGTAGTATCCAGTTTTCACCCATGCGAAGCCGGTGCAGATCGCTAGATCATAAATAATACTTATTTATTGAAAGTCACTTTTATGTGTAATTTACAACTGGTTCGGAAAATACCTTTCTCCTGCAAAAAACCGGCACAAGATCCAGCATTACATTTTGGTAGCGTTATCCTTACTCCCAGGGGTTATGATCATTCATAAATTGATTATATTATGAACTGTCATATTGGGTTAAAATAAAATCTAAATCAAACTCATTGAGCTATTATGTACTACGTACTAGAGGAGACACCGCATTCAGCTACTCTGTTCCACTCAACTGCGGTTCATGCACTGCACTTTAATCAGTCACTCGCTAGGCGCTTGTAGAGTTGTCACGTGTTGTGTTGATTTAAAAAAAATCTCTTGATAAAAATATGCCGTCTTGTGTACTTAGATATTGCACAAATAATTCAAGAAATGTCAGTAAAAACCAAGGAATTACTTTTCATCGGTTAATAAGATACTTATTCAATAAAAAAGTATTATAAATTAATAATAAAACAAATTATTCCTAAGACGCCATCTCGTGTCACTGAATATAGATTATGAAATTAATATGTTCAGATGCGACATTTCCGTGGGTACTTAAGTATAGGACGAATATATTATTATACACATTTTTTTTATAGAAACATATATAAGTTATTATGATTTGGCAAAAATTTCCATGTTTAAATCCGCTTATTATTCTTTTATTTTATTTTTAAGTTTCCACATCAAAGTCAAAGTGGAATAAATTCGTCCATTTTTAACTCTCGCGTGCCCAGCATTTATGAACGATTATTTACAACATTTATGATTCTAATTTAAATAAATATATTTGTAATTTAAATTTTATGTTAATAAGTTTTGTTAAACATACATTTAGTACGTTTTTTTATATTTGACATAGATACCTTTTAAAATATTCAGATAAAATTATCATTAAAATGTAATTCTGACATAATATTATGTAATATTATATTAAATTAGCACATATACAAAATAAAAAACAATTTAAAAAATTGTACTCGATATAATTAACAATACAATATAAATAAACAATTATTACATACTGACCATTCTACTTACGTATAATCTATAATAACAAAAACTGACCGCGCAAGCGCAATGCGCGTTTATACCAACTGCGCATGCGCGACTCTACTATTACCGCGCATGCGCGAAGACATACGAGTAGTGCACAATTTTTGTTTGGAATAGCTTCTCTAGTACGTAGTACATTATAACTCAATGATCAAACTTTATCTAAATAATCAATAAACTTCATTAGCATAATTACATTCCTCTCCTTTACAATAAGCTTTTTAAAATAAGTTTAAAATAAGCTATGTACAAATTTTACAAATTTTAAGTTGCTTACTTCGGTTTGTTACTGCGGCTGTACTAGGCCGAGCCTGTATCACAGACGGCATTTCCATCCTCCATGACACAGAATATAATGTCACTAAATTTAGCTTATATTCACCAAAGACAAAACACATAATAATAATAATAAAAAGTTAGTTTTATACTAGTTGACATTGATATTTAATTCATTTTTTTATAAATACCGCCATAAAAGTTAACACCTTTTTAAGAAAGGTAAGTTTTTAATACAATGAACTTTGGCTAAATTAATACAAATATAGTAGATAAATATTAGATATATAAATTGTTTCATACAATAGTTTTAAATAATGTAAGTTAGCTATTTTATGTGGTCAATTTTACTACGTTAATTATTTATTCGTAGGAATTGATTGAATATTATTATATTAAAAATATACGCAACTAATATATACAGTAATCTATGGTAACTAACGATGTGCACCGACTTCGCACGGTGATTTCTGGATCTCGAAAACAGCGCCACCGCTGGGTTTAGTTGTGAATCTAAACCACCCAGGGACTGTAAAATTTAGTATATCAGAGTTTAGGAGTTCAGTCAAACACACGTACATAAGAAATATATATTATATTATAAACGTATATCTTACGTATAGGAACAAAAGTCGTCTGTATAAATTTGACGCAGAATAGTTGAAGACAGCGCGCGCATGTCATTGTCCGCTGCCAAGTCCGACAGTGATTGGCATGACTACGCTGACTACGGCACTAAATAATGCACTTTATTACGCTGCTACGGACTATATCCTATATCCTATACTATTAAACGAGCAATTCTTGTATATATATATATATATATATATATATATATATATATATATATATATATATATATATATATATAATCGGGATCTCGGAAACGGCTCCAACGATTTTCATAAAATTTAGTGTCCAGGGAGTTTCGGGGATAATAAATCGATCTAGCTAGGATTTATTTTTAGAAAATGTCTTTTTGTCCGTGTTTTTAGGCAATGAAAAACTGCTACAATATCGTTAGAATAAGAAGGTAAATTTTGACGGATTGTAAGTGATTATAAATAGCTTAATTGGTATAACGGTCGGTCACAGAATCTTAAAACCCCGGTTCGAGCCCAGACCGACCGACTGACTTTTTTTATTTTTTTTTTCATGTTCCTTTCTTTTTGAGAAAATCTATTTTTTTGAGCCCTTTTTTAGTATTTTTTAAAACACGAAAATTTAAATTAAACTAATTGCACTCATGATTTTTTATTCAAAAACCAGTTCAGTTTTTTCTATTATGTCGCTAAGATCAAAAAATATTATTCTTATTTCATTAGTATGTAATTTGTATCTAAATATAATTTCCATAACACACGAATTAAAAAAAACCGAGCGAAAAATACCGAGCAAAGCTCGGTCAACCGGGTACTTAACTTTTACGCTACATTAACTATAAGTAAACAAAAGTGAAAGCGAAGAAAAACAAGCCAAAGTTAACTGGCAAGTCTCGATGAGCAGAATTTGATGCAAAATATGACGAAATGAAGAAATGTGCCATTTAGTTCTTGCATTTGTCATGAAAGCTATGTTTATAGTGAATAATCATTATTTATATGTTCGCCGTTCTCTACCAGTCAACATATATAGGACACGGTTTTGACGTTCGAGAATTGATACGTCTTTTTAAGTTTACGAGTATTTCACGGAAGAGTGTGAGATTTGGCATAATAGAGAGTGCAGAAAGCTATAATTTATACACTTGAGAACAATGAAATCGCACACCCCTTCTTTTTAGGGTTATTACTGATTTTTTTCTTAAATCTAAAGATGTTGAGTACAAAGCATGAGGTGATATTAAAACTTACAAATTAAGCTTTACAAAAACATAAAAGTAAAATCATTGACCTCCACGTAACTTACAAAAACTAACCGTACACCAAATTCTATAAATTCACTTGTTTGCGTTGTCACTTCTTGCATCCTTACCCGCAGGTATAAAACGTTCGGATTTTTTGGATTTTTAATCAGTTGAATACCGAAGGCCAACGTGATGACATCTCTACTGGAAGCATACGGATTTACTGGAAAAATATGGATACCACGCCCGCAGAAGCCGCTCAAGTTATTGCCTTGCTCGAAGCAGGCCAAATCAAAGTGAAGTTGCTCGGCGGCATGATTTAAGCCGCTACTCTATTCGTCGTGTATGTCAGAGGTTCCAAGAGATAGGTGTCTACATTCGGCGACCAGGATCGGATCTGGTCGGCGACACAGAACATCAGAGCGTAATGACCGCTTTTTTGTGAAAAGGTCTTTGAGAAATCGGTAACTGAACACGTTTGAACTGGGACAACAGTTTCGAGAAGTTCGCAATGCCAGTCAGTATAAGTCGGTGGATAATTAGAAGAAGAATGGGTTAAACAAGACTGACTTCACATCGCCCAGCAAATGGTCCCAAATTTACCACAACTCACTGACAATCCCATCCACAATTTACAAGGGAACACTTAAATTTAACGTATGTATGACCAATGGCAGTCTATTATGTTTTCTGATGAGTGCAGAATAATTTTATATGGTCACGTTGGACGCTCTAGGGTTTACACAAAGTCATTAGAGCAATTTTCACAATACTACATAAGCGAACGTGTGACTTTTGAAGATGGATCTTGTATATTTTGGAGTGGCATAATGTTGGGCACCAAAATTGACATTGTATTTATCACTGGAGCGAATACTGGGCCGAGATCGAGAGTGTTGACGGCTGCACGATACGTTGAAGAAGTGCTCGAAGAACAGGTGAGGTCGCTTGTGTGGCTTATGGGAGAAGATTTTCTCTTAATGCACCACAACGCCAGACCGCATGTCGCTAGAACAGCTTGCGACTACATGAAAGACGTTGGAATCACCGAGATCGAGTGGCCAGCTGGCAGTTCTGATCTCAACCTGATTGAGCATGTATCTGATGAGCTAAAAAGAAGAGTTCTAGCAAGGAGTCTTGCTCCTACGCACTTTCAAGAGTTTCAATTTGCCATTGAGGAGGAGTGGAACGCTATACCACAAGATTTCATGGTAATTAATATGCGCCATTAAAAACCGATAAAGAGTTGTAATTAAGGCTAAGGGAGGGAATAGACCTTAATAATAAACGGTTTAGTCAAGATTTTCGAGTTTGATTTTCATTATTTCTTAAGCGAAATTGAGTAATTTTACCTGCAAATTGAGTAATTTTACCCGCATATTGAGTTTTGTGACCTAAACTCCTTATGAATATTTTTTTACATTATAGGTAATTGATATCATTAGAAAAGTACTGAAGTAAACTTTTAATTGAGGTAAGTTTTTTTTTTCAATATTTTATTCACAATCATGAAAAAGAACTGCCTTAACCAAAAAGTCAAGGTGTGCGATTTTATTGCCCTCAAGTGTATATAATATGTGTTACAAATACATTAAATAAAATAAAATATTAGTTGTCAAACACATAATAGTCGGTGGTCAAACTGTTGCACGTAATAGAGATTGTCGTCATAGATTTAAATGACAATATGCAATTGTAACCATAGATAATACATATAAGTATATATAATAAGTTGAAAGCGAGATTACTTAAAATACAGACTTAAAAATTTCTCACAGAATACTAGCGTAAAAAGGCAGCTTAATGCTGCTAATTTCATGTGCTGAGTGTAGAGAAGCGGAGACCCTTCCACTGAAGGTCCTTAGGTCGCATCGCATACATCTGCATTTCATTTTTGAATGAGGATATATGTCTATGGGCCACAGCATCCACTTAACATCAGATGAACTGTGTGCCCGTTTTTATGGAATAAGGGTGTTATTTCATAAATTAAAAAAAAATAAACAAGTATCTATGAATTACGAAATTCTATCACAAGGTCAAGGTGACCACTAGTTCAGATAAAATAATCCAATTAGGTGACCTCTTTCATTCAGTAGTTTTGGTATTATAATAACCGGTGTTGTTACAAAATTGCAGGGCTCTGCGGATTCCAACTACTCGCAGCCGTCGTCGGAGCTGTCGCTGGACGAAGACAAGGAAGCGCTGCGCCGAGAGAAAGAAGCGCAGGCTATCTCACAACTCGACAAGGCAAGGGTGAGTGGGTATACCTTTATAGTTTTTATACAAGTAGAAGGCTACACAGCGCAGTAGCTACGCGTTTTTCAAGGCCCTTACGAACCTCGGGTTCGAATCGCGCATGCTACAAGTGTTTGTATGCCAATGTTCTTCTTTTATTATGAGCGAGCCCTCCCATGACCATGGGTGCTGTAAAGTACTCGAAACGTCAGGAATATAAAATAAGTTATATACGCTATAAAATCCATAAAAAAAAGACGTGTGGCACTCGGGGACTGCCGCGGTAAAGCTATTGCATAGCATTTTGTATCAACTTATGCAATTATAATTATTTATTTATTTTATTTATGCAGTATTTCTTTTTCTTTGATATTAATTCAAGTTACACTTTTTGAGCGTGGTGACCGATAAGAAAACAATTTTTTTTCTTTTATTAAATAAATAAATAATAAATGCTCTTTGTTCATTCATATTCAAAACACTTTATACACAAATTTTACAAGTACAGTTATTCACTGTTGTACATAAATACCTATACACCTATATACTTTCTCATAAACAGCTGCTTATGTATTCGTCCGATTTCGGAGCAGTTCGTGCGAGCTTCGTAGAGTCGTACAATACGTCTAGTTGCACGCACACAAACACCGTGTCGAAGACTGCCGAAAAGAAACGACGTTAGACAATGCACGGCCTTCAAGCGCCGCGCAAGTGATTCTCGTCCCACCTGTCGGCGCAGTAACTTTTTTTTACGACCGCGCGAGACTGTCGCAACAAAAACGATTACTACTGAAAACTAATGTAGTTACCTACCTAACTATTCAAATAAAAATATTCTCAAAAAGCTCAACGAATTCAGAATTTAATTTTATTAAAAGAAAATTGGTGAAATAAAAAATAAAGGATGAAAATAAAGCATATGGGAATATAAAAATAAATCGTATTTATTTTTTATTTCGAGTTTTACAAGAAAAGTATAATATTTACTGGAGACAATTATTTTATTATTATAATAGTACATGATATTCCCTTTAAAATGACACCAATATGAATAATATCTTATATCTATATCTACAAATAAATAAAATTGAAGTGTCTGTTTGTAATGTTAAAACAACAGCTTTTTATTAAATGCATATGAAAGTACTAGTAACAAAAACACAATTTTTAAAATTTTTATCTGTCTGTCGGTCTGTCTGTCTGTCTGTCTCTCTGTTTGTCCCAGCTAATCTCCGAAACAGCTGGATCTATTTTGACGGGACTTTCACTGGCAGATAGCTGATGATATAAGGAATAACTTGAACTACTTTTGTTTTAGAAAAAGAATTAGGGTTCCGCGCAAAAAAATTAAAACCCATGAAATCCATATTCGACGCGGGCGAGATCGCGGGGAACAACTAGTACTCAATATAGATAAATGTATACTTATTTTTATTTATTTATTATTTTAATAAATAAATAGTAATATATATATATATATATATATATATATATATATATATATATATATATATATATATATATATATATATATATATATATATATATATTGAGAATTTAAACTATACGCGTGTGTGTGTTTGTGTGTATATAAAGAGGGCTACTTTTAATATCGCTATCGCTTAATATCAAAAATTTAGGTTATCTTTATAGCAGTATTATATTTTCAATTCAAAATTAGTACTGCATTTGTGATAATAATAAAATGTATGTATATAGAGTACTCACTCATTTTCTTTCACTATTATTTCGTGACTTTCTTCATTAATAATAAATGGACTTTGTTCATTCATATTGAAAACACTTTATACACAAACACCGTGTCGAAGACCGAAAAGAAACGACGTTAGACAATGCACGGCCTTCAAGCCACACCTCCGTGCCCGTCGGAGTGGGGAGCGTGAGGTTTTTTCGTTACGGCGGTATAAATTTCTGGATTCGGTCCCCGCGCTCAAGGCCCGCGATAGAAGCTATGCAATAGCTTAACTAGTTTTATTTAAATGTGTAGTGTTCGCTTAAACATCGGAAATCATTTCTTTTAAGACCATGCCCTAAACTTTAGATGCGTTAGAAAATGCAAAAATATAAATTAATGCATCTACATGTATTTTTGTCTTTAGTGTAAAACGGAACTTAAAGTAAGTGGTCTGCCGACCGAAATTATTCCTGTAGTCGTTTCTACTAACGGGCTAATCCCAGTCAGCCTCTCTGGCCATCTGACATGACTGGGACTCCGTGACGGACAGCTCCGGGCATGCAGAAGGCGGTGCTCCTTGATACCGCATCGTCCGTCGTGTGCCTAACCCTCGGCCGTGTGATCTCCCGGCCAAGGGTTTCCATCTGGTTGGACTTTTATTTATTTATGTATTATTTATTTATTAATGGTAGTATATTAAATATATATTTACACATAGTTATCATTTCCTTTTATATATTTATTCTGCTCAACAATATGAAAATACTCTATGAATACCTCGAAATAATAATTTATTATTGCATACTAAGGAATTTACATAAATTACGTATTATAACATACATGTCTAAATTGCCTAAGCCCCGCCGTATGCATTCGGAGATCTATCTGTTCAGTTGCCTATTTGCTGTCAAATATGTTGAAGACTGCAGTTTAATAGACTAAGAGTGTGATCACCTAAGTTATACCATCTATTATACATTATTTATAATGTATAAATATATTTTGTGTTGACATTTTGTGTTGATATTCTTACCTCGTCTCGATGTACAAGGACTTGTCAGAAATGGGTCATAAATTTTACGGTCTTCACTTGCTATATAAACTTTATTGCTAGGCAAAGTAATGTGGGGCAAGCACGAAATAGTTTTCACGTTGTGAGATACGAGTACATTTAAAGTTAACTTCGTTTTTACACTATAAAATAAAAGGGTGGGAACGTCCTACGCTCGAATTACTACTACTTACTAGGTTCTTTTATTACTTAGTATTAGTACATTTCTGTCTAGGAGTGCATGATGGGTACTTGACGTAAGTAACTTAATTAACATTTCGCAATGTATTTTTTTTTACTCTTTATTGACAGCCGTTAGTAACCACGGATAATCCGCCTTGATGTAGCAAGGGGACGACGCAAAGTAATACGGACCCTCGCGCGCAGCGATAAATTTTTATTTAGCTTGCGTGCGTAATTTATCTAACTCATAATAATTATGTAGGCTATTAAACGTCGGCAAGCAGTCAACATCAAAAGAGTGCAACTTCTGTACGTAGTACTATTATTTATTCTGTGGTGTAGGTAAGTACCACTTACCCGTTTTTACCGTTAAACTGATGCTTATTTTAAGATTGATATGCGTATCTCGTTGTGTTCCGGTCTGAAGGGTACAGAGATCCAGTAAAATTACAGGCTGTGTGCGTCATTCCATCCTAGTCCTCAGAGGTGAAAGAATCTATGCAGCCTTCTTTTTTTTAATAAATTGCAAGAGGCTATGGACTGGGTGGAATTAAATGGATTTTTATAGGCTCAAATGGATGGATGGATGGACGGCAGTAGCCACTTTTTTAGAGGATAAGGGTGAAAAACGAGCTTACACTCCAACTGATGGTAAGTGATTGATGGGGCCCATAGACATCTACATCTATCCTCGATTACGAATCAAAATGCAAATGCGTTGTCACCCGTAAGGACTAAGATGGAATGCCCCATTTCCAGTAAACAAGGTCTCCGGTTCTCTATACTCACCATACGAAACACAGGAATGTTAAGCTTGCTGACATTTGATTATAAGTGCATTTATCACTAGAGTTTTCTAAAAAAAAGTACATACAATGGTACAACTGTCATTATTGAAAGGGTTATAAAGAGTGTTAACTGTGACCTCGATTATTGTTTGCTTTTATAGCTTGCGAAAAGCAACATCACAATGAACAACAGATTCCACTGCTAGTAGTATACTTTGAAAATAAAGATCGATGCCGCCCGCATCTTCCGCCGGTTTAAACTTTATCTTTACCTTTCTCTTTAGCTCGTCTGTTTGGGTTATTTGTTTATTTATTTTACTTAATTTTATAGGTATTAGTATTATATTCAACATATTTTTTCAACAATCTATAAACATACATAAAGTTATGTGTACGTATATATAGCCGCATATATTTATCATAACTTATGAATTAGACGAGAATACTATAATTAAAAATTACGTTTAATTGAATTTATTGATGGAATTGGTTTTAATTAAAAATAAAAACTATACTGAAATTTTAACACATGCTCGGTGGCATAGGGGAGGTAAACATCTTAAAGACACACTCATGTCTAAGTTATGAAGAAAAAATATTTCTTAAGCATGAAGAAACAAACATAGAGTCTTCCAACAAACTAAACACCTCCATATTCCAAAACTCTCTCTGAAATCAGCTGTGGGACATATTTAGATAGGCTGTAACTTTTCTTTACTTTACTATGTTATAATTTAAAAAAAAAATTGTTGTCACATTCCAGTCAAAGCCAGTGGCCTTTGCGGTTCGGACCAATGTCGCGTACGATGGAACACTGGACGACGACTCGCCTGTGCACGGCAGCGCCATCTCCTTCGAGGTGCGCGACTTCCTCCACATCAAGGTGAGCCCTCAACCTCAACTTAAATACATAAATTACAAACTTGGGTAGTTAACCACATTAAATAAACTTCACCACCAGAGCGTGAAAGTTTACTGCTGAAAGAAATATCGATTACGGGGATGATTTCCTTTATTAGCCAGCGTATTAAGTGTATCTTGTCGTACTACATGTACTTCCGCCCTATTTTATCGTTAATTACCAGAAAGGCCATATAGAAAAGTCTTATATAGATGATGGTTACGGTGTGAATATAGATTGAAGCAAATTCTGAAAAATAGAAAAAAATATAAACATTTTTTTATAATATCAAATTAAAATTATAATCTATTATTAATCATTAACCCTAATCCTATAAAACTATACTCAAGGCTGGACCAAAAGACTGTAAATTGGTTTGTATGACGTCATGTGTTTTTAATTTTCAGCCTTGGTCTAACCTTCAATATAGATTTATACAGATTTTGTAAGGCATAGTACAATTTACTTATATAAAGTGACGGGCGTATTATACTGACAATTTAATTGAAAGTTATAGATCATTCAATTTCAATGATCGGATAATAATCGTTCCTAATTAAACAATATCATCTATATCATTAGAGTCTTTTGCAAGTCCACTGTTGAACATAGGAAATGTGTAGATTCTAATATTTTATTTTATGTAAGTGGTAAAAACCATGTAGTAGTGGTGTAAAAATATCCACTAGCCCACATCGTCCCGAGGGTGTCGTAAGAGGCGACGGAAGGAGACAAACAAGAAGACGGTAGAGCCATGCTGCAGTAATATTAGCAGTATAGTTGTAGCACGAATGGGTCGGCTCGAGCGGGGAACTTACTTACTTTTACTTTTACTTACTTACTTTACTTTATCTTGATACCGCTGTGTTTCGTATGGTGAGTGTAGAGCCTTTTTACTGGAAACGAGGCATTCCATCTTAGTCCTCACGGGTGACAACGCATCTGCATTTCGATTTTTAATCGAGGATAGATGTAGATGTCTATGGATGGCAGCAACCACATACCATCAGGTGGACTGTGCGCTCGTTTGTCACCCTATCCTATAGAAAAAAAGAGTTAAATAAAAAATAAACAAGTCCAAAAGTCAAAACAATAAATTATGAAAATTCGATGGCGTAAAAAAGTTTACTAAAGTTGTGTATATCCTACGTTAATTCTACAAATAAAAAGCGATCCATGGAGAGATTTATTATTAGGCTACAGGGCATACGTACATACACTCGAATAACAACTGCGATGGCAACTCGCGCCTGGCGTGCCAACAATGGCAATTATCCCTCTTATATGGCAGATTATTATGGCATCTCAGACTTTTGATAGGCTGTCACAATAGATCCTAATAAAACTATGACCACGCTGTGAAACCGTTGGGCCTCCCCAGGAGAAGTACGACAACAACTGGTGGATCGGGCGGCTCGTGAAGGAGGGCTCCGACATCGGGTTCATCCCGTCGCCGGTGAAGCTGGAGACGGTGCGCGCGGGGCTCGCGCGCGGCCGCTACCGGCCGCCGTCCGCCGCGCCCGCCGCGCTCCCCAGCCGAGGTAGCACTCCCCCCACGCCCGGTACGTCATGCACTACATTCGCAGGGGCGCCGCGGACACCGAGCGAACAATGTCTTACGGAAACAGATCTGATATCGCGCGGATGCGGATCTGATGTCGCGCAGATGTGGATCTGATGTCGCGAGGTCGCGAATCTTTAGTTTTGCGTATAATAGAGTAGTAGTTTTGTTACAATTGTGGCATATTACGAGGATGACTAGAAAGTCATCCTCCAGGGGAGAATCCCTGCCTAGCAATGTCCTCTTATTTATTTTTCCCACGCATATTGTATGTAAGCCGGTTGGAAAACTTAAAAAATCCATATATTTAAACGATGTAAGGCATTGGAGCTTAGTCCTCAGTAATGACAACAAAATATTATCTTTTTTTTTCAAGAGCCACTTGCTATCTGATAGACTGCTAGCTCCTTTGTTATTTCTTATAAAAATGGTATACTTAGTTTCATTTTAAAATAATCTTTCAAAATATATACAAATGCCATTGTGAGTTTTCTGACTTCATAATTACGTTGAAAATTTTGATTTTCTTTTCCAACATACTTTCGTTCGCCGGATTATGTTTTATGTATGAAATATTTGACTTTTTCCAAGTCAAATATTTCATACATAATTGGCTTTTACAAAGCACTTTTTGAAAGTAAAAAGCAACAGAAACTCACAAGTATACTATTTTTCTCCCAATAGTTACATTTTGACCTCATAACTTATATTGTGTAATTTTTATTTACTTTTTTACTTATGTATTAATTTGAATACATAATTAAAAATGTCTATAAAAGCTTTGAAGGACAGTTAGCGATAAATCTTCGCTACGTGGTCCGATTTCAATTATCGATAGAAGAGAGGCCAGTCCCGTTTAAATTTTGTAGATCTGATAATGGAACCCATGAGAAATTCATCAGATTCTACAATTTGCAAGGGCGGTGATTACATTCTTTTTAGTTGTTTGACAATTTAAAACTTTTTAAAGTTTAATTATATAAAATTCGATACTAACTTATATAATAGCGCTAGGTTTCCCATATAAAACCTATACAAATATTTACTGAGAGTTAGCAACACAAACGTCGTCAATAAATCTTTAACATCAGATCTGCATTAACGTATAGAAACCTTAAATACGCATCGATTATAAATAGTCTGGAAACATTATACGGCATCGCCTATTACGCACTGATATACTTAGTGAGATCGAGTGATAGCCAATTGGCTTACGGTATCACGTAGAGTATCCTCTTGACCTTCGTTACGTCATATTTCTGCGATTAATTGCTTTAAATAAGCTAACAATAATGTTGCGGTCTTAACTTTAATACCAATTAACAATAATGTTACATGTTGCCTGATTATGCTTCGGTTAGAGACAAAACACTTGTTGTATTACTGACGGTGCTGTGTCTTTTCTAGTGTAGTGTTTTTGGACCTAGTGGTGACGGGGCACGGCACGGTGCACTGAGCACTCAATTGACACATTATTTTTATTTTTTACCCGGATCTTAGATAATTAATAAAAAAAATGTTGCAACTTTTACTATTGTAGGACCTCTTTTCTGCCGAGGAGTCCGTATTAGACATGTCGATCTGAGATCAATTAATCGAAGAGTCGATTTCTTGTGCAAGACAGATCGATTTTTAAAATCGATATATCCAGTGAATCGATATTTCACCCTAAAAAATCAAGATCGAATCTTTTTCTGTTTTTATAAGAACTATGAAATGATTTTCAATTAGTTGAAGGTACCTAAACTCGTAAAAAATGGCAGTTTTTCTAAGCTCGCAAAACTGTTGTGTGCTCGGTTTTTTTGTCTCTTCTTAATGGATTAAAGAAATAAAAAAGTAAGTTACAATTTTAATCAGAACTTTATTGTATCTTTTGCTAATGTAAATATAAACTTTGAAAACAAATAGAAAAAGGTCGATTTTTGATAAATCGATCTTTTAGACCTCAATTTTTGTGAATAGATTCATCAGATTTTGATTCAAATCGATTTAAAAATCGATCTTTCTCGGAAAGAATCGAAATCCCTAGTCCGTATGGGTTGGCATTACCACCCTCTTACCTTGTTCTGCCAAATAGCAGTGCTTGCATATTACTATGTCCTGTCTGAAGGGTATAAATAGACAGTATCGTAGAATACTATAAAACACAATAGAATGGCTGTCAATCTTATTTTGTAGGAGGAATGGCGTAGCCGGGAGCACACATACAAGCAATTACGCCGTATTATCAGTTATTACTACTACAAACACATTTTAGACTTGGATTAATGTTTTTGACACGTAACTGTTTCTTTATTTTTGTTTCTAATATTCACAAAATATGAATAGTTTCGACTTACTGGTTGTAGAATATGTCTCCTTTATTTAAATTCCATTTCCCGCTGTTCTTTCGACACGTAATTATTGCACAATTTGCCATTTTTTAAATAATTTGCATGCAGCGACGCTTGACACGAAAATTGGAAATGATCGATAGTGTTGACATTTATACGTGTGAATTGACGTGTTAGTGACATACTAGTTGCTACACGATCTCCGCCCACTCCCCCGTTCTATTGTATATATTATAGTATTCTATGAACAGTATAATTACAAGTCGTGAGGTTCCTTATTTTAGTCCTCACAGTGACAATGCGTGTGTAGCCTTCTTTATTTGAAGTCGGTTGCACGTGTCCATGGACTAAACAAGCCACTTATGATCAGGACTCTAAGTTTGTATGTAACCTCAGTTTTATAAAAAAAATTCAAACAAAACGTTACGTTCGTTAAGAGATCATAAATCAGCGCAAATATATTCAAAGTTGCTTAAAGTAATTGTTTTCGTACATTTGGTGCGTATGGGGCGATCTCCGTTATATATAGTATTTGATTTCTAATACATTTATATCACTTCGCTCGTTTCGCGGCGTCCTCTATCTCATGCTGACAGCGCAATTCAAATATGAAAATATGCTGAAGTATTAGTTATGTTGGTAATAGGTAAAAATATTATGATTTCGGTATTGTTTTTGTCAATTGTTTTCAAAACACATATAGTAGCATACACATACATAAATAAATAAAGTACGAATGAATTAAATGAAAGTTGTATGAATGAATAAATGAAATATTTTATTTGTCATTAACAACACAATTTAACGAGAATTTAGAAAATATATGAAAACGATTAAAAATATAAACATTGGATTGCAATAAGAAAAAGGCATCCAAATCAGGACCATGCTATACTACAATATACAGATGCCTACAATAATATATCCAATTGTCATATGAAGTTGAGATCGTATGAGTAATACTTGAACAACCGCAGAATAAAGCTTTTAGGCAAAAAAATTCTTGAAGACGGAGAAGTAAGAAAAAACTAACCTTCATTGGTTGGATGACGTAGACATGGATGTCGAAACAATTTGAATAGAGAAGACTAAAGCTAGCTTAGAGGTAACAAAGGTCTGCAGGTGTAAGGATATTATTAAAATTAAATTAAATGAACTTAAATATCAAGTCACGTGACCATTAGGTGACCAAACTTTGAGATAAGTATTGAGTCATTCGTTAACGATTGTATAAAGCCAGCCTGGTTAATACCACAGTTCTAATTTTAAATCGTGTTAAAGAATGCTTCATTAGTTTACCATAATGTCTATTGCATTATCTACACAAGGAAACGGATATTAAATATTAACCGCCTTACTCATAAAAATCACCTAAAAATACCTAAAGTTGCTCTTTCTGTCTTGTTTACTAAATGACAATAGAAAAGGGTTAGTATGGAGATAATTAAAGTGACGTAATTTGTTATATTATAAGATCATGACTCCTTATACCAGGAGCGAACTTGAAGTAAAAGAAGCTGATGCTTAAAGGTCGCCAAACTAAATGTGCGGATTTGAATCCGACTTTCGAAATTTTTGCAGTTGTAAAGATTTCTGAAATTAGTAACGTTACGAGTATAAAGCATTACTCAGGTTTCTTTTCTTTCTTTTCGGTAAAAGCTATTTTATTTCTTTTCAACATTATATTTCTCTTGGTGGCAGGACTCTTTTTAAAACAGATTCCGGGACCTATCTGGATTGTCACCACCTTCTTAGAAATTTCTGTCGCCAAATGGTAGTGCGGTCACTCGATAACTGCTAGAGTCATGTTTTAAATTGACTTCAAAAATAGAACGTTATTATGATATTATGTTCGTTAACCAATAATTGAGGTCAGTTTATATATTGAAAATTGATATGTAGATTAAAGTTTGACTAATTCTTACGTACTGTACCTATCTTGCGTGACAATGTTAGTAAGCAAAACTTTGACATTTTTATAAAAATATATCCGAAACTTCAGCATATTTGACTATGAAATTTGCGCTATCTGCGTTCTTGGTCGTAAACTTTGACGTCTTATTACATCAGATGAAATTTAACAGATTTATAACGATGGCACTTATCTTGCAGCTACAGTAAAAAATGAAATCCATTAATTGAAATATTATGCAACTGTATTACAATTTGATCTGATGTAAATCTGTACAATGCAGTTGAATCTAATCTATTTCATGTGTTTAATTCTATCGTATTGCTTTTTCTCGGAACTATTTGGGTACTTAATTTGAAAAAAAAAATAGTGTAATATGAAAAAGCGAAACGGTGAAATGATTGTTTTGGGTCCTAATTGGCTGTTTATTTTTAATTATTGTTGTTAAATTGTAATCTAAAATTAATTCAAAATTAATTTTACTATTTCTTCTACAACCCGATACTAAAATTGCTTTATCAAAGTTATGAGTGAAGTTTCTTTTAGTTGAAATTCTAAGTGGAGGTAGGACTCCTTGTATAGGTGCATTCTTCTTATTTTTGCTGCTGCTGCTGACTGTACACCCACTGCTGCGTTATGTCGAGAAGCGTAGCAGGTTGCAAGTGTTCATAAGCTGCAAAAGTCAGCATGACATGAATTGTTGTGTCAACCTTTTTATCAACATCAGCCCCTAAATTTCCATTGCAATTAAAAATTACACGGGGGTGAAATACCGCAAAATTTCTGACTCTAGGTTGCTACTTATAATCTCTTAAAAGAAAAACCTGACACCCAATTTTAAAAACCTTACCCAAATGGTCAGCGGCGTTAAAATTGGTCATAATGGTCATAATGGTTAACGTTTAAATGCTCATCACAAGGAAGTCACAATCTAAATACCCTTAGATTACGTAGACAGTTTCAAATTTGGTATAACCTTAATTTTCTTAACAAAGTAAATTAAAGTTAGAAAACTTACCATTTTAAAATCTTCATGATCCACTTTCTATTTTCGTTAAGAGTATTCGAGTAGTAAGAGTTATTTTTCAAGTATTTCTTGAGATTTTTATTGACTCATTGAAAAAGCAAAGACGGGAACCTGTTTTTGTTTATAAAATATCGCCCCCTTATATTTGTCGGTCAATGCCATGAAAAGCCATATCTCTCGATCTTCTGTTATGTTGGAATTTAGTGCCAAATTTAATTAACTGAACTGGAAACACATCTGGTGTTATTTTATTATTTATTTATCTGATATTACGGATACTACGGGTATGTAATTATGTAGTTTTATTTTCATTAATTGTAGTTTTCGAAATATTAATGTCACTCGTAACTTTGATATAAAACATTTGTAACTCGAATGAAATACCCTGAAATTGTTTATATATACTTGAAATTCTCTCGTTTAATATGTTATAACTGCTTTGTACTACCATGTGTCCATCTCTCACGCTCATCACGTTGGTGGAAGTTGCCAGTTTCCTGGTTATTATAATTACACTCATGTCTGACATATTTTCAGATGTGCCAACCTTCGATCGAGGTAAGATCACTATCATTCATATTTGACCAGGAAATGTTATCAATTTTCACCTTTTCCCTTAATTTTTGGCCTTATTTTTATTAAATATTTAGTTTACTTATAAATATATGTGTTATCTTTTTCGCTCCATTATCCTTTGCTCATTTCATTATTGTTGGATTATGCTCGTTTACATTTTCAAAGCATGAATCAACTTTTCTTTTACTTTTCTTTTCTTTAATAGTGATTCTTTAGTTAAAAACAATGTATTCTAAGTCTTGTTTAAATTTAAAAATGATTGAACTAATACTACTAAAACCAAACAAACAGAAGGATCGTTCAAAGAATTTTTCTATACATAAGTTAATAACAAAATTGTAATTAAAAATTATAATTCTATCATTTTAAAATTTAACAAGGCTGCCTTTAAATATATTTTTGTTTTAAATAAATATTGCTATCGATGTTGTGGAGTCATATGTACGTGTTTATGAGCTTAAATGTCAAACAATAAAAGCTGAATATGGAATAATTTACGTTTTGAATAGGTCCTTGGTTTTCTAAGTTGTGTAAGTCTCTTTTTCTACCTACAAATCGGTCTATCCAGACGAAATACCACCAGATTTATTTTTAAGGAAAGTGATTGAGTTATTAAACTCGTTTTCTGTAGGTGTCGTAGAAATTGACTTTAATAACCATATTGTAATAACCGCAAAAGGCCGCAATAATCATATACAAAATTGTTGAACCTAATATATAAACAGGCGAAAGAGAGCTACGGTTAAAGTTTGAGGAATCTGGAATTCGCTTGCAAATGTGGCGTCCAGCAGAAAGCTGTAACAAGCTTTTAGAGCGAGAATGTAGCCACGATGTCAGTGCATCACAGGAGCATATATGAATCGATCAAGAAGTAAAGCATAAATATCGGAAATTTCTAATTATCTATGCACAAAAAAGGGCACTGTAAAACTTCGTAATACGCCACACTTGACAAATCGCTTCACTACTCTAGCATCCACACTAACAAAGCTACAAGTTCACAACTAGTCGCCCAAGTAGTCGTCGATGACAGAACAACATGCTAAACGCACTCACATGACTTGCTGTCCGTTAGAAAATTGTGTAAAACCTAGTATAACTGTGTCTTGACAATTTGTGATAAGTTTCATTTGAATTCGTATATTATGGTAAGTCAATATTTGTATATCGTATAGGTACTTGGTGTTAAAATGACCTGCAATATCGTAAAATATATCATGTTACGTGCGTTTACGTATTCGCTTAATGTTATAATCTGGAATCTCGTGATTCTACCGAGGTGGTACATTTTGGAAAACGAATTTGACAATAAGCCCTTGCCAGTAGTTAATATACATAATATATATATATATATATATATATATATATATATATATATATATATATATATATATATATATATACATATATATATACATACATATATATATATATATATACATAATATATATTAGTGTAACCGAATAAATGTAAATAGTGTAACGATTTATTGCGGATAATGTCTTGAGAATATTATAGAACGAAATTACGAGCCTCATGGCGTGGAGACGAATTGATAGGGCAAAGCGTAGTGTACTGATTAAAGAAATGGGTGTTGATGAGACATTAAGATAAATTGGAATACCGTCTCGAACCCTGAGGAAGCACATTTTATTAGGTAAATCAAAAGGTCATGTGGGACGTAAACTAGTTGTACCAGTCGTGTATGAAAAAAATTGATTGCCTATATTAAAAAAATTGAAAAAGTGACAGAAAAGATTTTTTTTATATGAAAATTGAGAACATAGTCTACCTGGTGTCACATCTATCCTCGATTACGAATCAAAATGCAGATGCGTTGGCACCCGTGTGAACTAACATGTAGCGCCTCGTTTTCAGTAAAGAGGGTCTCCGTTTCTCTACACTCACGATACGAAACACAGCGCTACTATTTTACGCGGGTATACTATGAGAGCGTGGTCCCTCCTCGGTCGAGCAGACCTATTCGTGCTACAACTATACTACTACAGCTGCAGCGTGGTTATAACATGTAAAAGATGTAAATGAAATTTCGGTTGGCTAAGAAGGTTAATATTATTAATCCGTTATCATTATCAAGTGTGGCAAATCAGCTGAAAATGTAAGCATTTCTGGATTTATGGCTCGCAATGCAGAATTAAGTCAAAAACGTGCTCGAGCTTACGGAGTTAATAGCATCGATGTACAATTTTTTTTCGATTTGCTAGCCAAAATTTAAAGAATAATATTTTGCTAATCATCCTAAAGACATATATGAGATGGATGAGTCTAGAATACCGGTCAACTATAAGCCAGATAAAGTAATAGCTACAAAAAAGTCAAAGATTTACACTCACAAGCTGTGAAAAGGCAAAGGCAAAGGTTTGCTGTATTGATGTCAAAATACCAGATATTATCCCAATTTAAATAGTTTGATTATATCATCTGCGTGATCCCTTAAATTAGATATTAAAAAAATAGGGTGTATTATCAAGTCTTACCCTAGGTACCGCAATTTAAAAACATTACCATCCTTCCATCGATAACAGCTGTTAAAGTCCACTGCTGAGGCCTCCCCCATTGACTGCCTGATTGTGGGGATACTTGCCAAAAATGCCACGCTTGGCGTGCAACTGCAGTTTCTTAATTTGTTATATTAAAGTTGGTATAAGAAAATTCTGTTGCTTATTTTATGTATTAGTACCCGGTTGACCGAGCTTTGCTCGGTATTTTTCGCTCGGTTTTTTTTTTTCAATTCGTGTGTTTTGGAAATTATATTTCGATACAAATTACATAATGATGAAATATGAATAATATTTTTTGATCTTAGTGACATAATAGAAAAAACTGAACTGGTTATTTGAATAAAAAATAATGAGTGCAATTATTTTAATTTAAATTTTCATGTTTTTAAAAAATACTAAAAAAAGGGCTCGCAAAATAGATTTTCTCAAAAAAGAAAGGAACTTGAAAAAAATTTAAAAAAGTTGTTCGGTCGGTCTGGGCTCGAACCGGGGTTTTACGATTCTGTGACCGCCCATTATACCAATTAAGCTATTTATAATCATTGACAATCCGTCAAAATTTACCTTCTTATTCTAACGATATTGTAGCAGTTTTTTATTGCCTAAAACACGGACAAAAAGGCATTTTCTAAAAATAAATCCTATCTAGATCGATTTATTATCCCCGAAACTCCCTGGACACTAAATTTTATGAAAATCGTTGGAGCCGTTTCCGAGATCCCGATTATATATTTATATATATACAAGAATTGCTCGTTTAATAGTATAGGATGTAGTTTCTCTCCGTCACGTTTTACGCACCTATCTGTCTGTCACCGCTGTACACTCACAGGATGACTTAAAGCAGTGGATATTCTTACACCGCAACTACACGTACATTACTAAAAATATCATAATTACTAAATATGACAGAGTAATTGTTATTAAAAATAAATGTTTATGACTACGATTTGACTAAAATTAAACAGTTTTTTTAAAATTTGCAACACCGCTGTCAGTGTTTTTTTGTGGTTTGTTTGAATGTGTGCATTTTTACACGAAAGCGTCCGAGACGCATGCATTGCCATATAAGTTTTATTTTTGCGGGGAATTTTTTTCTTTTTATTGTCTTAAAAAATTACATGAACAGAATCATATCACGACACCGAAAAGCACCCTCACGGATCGGACAGGGTCTTCTTTACACGTTATCCAACAAGCTCGACTCCACTTTATAGACGGTTGTTCGCTCCTACAGTGTACATTTTGCCTAGTGAAGATCCCCCCTTTTCCAGGTATTAACGTCACCATAGAGGCATTTTTATTGTTCTACATTCCAGCTTTTATTGTGTGACTTATACCCTGATTACGTAGGTTGGCTATTATTTTCCAAAGTTCTAATTCAAATCGTCAACTTCGCAAGTAAAATTCCAAATTCTATAAAGTATACAGCTATAAATTAAAGTATTGAATTAGATCTTATGAACGACAACACCTACTCTATATGTTTAAATATATCTGTGTTTTAATGTTTTTGAAAGTATATCAAATAACAAAACAGTGCATTAGTAACTGGACGCTCTAAGCATGCCTTGATGTCCCAGAATACTGTTTACTTTAAGAATGATCTCCTACGATATCTTAATATTAAGTGTCTATACATTTGCCTGATATTTGCTTGCTCTAAGTCAGAAAAAGAAAATCTTTTGTCTCTTTCTCTCTGTATCTGTTAAACTGCTAAAGCTTGAATGCTCAGTCGAAAAGTTTTATCTCTAAGTGTCTAATTTATTTATCTCTTGAAAATCGAAAAAATTGCTTTGCAAATTTCGTTCAAACTCGTATCAACCGTGTGTTTCATGGAAAGCTTTGTTACCTTTAGGTGAAGACTCAGACTCGGGCAGGGGAAGAGGGGCGGGGGCGTTACCAGCTGGCAAAGAGAAGAGGAAGCCCTTCTTCAAGAAACAGGAGGCGTGCAGTCCATATGACGTGGTGCCTTCAATGCGACCTGTGGTGCTAGTGGGGCCTTCGCTCAAGGGCTACGAGGTCACAGATATGATGCAGAAAGCGCTCTTTGATTTTCTTAAGAGGCGTTTTGAGGGCAGGTACAGGCTTTAAGTATATGTTATCTTTACTCTGCAATTACTTATGACAGTACGAGATAAGGATATAATGAAAAAGTTTTAGTGTTTATGCGTACAAAACAATTGATGAAAATAAAAAATATAGATCTCAGAGAGAGTGACCACGTCTGCCCTACCCTTAATTGCGTGCACTATCCCTGTTACCACTAATGTCAGCACCGCTACTCCCAACACCGCTACATTAGGAAGGACATACCATCATCGATAATACGACATTGTTGTTCACGAGTCAGGTGAACCTTATGCTCGTTTACCCTCTTTCCTATTAAAAAAAGTGTAGTACACAAGGTATTCTCAGGCGAAGTAGATTGCGGTGGTTGACCGCTTTGCAATTGAAGGAGGGCGGAAGGTGGTCTTCAAATTAGTTAAGACATCATTTTATTTTATTACGCCGATCTTAGCTAGTTAATTGTTAACATCTCTAATATAATGAGTTCCCGCAAAGTAACTCCTGATTCTATTAACTATCTTAAAATAAAAATAAATGAAAAGGCAACGACAAGTAAATTATAAATTATTTTTATTAAAAAATAATAACCGGAATTATTTCTGTAGTCGTTTCTGCGGATGAGCTAATTCCCGGTCAGCCTCTCAGGTCATCTGAGACGACTGGGACTTCGTGACGGACTACGCCCGCCGGATACCCGCCCACATCGTCCACCGCTTTCTTCCCCTAACCCCTAACACTCGGCCGTTTGCTCCCTACCGGGAGCTTCCATCTGGTTACGTTTTTATTTATTTATGTAATTTTTATTTATTAATTTTACTATATTTAAGATATATTTATGTATAATTATAGTCTTCTTTTATATATTTACATAGCCACCCAACCAGATGAGAATCCTGTGTTGACGGAACTTCGAATGTATTTTACTAATTGCAATTCCAGGATAATAATAACTCGTGTGATGGCGGATATATCACTCGCGAAGCGTTCGCTGCTCAACAATCCGTCGAAGCGGGCCATAATGGAGCGCTCCAACTCGCGCTCCACTTGCCTAGCCGAGGTCCAGGTAATATTGCCCGGTTAATGCACCGTCCGTCTCGTTTCAGGATCATCATTACGCGAGTCACGGCGGACATTTCTCTGGCGAAACGGTCACTGCTCACGCCGTCCAAAAAACCAATGGAGCGCGGCAATTCGCGAAATAACTGCCTCGCTGAGGTCCAGGTGCGGGCTTGGTGCGATTGGATATTGTGTGCCATTAACCGCTACTGCTTTAAGTTATCCGATCAATGTAGATAAAGATTTCCCTATAGTTTGTGTAGTGAAAAGTGGCCAAGACTCGATACGTCTTATTACAAAATGTGGTTTATTGATGATAGTCATAGAGTCTCTTTCTTTAAAGAAGAGTATTTTTCTCGAAAGAAGTTCATTTGCCACAGCGACATATTCTTTGCAAAATTAGACATTTACTCTTAAATTCCATGCTTTAACTTGCCTGCATCTGTCTTTGAATCCGAATATAATTTAGATGGTTTCTAGGTTGGAGTGCATAGGCTTTTGTTACTAACACAACTAAGACAATGAGATTATTATTTAGGGCACTGCTTAGCACCATCAGGTGGAATTCTGGTCATGCACTAG
The DNA here is from genome assembly GCA_036936625.1 of Parnassius smintheus behrii. Lineage (NCBI taxonomy): Eukaryota > Metazoa > Arthropoda > Insecta > Lepidoptera > Papilionidae > Parnassius > Parnassius smintheus. The sequence continues at coordinate 7,080,602 of JAUPFT010000005.1, read as the reverse complement.
TATATAAGTTAAAAAAATGTTTGTAATTCACACGCGGTAGAAGTAAAGCCCTCAAATGAAATTAAATATGAATTGAAAATACCTATATCACGGTAAATTATTTATAATAGATCATTTTCAACTACAAGTGTGGCATAAAATATAAGATAAAAGTTTAATTTTAAAGTAAACAAATGTTACAATCCTTATTTTCAGATATTTAGAGCCTAATATTGTAATAAATCCAAAGAATACGTTTATCCAAGAAAAATTTCTTTGGAATAGCGCAATTTATTATTTATTCTATTTCTATAGGTAAAGTACGCTAGATGGCCTAAACATGACTAATTTATTAAAATATTCCATCTCATTCTCTCGCAGGCTAGTAGGCAAATCCTATAGATACCTATTGCTATCTATAGATATATGTTTATAATAATTCTATAGATATATGTTTGTCTCTTTTTAGTGTCGCTTTTTGTTTTTGAGTTTCAAATCACAAAGATGTCTAAAGATGTTTTCACTTAAAAAAACTTTGCATTTTAACTCGCATATTACCCACAGGACTTCTTTATTGAAACTGGCTCTAGTTTAAGTCTCAGATTTACTATAAACTACTTTTTTTAATGAGACGGTTGCCTGAGTGGAGAGCGTTCGACGGGGCGTGTGGTGTATATTTTGAACGGCCCGCCCCATTGCACACTCATTACTCAATTTTTACGCTAACCTAACCTTACATTTACGCTAATCTAACCTTAAATTTAAAAATAACTTGACATCGTTGAAATTAACCGATAGTTGCTAATTGAAATTAATAAAATTTGGTGGCAGATTGTTTTAGAAAATTAATAAGCATGGTGTTACCCGTGATTAAGTGAACAAATGCCTTAGTGATGCATATCACATTGAAAAATTGAAACATTAAATTTTTTTATTGCAACAAAAACGAATTTATACATATCAATGTAACTCTAGCTCCTGTAAAAGCTTAACCTGAGTAACTGGATCTAAACATTATAAATTGTTTGAAATTATACTATTTACAAAATCAGTAATATAACTTATTGTAAATAGAAAATATTTGAATTATATTTTAATAAATCTTTGGATGATTGAGTTAGGGTATAAATTCAAGGTAACATTTAACCGACTAAATAACGTAAGATATAATAACGATATTTTTAATAAGCTTGTGCCTTAAAGCTTTTGTAAGCTTACAGTTAATTGCGTAATACTAATGGTTTCATTATGTTAATTCAAACTGTTTACTTTTATATTGAAAATAACAATTGTTATCTAATATTACATTAATAATATAAATATCTTTTTTAAAGAATAGTTTTTAAATCAATGCCTAAGTTTTAGGTTTAAAAAAATATTAAACTTGTGCTATTAATAATTTTAATGCATGAAATTAAAAGCACTCATTAGTAATCGTGGATGTAATTGCTAATCTTGTTGTTTGAAAAATACTGTTTTCCAAAGAACATATTCTGGGATGTGCATCGATAATAGATCTAATGATACTACAATGTAATAATATTCACTAATAATTTTAATAATATCCCCCAGACCGGATTTCGGCCCCGGCAGCTCGTATCAACGGTGTCTGTCTAGCCATCGTTTTTTTTTTGCGCCCGAAGCAAATATGGGCAACCCTCCGGAAAGCGGGGGAGGGAGGTTGGGAATGCTCATAGCATACCACGCAGCCGGCTGCGTGGTTAAGTGGTGGCTTTTACCCACTAAACCCAACCTTTTAGGAATTGGCTTAACGATCTGACCAGAGATCTCTAAGCCGTATACGAACGCGACTCTCCTTGGCAGAAAGGAGGGCGCAGCCCTAGCCATCGTCGCAGGACGTGGTTATATTGCTCGAGTGTATGCGCGAACCCAAGTGCACTCTCTATTTCCTCACTCTCATAGTCCAACGGGACGGTAATGTGACACAACCGGAGAGAAATTAGGTGCAGGGCCAACCGCTTTGCGTGCTTTCCCGGGGCACGAGGCATCAACACCACCAACTGCCTGACACCTTTTTACAGAAAATTTCTTGAAAGAAAAATACAATAACTGATTTTGGCCCGACCCTTGATTCAAACCCGGGACCTCATGCCTCATGAACAGAAATCGCGTTTAACGGGTGCTCTATCCGCGATATAGACACATTAGTTAAACAATTTGAATGTTTATATACGGCTCATGGTACAGGGAAAGGGTTAAAACCACCAGACCAACGAGGCAGTCGGATATTATAATCCCCACTATAACCTTTATAAAATTTTCTTTAATCCTAACATTTTAATGAAATGTATCGGTAGGCGGAAATCGAAAGGATATTCGAGTTGGCGCGAACGCTACAGCTCGTGGTGCTTGACTGCGACACCATCAACCATCCTTCACAGCTCGCGAAGACTTCTCTCGCGCCTACCATAGTGTACTTGAAGATATCGAGTCCAAAGGTGAGATTTCTAGTTTTTGCACATTATATTCTTAAGCGAAGTCTTTAGAATAAATATAGCAGAGATAGCAGAGACCGAAATATGCCAAACCCAAATCTTACAGACTGGTTATATGGAGTATCATTACTAAGTAGTGCCATCACCCAGTGTAGTGAGCATTGTAGAATCTTACAACGAATGCTATCTATATGAGTATTAGGGGAAAAATGCTTAGTTTTTCTCTAAACGTTAACCACACCGAGTGTTGCTAATTGACGGACAAGTGTAGAGGGCCGACTGGAAGTCCAAGGTTCTGGGAAAGCTTTCGAAAGATATAAGTCGATTGCTTATGCTATAAAGGGGCCATATTCAGCAAATGGACTCAGGGGAAAATAAAAAGAACACAATAAAAAAAGGAGGAGATTCCGCAGGGCTTTACTTTTGGTCCATCATTATTAGTATTGTATAATAGTAAATTGCTTGCATTTTCAATAAATTCACCGAAATAGTGATCATTGTCAGGTCCACTGCTAGCGGAGACTTCTCTGAGATTTTAATGATCCTCGTGATTTATGGACTAGAACGAGGTTGCATAAAAAATAATAATGTCCCTAGAATTTCATACTACGAAAGCAACCGGTGTTTGATCCTCACCAGCAACACAGCATAAAAATTATTTATATACTGTCCAGCACTAAGGAAATTAAAACTTCAAGCTTTCACCTAGCTGTGGAAAATATATGCATTTAGGAAACATTGTTACAAAATTTGGGTGTACCTGTAAAATTAAAATATTTCAAGAACATCTAAAGGTCGACATTACGCAGAATGGCGGACTCAATTATAGTTCCAATTCGTGTAAGAAATAAGAGAAAGCCTGTGTCTAGTACTCTAATCTTTTTATTTTACTTTAATATAACCCTTACAGGTGCTACAGCGGTTGATCAAATCGCGCGGTAAAGGGCAAAGCAAGAACCTGTCAGTGCAGATGGTGGCGGCGGAGAAGTTGGCACAGTGTCCGCCCGACATGTTCGACGTCATCCTTGACGAGAACCAGCTCGAGGATGCCTGCGAACACATTGCGGAATACCTCGAGGTACTGCAGCATTCACACTTCTTTTATTTTATTTTTTTTACTAACTATATAATAGGACAGTTATTCATTCGATTTAATTTTTTAAAAAATTTATAACAGAACATTTAGGAGACATAGAGTATTCTTTACATATATTCCATATTTCAAACTAATGAAATGATATTAATTGACGTTGCTTTGTATTTTTTTAAGATAATGCAATTATTTTCATTATGCGTTTTCAATTGTGGTTATACGACTGCACCTTATGGAATCTTATAATTCCGTACTGGGTCGGTGAGTGCAGAGCCTAATGCAGCTGTCATATGGATAGCCATATGACAGCTGCATTAGGCTCTTATACTTTTCTTTCTTTATACTTTCGTCTTTCTTCTAGATTTTCTTACCTTATAAATATAGAAATACTTACCTTATAAGAATAGTTGGAATATAACAATAAAACAAATTCTATTGTTATTTCATATAAAAAAATCAATCCAAGCTTACGCTGATTCAGAATCAGTCAATTTTAACGAATTTGTAATATTTTTTGTAACTTTGAGGGAAGAAGGATATATTACGAGAGAAATATTACGCAGAGTTGCTATATTCCAATTTTGTGTCGTGGCCACGTTGCAGAGGTACCACGACATGGATACTTTAGCTGACCGACCTCGCAATAGTCACCAAACTGTTCTGACTGCTGTCCCGAAGCGCCATGACATGCAATATCCATGACAGCAAATAGATAGAATAACAGTCGCTTTTGATGGAATTGTCAGACCATTCCGACTAAACTATGGACATCAATTCGTACTGGTCGCTGATATTGCGCACGCACATTGAGCTCAACGAGTTAGTGCTGCTCTTCAAAAATACGACATCACAAGGTTAAACTGGCCTGCTGGTTCGTCTGACTTAAACCCAATAGAGCACGCGTGGGATGCTCTTAAGCGAGCTGTTTGGAACCGCCAGCCACCTTCCCAGACAGTGCCAAAGCTCAGGGAAGCAGCTATTCAAGAATGGGACAGGTTACCGCAAGTAATGCTGGATTAACTTGATGCCCAGGAGGATCTCCGCATGCGTTCGAGCCAGGGAAGGAGTTATATTGTATTCAATAAAAACTGTGGCCGTAGTAGGAAAAGGGGAGATCTCCCGCCGGGCAAGGTGTTATACCCGGGGAGTGGCCAACACTCCGTGTGATAGATAGTTCGGAGATATTCTATATATGCTGTTTATGATTCGGAATATTGATAGCGATCGCTATCAATATTCCGAATCATAAACAGCATATATAGAATTGGGCATCAAGTTAATCCAGCATTACTTGCGGTAACCTGTCCCATTCTTGAATAGCTGCTTCCCTGAGCTTTGGCACTGTCTGGGAAGGTGGCTGGCGGTTCCAAACAGCTCGCTTAAGAGCATCCCACGCGTGCTCTATTGGGTTTAAGTCAGACGAACCAGCAGGCCAGTTTAACCTTGTGATGTCGTATTTTTGAAGAGCAGCACTAACTCGTTGAGCTCAATGTGCGTGCGCAATATCAGCGACCAGTACGAATTGATGTCCATAGTTTAGTCGGAATGGTCTGACAATTCCATCAAAAGCGACTGTTATTCTATCTATTTGCTGTCATGGATATTGCATGTCATGGCGCTTCGGGACAGCAGTCAGAACAGTTTGGTGACTATTGCGAGGTCGGTCAGCTAAAGTATCCATGTCGTGGTACCTCTGCAACGTGGCCACGACACAAAATTGGAATATAGCAACTCTGCGTAATATTTCTCTCGTAATATATCCTTCTTCCCTCAAAGTTACAAAAAATATTACAAATTCGTTAAAATTGACTGATTCTGAATCAGCGTAAGCTTGGATTGATTTTTTTATATGAAATAACAATAGAATTTGTTTTATTGTTATTGGAATATTGATAGCGTGATTTAGGCTTCGGTATGTTTCGCTTGCGGCGTGACGACAGCGCCGCCACAAAACCTATTAATAAATTGTATAAGTTTGGTTAAATAATCTTTTTCTTTCCATCAAATTTATGTTACAATTATAATAGGACTCATTTTTTTGTTATTATAAAATAAAAAAAGTTTTATTTTTTTATTTCAACCAGTATTATTTCTAATAAAAAAAAGATATAACGTAAACACTTTTTCTTGATAAAGTTAAATTTTAAAAATATATAAGCTTTTGCTAGTGAGCACAAACTTTTTTGATTTTCTGATGTATGTATGTATGTTTTATATATATTTATATATATATATATATATATATATATATATGTATCTATATTATCTATATATATATATATAGATAATATAGATATATATATATATATATATATATATATATATATATATATATATATATATACATATTCCGATTACTTCCTACTTCTTTTACCTTAGCTGCATCGGTCAGTAAGTGTTTTTAAACAAAAAAAAACTAAAAAAAAGAGATAAAAGTTTATTCGTGAATATGGGTCGACTTTACGTTTTAGAGAGGTTTTAGCGTAATCGGTGTCATTATACCGCCATTTATTTAAGGGTTTTTTGGTGTTTCTCATAGTCGTCTCTTATACGACTCCCACGAGATACCGCCACCACCAGTTGAACATACTTCCGTCCTAAAAGTGTAATAAAAAAAACGATATTCGCCTGTACGTGGCAGGCATACTGGAGTGCAACGCACCCGCCGACGGTGGCGCCGGCACCGCGCGCCGCCGTACACCCGCACCACGCGCCGCACCATGCGCACCACGCGCACCACGCGCAGCCTGGTGAGTACACGCACACGCTAACATGCACACGCACACGCAAACATGTACACACGTTACATATTCTAATGCAACGCACTGCCTGCTGAATACACGCACATGCACACGCACACACATAACATGTAATACACAGCCTGTTGAATACATGCACATGCAGACACGCACACTCACTCACACACACGTAACATACTTTAATGTAAAACGCAGACTAGTGAGTACATGCACGCACACTCGTATAAATGCACACAAGCATGCACGTAACATACTCTAATATTTTTTTTTATAGAAGAGGGGGCAAACGAGCATGCGGCTCACCTGATGTTAAGTGACTACCGCCGCCCATGATCAACCGCAACACCAGGAGAATTGCGGGTGCGTTGCCGGCCCTTTAGAAAGGAGTAAGCTTTTTTCTTGAAGGTCCCCAGGTCGTATCGGTCCGGAAAAATCGCCGGTGTTAAACTATTCCACAGAGAGGTTGTACGTGGAAGAAAACTCCTTGTGAAACGTACAGTGGTGGACCGCCAAGCATCCAGATGGTGTGGATAGTATCGGGACGTTTGCCGTGTAGTGCGTTCACGAAATTTGGCGGCTGGGATTAATCCGAACAATTCCTCAGAGCACTCCCCGTGATAGATGCGATAAAATACGCAAAGAGATGCAACATCTCTTCGCAGCGCCAGTGAATTGAGCCGATCGGAAAGCACTCGGTCGTCGACGATTCGAGCCGCTCTGCGCTGGATGCGGTCAAGTGGGAGGAGCTGGTACTGGGGAGCCCCAGCCCAGAGATGGGAACAGTATTCCATGTGCGGCCGAACCTGCGCCTTGTAAAGTTGCAGGCGGTGTGCCGGCATGAAATACTGTCCCGCTCTGCTGAGCACGCCAAGCTTTTTAGAGGCGAATTTGGCCTTCCCTTCCAAGTGACCACGAAACTGCACGTCACTCGATATGTCGACGCCGAGGATTCCGATACTGGCTGAGGCAACAAGGGGAGTGCCTTAAAACTGAGGGGATACGACAAAGGGGTTCTTTTTAGCGGTTAACGCGCAAACTTGTGTCTTCTGGGGGTTAAACTGGACTAGATTTAGTCGTCCCCAATCCGAGACTCTGTTCAGCAAAGATTCGACTTCAGACACAAGTTTGTCCCGGCACTCGGAGACGTTTTCCCGAGAAATATTGGCTCGGCCGGTGTAAAGAGCATCACCAGTGCTGTCATCTGCATAGCAATGAATGTTACGGGTATGCAACATATCATTGATATGCAGAAGAAACAGCGTTGGCGATAGCACGCAGCCCTGTGGAACACCAGCATTAATAGGCTTGCAATCGGAGCTTGCACCGTCTACAACGACCTTGATGCTCCGATCTGCAAGAAAGCTGGTCATCCAATCGCACAATTTCTTGGAAAGCCCATAGGAAGGGCGCTTCGAAAGAAGCGCTTTGTGCCAAACCCGATCGAAGGCCTTCGCAATGTCCAAACTAACGGCCAATGCCTTCCCCTTGAACTCTACTGCCTCCGCCCATCTGTGAGTGAGGTAGACCAGAAGATCACCAGCTGACCGACCACGGCGAAAACCGTATTGGCGGTCACTAATCAGCTGGTGATCCTCAAGGTACCTCATGAGCTGGCAGTTTACAATGGACTCCATTGTTTTGGAGAACAAGGAGGTGATGGCGATTGGCCGGTAGTTGGACGGGTCTGAGCGGTCGCCTTTTTTAGGGATCGGGTGGACGAAAGCCGTCTTCCATGATTTTGGGACTACGCCTAGGGAGTAGGAGTACCGGAAAAGACGCGTTAAAAGCGGTGCCAACTCTGGAGCACACGTCCTCAGCACAATTGGGGGGATTCCGTCATGCCCACTCGACTTGTGGATGTCCAGGGAGAGGAGTGTTTTGCGAACCGAGCGCTGTGTGAACTGCACTTCCGGCATGGAGCACTCACACCGCGGGATGGTCGGCGGCGTACTCCCCCCGTCATCGAGAGTCGAGTTAGACGCAAAGAAAGAGCCTAGAAGATCGGCTTTCTCCTTTGCAGTATGGGCCAGTGAGTCGTCCTCCCTGTGCAGAGATGGAAGAGATGGCTGACAGAAATTCCCCTGGACAGCCTTGGCGAGAGACCAGAATGCACGGGTTCCAGAAGGAAGGCGAACTAGTTTCTCGCCAATTCTGCCTATGTGCTCTGACTTTGCCTTGGCAATGACTCTTTTGAAGGACCTAGAGGTGGAATTACACTTCTTTTTTAGAGCGCTGGTGTTTACATCCCGGGACGCTGATGCATCAACCCAGGCTAATACAAGTCTGATCAACCGCACGCCCGTGGGGCAAATTGTGACACGCGAGCGAATTCTTAAAAGCCCGCGCAAGCAAGTTGAAAAATCCCGCCCAGTTGAAAAAATTTTGCGTTCCGCGGAAACAACGAGTATTAATCCAACGCATCTCACTAACTAAGCAACATATTTGTGAATTGTTGTTACTGCCAACATCTGATTTTAAGTTAAATCATTTAAGGCAAATTAACATTAAAAAATTGTTACAACAGAAACGATGTCAGAAACCACATCGATTGTATCAATTACATATCTTAGGTTTCTTATTGATGTTTTAAAATTTTTCTTATAGTTTAAATTAAAAAAAGTTGAGCAGCCTTGCTTAATGTAATGGGCAAGCTGGTATGTACACGCACACTCGCACGCGCACGCACACAAACACGCGAACAACACACTTTAAAGTAATACGCAAGCACGTACACACACCGCACTTATTGATAAAATACATTTGTAATATAAACTGCCGGCGTTAATCTTTTCTTCTGATTATAATTTGGGCGTCTTGAAGGCAGAGTGAATATGCTTTCCACAGACGACAGTACGATTTACCATCTCGGGCTTCACCACTTACTTACGACCGGGTGAGGATGTATTACCTACATGTACTTAACGCACTGGCTTATAATAACTTTAAAAAAAATGGTGTACACGCACAGGTCCACGCGTATTCGCCATGTTACATTAGTGTGTGCATACGCTACACACTAGTGTGTAGAATACATGCGCACACACACACTCACGCACTGGAAGCGGCACATCCTTGCCCTAAACTCCTCTCAGAAATGGGAGGAGTCTAGTGCCCAGCAGTGGGATTTATATAGGCTGTAACTTAGTATTTCTACTTCAAACTATTTTTGCTCTTTCTAATTTTTCTTTTTACGTTTAATATTTTATAATATGATGTAATGTGTATGTGTAATAAGAATAGAAAGAGATAAATATATTTTATTATTGTATTCTCTTGGAAATTAAATGGAATTCATTAATTTTAGGTGTTTGTATGTAAGCATAAATTAATAAACTTGAGAATATTAAGATGTTACATTTAAACTTTGTATTATATTAATATATGTATATAAATATTATAAATGCATAGGGGATAAAATTGCATGCGTCATTTCGTACTCGTGTTTGTAACCAATATTTCCCTCTTTTGATCCCCCTGCACATTCCGGCGGACATCGGGAGAGATCGGACTCGTATAACTACGAGCGTGAAAGAGGTAAAAAGCGAATCATGTAGAGTATTAAGAGTACGAATTTTCTACACTGAAAAAATGTTTTATCAAATTTGCAGGTTTAAAGATTATTTACGCGAAGTAGATCCACGGGCGCTTTCTCAAAGGCCTTTAGACTTTAAAAGAGCTGACGATAACTGGTGTAGATTTATATATTTCTTAATAACAATCGTCAAACAAGCGACATATTATTTTAGAATAAAACGTTTGAAGTACTGCAATTAGAATTCCAACAAAATCATTTATGAATCTGATTTTTAGGCCAAGATTTTTAGAAGGCTTATAACATTTAATTAATTTTGGTGATTACCAAAAATAAATAAAAATCCTAGGAAGCAATTCAAAGCAATACCACTGCTAAGTCTTTTATTTTGTAGTTAGTTATGATAGTGTTATAAAATTGAGTGACGTATTGCCTTTATATTGATTATGTATGCTTAGTAGTACTTGTATATTTTTCTTATCCTTTAAGGCTTTTCTTGAAGATGAGCTATAACTAGAGATATCGAACAAGAAGGATTCGTTTTTATATTTACGCCATACCAACCAATAGTGCACAGCTATAGTCTTTATCTAAATTCGTAATACTATTAAACTTGCCAAAGTAGTAAAAGGACTTACTAGTGATATACCTAAAATACAGTACTGTCAATGGTACTGTGCACAGTTTGCTGTTATTAGATATGATTAATAAACTTAGTGGATATAAAAGATTATAGCATTGGTCATTTAGACAAATATTAAATAAATGAAAATACCCTGCTACCTGCTTATTTCTGCACCGTACCTATTATCCATTTAGAATGCAATGACCAATCTTTTCACATTCAATTTTTTTTAAAAATTGCTCTGAGATGATCGTACAAATAAAGTACTACATATATATAACAGTAAAAAATAAAAATAAAAATATAATTGTACTCACTGAAAACAATGAAAAAAAAAATAATAATAATTTTTGTTTTAACAAACACAAGTCCGTTTATTACTTTGCCGTGTAAACAATTGTTGTACCTTTCTTATGCTCCCTGTAGTAAGCACTCTTCCGATCGATGTTAGATCAAAGTCTTCTATGTACACTACTAGACGGGCTCTGCGGCCTTAATATAGTGCACACTTAATTACGGTTAATTCTCCGTAACTCCTTTAGTCGACTGCGAGCAGGCGAGAAGACTAGATCTTGGTTTTGTTAACCATTTTTTTATTTAAGTATGTAAGTAACTTTATTCGTGTTTGCCTTATAAGTAACTGCCATAAATGGAAATACAAGTTCTCGCGTGCATTTTTTTATAGAATAAGAGTGCCAAACGAGCGCACAGTCCGCATGATGGTAAGTATGGTTCATAGACAGATACATCTATCCTCGATTAAGAATTAAAATGTAAATGCATTGCCACTTCTGAGGATTAAGATAGAATGCCTCGTTTCAATTAAAAAAGAGTCTCACCATACGAAACACAGCAGCATTGAGCTGCTATTTTACTCCGATATTTTGTGAGAGCGTGCTCCTACCCCGGTCGAGCCGACCTATTCGTGCTGCAACCATAATATAGCTGCAGTATGGCTCTACCAAGTTGACAAACGTTGCGTGACATATTTCCGGTACAAAGCCAGCTACCTGTCCACGCTCGCGTCCACGCGATCCGTGGCTGTGACACAATATTCGTTCTGAACTGCCGGTCAAGAAGTATACATAGAAGTCTTTGTGTTACATTAACAAGTAGTGCCTGTACCCGCTCACATCTCCTATTCATTTCAGTACAAGCATCAGGACAAGCACACTAACCGTCGCGCCGAAGACCATATATTCCAGTTTACCATTATATAGCAGTACCGTCGGCGATGGCTACCGTTCAGGTTGCAAATACTTTCTTGCGGCTCCTGCCCGCCATTAACAACTTAAATAGCTATTTGAAGGGTGTCGCTTCAACTAACCTTTTCGAACTTTTTTTTAATGTTTTATTTTACAGGCGTGAGGGAAAAAATCTGCATCCACTTTTAAATCTATCCTATATCTTAAGGATTAATTTTGTTAAATCACCGCACAAAATCTTTTGTAAAAACTAACGTTCAATTCCTTATAATTACGTTACTAAATATAACGAAATACCTACATATATTCCACTCATTATTAACTATTATCTTTAATAACCACTACTAACAGTGTTAGCGATTTATTGCTTTTTTTAACTGAGAGATTTTGTCGTTCTTTAAACTAAGCTTCAATTAATAATAATAAAAATGAAATCTTCGCTGTTGGAGCCTTTGTTACCATCGATTCCATCGCCTTCTCAATAAACATCGTCTGTATATCTTCCAAGTATTAATGGGATTCCGAAGCTGTGTCCGCTTCACTGTCTACTTCTTCGCAGCGACACCGTCTCCGACCCCCGCCGCGGAGATGGTGCTCCCGTGCCCGGGTAAAGTGCGCAATACTGGAGAACTCACACCGTCGCTCGATTTTGAATCTTAACTCAGTAAGTCCGGGTGCCCGAGTGAACGCGTGTACCCCGACAGCGATTCCTCACTATATCACTCCCTGTGTGATTTTTGCTGTGTTCATCCTGTCCCATTCCCTCCTATGTGTTAGTTCAGTTGCCTTCTATTTTAATAAATAATCAATGATATCTTCAATAAGAGAAAGGTGAATTACTGAACTCAAAATTAATGTAAACATTAATCATAAATGGTCAAAAGAACCTTTTTGAAAAAAAAAAACAGAAGGCAAGTCAACTAACTATACGCTGGATGACAAGCAAGATCTCATTACTTCGTGGATTTCCAGGAGGCAGGTCGCGGGCGGTACGGCCCGAGCGGTTAGAGGAAGAATACTACCCGCGGGATCAGTATCAGCGGTATCCGCGGGAGCACTACCAGCGAGAATATCACGAGGGCTACTCGCAGGATTACCCACCGCCGGACGCGTACGATCGCGAAGCGTACGGGCACGATTATACGCGTGACGCATACGCGAGGGAGGATTATGGACGAGAGTATGCTAGGGAGGGGTACCCGAGGGAGGAAAGGCCTCCTCGAAGCCGAGATCGAGATGCGCCGGACGATTACGGGCCGTCGAGGCGAGCACTCAACGCCGTGTAGCAGTTCCCAGATTTCGCGTGGTGCTTTAAGACCGATTGTTTTGCGGTTTCGTGTATTCTTAGTATTTTCGTGATCCCTGCGCCTCCTGGTGGCGAGTCGCGCGCTCGCTGTGTGAACGCAACTGCACCTGTGACGACAAACTGCCGTCATTTCAGCGGATAGCTAAACTTGTCGAGCGATCAATATTAATTCTATTATGGAACACATCGACAACTTTTTCTCTAAATATGAAATATTTTAAGGCATATTATAAATGGTTATTTTAAAATTAGATTTTGCTACTGGGAAAGACACAAGAGATCAAAGAGTCGAGATCAACTGAACTTTCATTATTGAATTGAATTGCTATAGAGTTATACCTAGTCTGAGCATAATCTACTTTCAAAAAAATCATTTTACATCAGCTTTAATAGCACTAAATTATATTTAGTAGTAATTCACAAAAATATTTTCAGAAGTTTAGTTTATATAAAATTTTTAATTCAATAGAGACAGTTGTATATTGTACTTTGCTCTTTCGAACACTATGAGCTTCTATATATTATGTCTAGCAAAAATGTGCGATATTTATGGAAAAAAATGTATTTTATAATCTCAGAAGCAGCTGCATTTACACAATCGAGAACTGATCATACCTAGCGATAACAGTTTGTTTGTGTAATGATTATATTCTCAGTGTATTTTTTAGTTCAAAAAAAAACCTACATATTACTCGAGTGGAAATTAACAAATCCAATAATTATCCACTTTTAAAACAAATCAAACTTGTGATTTCTTAAAAAAAATGTTTTCGATGGTTTGTATTCCTCTTCATCATTTTAATTATTATTGATTTTTAATTAGTCCAAATTATTTTTATAATGATTCAGAGTTATTTTTAAGAACCCGGTCATGAATTTTGAAACATGAAAATATCTATTGATGTTAAAGATTTATTAGTCTAATTTTAGCGATAATGAGCAAGTTGATAGTCTTGGTCCAAACAGCTGTAAAAGGAATTTGTGAGGTAAGCGTGGGAATCGTTGAATATGAACAGTTCCCGAACTGTCGGTCGCGGTGACCGTTGTTCCCGAACTGTCGGTCGCGGTGACCGTTGTTCCCGAACTGTCGGTCGCGGTGACCGTTGTTTCGATTTGCTGAGCTTTAGTGGCACGCTTCTGTTTGCGGCGTTACGAATGACTGCGGTTGTGTGGACTCCTTCGCTTGCACATCCCTAAACTCTTTCCACGACAGGAAAAGCTGAATGTATCTCATATTATGCGCTAGTTATTGGTTTTGTATAAGCTTGTGATCGATTGTTTAATAAGAGTTTGGCAATAACATTTCGTTTTAAAACTGTTTTCATTAGAATACTTCTACTTCTTCTGATAAACAAAATGATAATATTCTTATCTCATCTCATTAAATATGCTATAATTAATTATATATTGAGATTTTATTATTTGACAGTTTTTGACAGACAAAAATTGTCTTGTCGTGGAAATAGGGTTGAAATTAAAAAGTAATTTTATCAGAACTAAAGAAATGAGGAAAGTAAGAGTTTGTTTCTGATAAATTCTGGAGTAATGACGTGTGTGCAATATTTTAATCTTCTCTCTATGTTGTTGTAAAATTTCAATACAGAAAAACAAGTGTATGTTGGTAAAGAAAATTTTGTAAAAAATTATTAGTGCTGAGCTTTGATAGAGAGAAGATGATCATGTGTACATACGTAAGGCTTTTATATTCGTATATATGGAGGTGTGTGAGTAACGGACGCATGGTGACATTCGATATTGGAGAGAGATTTCTAATTAAGATATAGTGTACGTACTCTTAAAGCATCTGTCAGAGGCAATTTACTGGGCTTCAGAAATTATTTCTATATTTAATTTGTATGTAGTTGACCAAAGAATTTCAATAACACGAAACAAAAGTTATTTTTGGTTTTGGCGGTTTTTAATCCCTTAGGCAAATAATTCAATAAGAACCAAGTATTTCACAAAAAGTTTTTCGGTATTTTTTTTTCTACTACTACTGACAAGTTTTTCATAACTTAGAAATTTTCTGAATGAGTAAGTTGCCCCATCATATGCGTTAAGTATCCATGTCGCAGCATGCGACGTTCAGCTGGCGTTGAATGTATAAAATTTTACATAAATGATAATTTTAGTGCCGTTAGATATTATCCGTTTCCCATTTTTTGGACATACATACTCTTGTAATTATATTGCATCGTCTGTACTTCATTGTTGCAATCATTTGTAAATAAAATACTTTTTATCAATGCCTATTTCTTTTCCTTTTTTTCTACTTTAGTATCATAACTATTTACGAATGTACTTAGTTGCTTAGTATATTTGTCCATTTCATCGTGGATTGGGTTATCAACAAAATATTATTGGTTTCTCGCCAATAATATTTTTCTCCGTTGTGATTTCTCCGTGTTCTTCTTTAGCTCGTTGACTGCGTTTCGTTATTTCAAATCTAACATTTATATGAGATAAACCACTCCAAACACTAGCATTTTCAATTATATTGGAGTGGCATATGAAAATGGGGAATAATGGTTTTTTCATGCTTACAAATGCAATGTAACTCGAAATAATGTACTCTAGATCGAATATCGGTCTCTGCGGCCAGTCTCAAGTTTAACTACCCATCCGCGCAGGACAGTGTTATAGTTCCCGACTTTAGCGCAAGCACAGGTGCAATTTCTCCCTCACTCTCATAGTCTTATCGAACGGTAATCCAACTCGACCGGAGAGAAATCAGGAGCAGGACCTGCTTACGTGTTTTCTGAGGCACAGGATTGAAACACCGCTAATTTCCTGACTCTGGGCTGATACTCAGAATTTCTTGACAGTAAAACCTAATAACTGATTTTGTCCCGACCTGAGATTCAAATTCAGGACCGCTTGACGATCAACAACCGCGTTTTACGACCACTAGACCAAATGAGTCTTGACAATAGATACCGTGACAACCTGATAAATCATGCAGCTAGTGGATGAATGAAAATAGCCTACGTTCAGTAATGGACATCGGAAGGGCTGCGACAATGAAAAGCATGACATCCAATACAGAAATAAGAGAGGTAGATGTAATATCTTAGGATTATGAGACTATCGAAAGTGATGATATAATAAAACAGTTTTTGATACAAGAGAAAGTACCGCATTTATTAATATTAATTTAAAGTAGAAATCCCATGATCTTTAACATCTCAAGCGAATAATCTCGTTTTGTATTTAAGCGATGCAATACGAATTCACACTTAAGGATACCATCTTTATTACATTTCAAAAGTTTGCAAAGCATCGCTAACACCAAAACGAGGGGACAATGCCCGCTGCCTTTTTTATAAATAAATTAAACATCACAATACATAACAGATAAATAAATCATATAAACGTTCGCTTGTTTGCCTCTTTGGTGTCTACTAGCTAATTATATTACGAACTTAAAATACTATTTACAATTTTCGTCATACGATTGTGAAGCTTACACACACGCAATTTTCGTCTTTATTCTAAAATAGTTCTGTGCATAAATAAACTGAAGTTAAAATTGGCGTTCAGATACAAGAAATTTAAAGTACTTTCAATACGTAATTGTTTTTTGATTTGGGAGAATCGTGGTTAATCTAACACTACGTTAAATTTTTTTCCTCGATCTGATTGCTATAGAACAAGATATTATCGAGCGAGTGCCTGTATTAGCGCAGTACACAATATTAAATAAAGCGTCTTTGGCACTGTAAGGTTAAGCCTCAAATAACATTTGCTTGCTACCATAAGGTAACTGTGAACCGATTTCTTTAAAAAATATATGTGAATATTTTTTTAATATTGTCTATGGGAAGCGAGGTGAAACTTTAGAGACTAGAAAATAAGAAACAATACAAACATTTAAGAATATATCAAAATTCGGTTACTTATAGCATGTAGATATACAAGATGTAATATTAATATTTTTCTTCATCAGCCTGCAAATATTCAACGCTGATCATCACCTTATGTTGTAGGGAAGAATTTGTTACGTTTGGTAAACAAATGGCGATCACAGCCCTAGAAATCTCTACCATTTAGACTCAACGCCACCTTTGGATATTTTACTTCTGTTGTCAACGAGATGATTACACCGCCCTCTATCGAAAGTCATGAAGACTCCCTGGCATATCTCTTGTAACACCCAGTTGACGGTTGACAAAAGAGTTTGATAACACCAACAACTATAACTATTGAACAATTACTAAAATTACTAAAATAAATTACAAAAAACAATTTAAGGTCACATTTCTTTAAGAATAGTCTCGTGTTTGTAGAGTTATCTGTAGGGATATACTTTATTATAAAAGTTAAGATTGTTTTATATGATGTTACAATGTTAATTTTATCTTTTAATTACTCTAAAGGTCACACTCTTCTCTCCCTAGATTAGGCCGTCTAGAAATCTCTTTGGTTTCGCTCATCCTAAGAGAACATACACCCTGTAAGTTACCAGCGAGTCCAACACTATGTACACTATACAATAACATTCCATATTTACACTTCACAAGAGTCTCTTTTTAGTCGACCGCACTCGCCACTTACGGCCTTCTATTGCAGACTTTAACCTAACCAGGTTTATTGCTAGTCATATATAAAGATAATCGTTTTTCGTCTCTCTACAGTAGCTTATGCTAGGGAACTTGTAAACTGGGCTGTATCTTTTGTTGTCATCATCGGATTCGAGAGTTAGAGCTGATAGGGCTCTAGAGGGTTCGTCTTCTTCTTTTGGAACTTCCACAGGTGCGGGAATGGTCCGCGGTGGAAGCGGGGGAGCCCGGGGGTTCCTCCGAACACGGAAGTGACAGTCACTGTCCACCGGCCACGAGCGCTGCACGAGGAGGGGCAAGTCATCCGGGTGCAGCTTCCGCTCGTACTCTTGAGAGGGGCACACCTGGAAAATAAATCATATTCTTAAATTTAGGAAAGACATTTTAATATTTATTATAAGATTGATTGAGACTACCTCATTGGTCTAGTACTCGTAACGGCGGGTGCTGATCGTGATGTTCTGGGTTCTAATCCGGGGTTAGGCCAAAATCATTTAGGTTTAGGGGGTTTAAAAATTCTCGGTAGCAGCCCGGAATCGACATATTGGATTAAATTGAATACTCATTGATTTGACATTAGATATTAATGTGACGCAAAAAATATTTGAATTTGAAATATAAATTTAATATTGCCAAGTTTTGACGCATGCAAATCAGTAATGATTAAATATTAAATTGTAAATTTACTAGACATATATATTTCTATATTAAGTGTAAAATATTTTCCAATTATTTTATACTAAATTTATTAATTTCACATCCCTAAGGTTTATTTCATACCGTAATGTGAGGCTAAACAGATCGATCAGAATGATGTTTTTATTTCAATTAATAGTATATTTTGACAGCCTCTTATGCAAAGGTCAGGGGAGTCGATTTGCCAGCCAGGGTTCTGGTCTTGAATTCAACTCTCCACCGAAAGTCACCATCGATCAAAACACACTTTATTAATTTATCTGCCATGTCGCTGCTCCCTGTCGACGTCTCGCACCTTTGACGTTGCACCCCATCGTCGGTCTGGGTATTTGAGGACGTCTGGCGTTAATTTGATGTTGATATTATCATTTATCGGAATCCAGAAGATCTTTCCGGCGTATCTTAAAGTTACCGCTTACGACACGCACGGGACGACGTAATATGTTGGATTCTTTTAAGCCGGTCTGGGGCGCCGTCGTTGCGCCACAAGCGACACGTCCTAAAGCCTAAATCACGCTACCAAAGTACCGAGTATATATAAAACCGCTCTGTACTAACACACGGAGCGATGACCGCTCCGCAGGCTGAATACCTTGCCGGACGGAAGATTTTAGCAACACCCGACTCTACTGCTACATATCCTCTTACTACGATACCAACCTCATAAAGCGAGAACCTCTCGACACCCTCGGTTGAGTCATAGCAGTGCAGCAGGATGGCTAACAGCTCGTCGGCGGTCGTGCGCTCACTGGTCAAGAGACACTTGTACTGGGATGAGGACATCAGCGCTGAATCGTAGATCTTCACCAAGCCGCCCGGTCGCATCTGGAGAGAGAATCTGAAAAAATAAAATAATTTAAACTTTACTTTTTTTAAGCGGAGCTGATTTTAGGATAAAAGTTAAGACCGTGGTTGAGGTAGGTCAACTGTCGCCGCAAATTTGACAATATACGAGCACCCAAGTTCCACCTCTGTTGACTAATGAAATTATTAATTGTAATTTTACATACTGATTTACCACTTGCTCGGTGATGAAGGAAAATATCGAGGTATAACCTGCATGCCTTAAAAACTAAAAACAAAATAGTTGGAAGATCTGTGAAGTCCGCCAGCATATACTGAATCAGTTCGAATTAATTGCTCTATGAACCTCTCAGAAATGATAGGACGCGTGTGCCTATCTGAGGAACGTAAATGATATCCTAAAGATCGTATTTCCGTTACGGCGGCCAGTCCAAACGGAGATTTGTGCATGACATGATTATGGTGCTCGGGTGTATGAGTATGCACAGATGCACTCTCTATTCCTCATTCTCATAGTCCATAATTCGACACGGTCGGGGAGAGATCAGGCGCAAAATCAATGTCTTTACGTGCTTACCGAGGCACGCCAGTGAAACACCACCAACTCTCTGACTCCGGACTGCTACTGGGAATTACTTGACAGAAAACCCATTAACTAATTTTGGCCCAAACAGGGATTCGAAACCGGGATAGCTTGATCAGCAACCACCTTCACGACCAGTAGATCAACGCGGTCAAGATAGCTGTAAAATAGCTACGTAATATTGATGTAAAGTTTTCATAACTTATGCTCGATAACGTAACGAATGAGTATTGAGTATCATTGACATTGTTACTAAATACACGCCGCATGGAGATTGTAGATTGAGTAAATGTGACATCGACAGCGACATCTGATCACACTTCTTAGGGATTGATTCACTACCGCATTACATAATTAACTTTTCTCTTTATCTTTCCATTATATAAGTAAGGGTGACAAAGACAAAGTCTACCTGACGATAAGTGGATGCTGTGCCCTATAGGAATCTACATAAATCCTCGATTAGGAATCTAAGTGCAAATGCGTTGGCACACTTAAATACCAAGATAGTATAGATTCTCTTTACCCACCATATACAATGCAGCGGCATTATAATGCCATTTTACGCTGGTATTTTGTACGAGCGTGATCTCACCCCGGTCGAACCGAACCATTCACGCTGCAGCTATTATAATTCATGGCTTATATAAAAAGGTATTCATTACCTTTTATTCTGTAGTTCAACACTACAGGTCATCCATAACCAAAATTTTCAATTCAAGACAAAACATTTTTCATACAACAGGAAATCGTTAAACCAATGCGTTCATTAACTTAATATTTATATATTATAAAGAACTAAAGGGCAATGCTAGCTCGCTGTAAATGTAACAGTAAGTGAGAAATCCGAGTTCGATCCCCGCCGGTACCAATCGCAATTTAACGTGCTCATTTACTGCGGCCTTAGCGGTGAAGGAAAACGTCGCGAGGATACTATTTGCATGTTTGAGAATTAAAATACGTCAAGGACTCATGAAGTGAACTTCTGGTATATATATACCAATATGTAGGGCGCGGTAAACTAACTGCTTCTTGATTCAAGCCCATCTTAGAAATTAGAAGGGGCCTGATTTCAGTAAAGTAAAAAGACGTGTGTAACCTTAGACATAACTTATAAAACAGTAAGATTAAAACCTGTGTACGGTACGGTAAAAAGGTAAGATTAAAACTTTAAAGTAACAATATCAACTAAACTAAAAAATAAATTATTAAGCAATAATTACAAGTATTAAGCCGTGTAGTGACGGTATCAACCATGTAGTGCTGGTGTAAGGATATCCACTATCCCATATCTTACCGTGGGTGTCTTATGAAAAGAACCTAACACAAAAGATCAGAAGAAAAAACTAAACTCTCAACTCTCAATTTAAAAAAAAAGATAGGCAGCGCCATCTTGCTAATAACAATTTAAAATTACCTATAAAAAAACTACGGTTGGCAACCCGCTCGCCAAACTTGGCAACTATGGCATAATTCTCCCTATGAGGCAATGTATGGGATAGGCCAATGTTGATGTGGACTTTTAAAGGCTGTGAATTATGGGATAAGATGGATACTGGGATATCATAAAAAAGTAGATAATATACTTAGTGATGATGTGATAAAATGGATACCACGATATGATTTTATTGAAATGTTTTGAGATATTAGACAAACCCCTTTCTGTAAATTCGATTACGCACTCTGCACTCAAGTCAAGTGCGCTTCTAAACTTAGATGAAGAATATCGATGCTATGGTTTTAAGCACTTAATACTCTTCGTAGTCAATAATAATATTCAACACACAAGCATTAGTGGGATCGCGACTTAGACAATTATTGGGTGAATGGTCCAAGGACCGCGAGAACTAAGATAACTAAGTAATATAAGAGTTAAAAAAAATTAAACAACATCCTGAACAAACGTTGAAATGATGATGATCCCGATAATTATTTTATGTTATCCTGGTGATGAGGGCAGTCGGTTAAAGTTATTAAATTATTGTATTGTCATCGATATACAAGCTACGTTTCCTTGTTTCCTTGTTTGCAGACGACTTGAAGCTCTCGAGAGTCATATCAACTTAGTTGGACGAGGGAACCCAGACGAATCCCGACCATCTGGCAACCCCACTTACACATCATTTCTGGTGCCTCCCTGCTGGCAAAAAGTCGCGGATTCCCTTAATATTTTTGGTCGTATAGAAGCGCTGTAAGGGAATCCATCGCTCTATTTCTAAGTCTATTTGTAATGTAAAAAAACCGAGACGACAGAGTGCAACATCAAAACTGCAAGCAAGACTGGTTTACTAAGCCGGGCGATTTAGGCAAATTCGATTGCGTTGTTGATCTAGTGGTCATAAACGCAATCGCTGATCATAAGATCCCGAGTGCAAATCCCTAGTCAGAAAAAAAACAGCTATTAGTTTTTTTTTGTCAAAATTCTCAATAGCAGCCCGGACTCAAGAATTCGGCGGTGTTTTACCTCCTAGCTTCAGAAAGCCGTGGTCGTGTCGTGTTGCGGTTGTTGATGGGCTGCTGTAGTCACTTAACATCAGGTGAACCGTATGCTCGTTTGCCCCCTCTTCTACAAAAAAACGTACTTGAGCTTTGTCACAGATAACACCTTGTTACTGCTATCAAAACAGAGTAGCGTCTGTCAACATAGCGTAACACTACCCGTACGGTCAATAAAAACCCTTCGAGACGTTTTACCGTTTTTTATTACTTGTGGAAGCTGGTGTGTTTACGCGACAGAAATAGCTGGGCCGGAAGGGGACAGAAAAAGGGACACGAGTGGTTCTTTTTCTATCTCGAATAGCCGGTGGTCCGAAACCCGCGCGCGCCGATCTTTGAACGAGTTGTCTATAGCTATTGTTCATTAAGATGTTTATTTTCCTCCACTTTGTTTTATATTTACGCATGTTTACATTTTTGTCATTAATTTTTCGTATGAATAAAAGTGACTTAGATTAAGTATTTCATTATAGTGCAATAATATATTATCCTTATTGGGAAAACTAAATTTTTTTTTTGCCGGGACTGGTAGTAAATATTACTATTTACTACCAGTCCCGGCTTCGCACCAGTGATTTCTGGATCTCGACAACGGCGCCATATATCGAGTTTTTTTATAGAATAAGGGTGACAAACGATCACATAGTCCACCTGATGGTAAGTGGATGCCGTGGCTCATAGACTTCTACATTTATCCTCGATTAGGAATCGAAATGCAGATGCGTTGCCAACCCTTAAGACTAAGATGGAATGCCTTTCCTGTAAAAAGGGTCCCCGGTTTTCTTCATTTACTATACGAAGCAAAGCGGCATAGAACTGCTATTATACACTGGTGTTCTGTGAGAGCGTGGTCCTTCCCTAGCTGCACCATGGCTCTACCATAATTGTGAATGAAACTATCCAGGGACCCAAATATACATAAAAAAAATTCATCAAAATCAGTCCAGCCATTTTGGAGTTTTTGCGAGGCTAATGGACAAGCCCATCTACCGGATCCAATTGAGTTTTTAAACCATCCAGGAACCTATTGAAAAACACACCAAAAACCATTCGAGCAGTTTTCGAGTTTCAGCGATACTAACGTACGGCAAATTTTTAGATATAAGAAAGATATTATGTCTAATCTATCACTCAATCCATCTGGTGGTAAATGGAATCAAAATGCAAGCGCTTTGTTATTCTTGAGGACTAAGATGCAATGACTCGTTACCAGTAAATGATTTCAGGTTCTCTACACACATCATACGAAACAAAGCATCATTCATTTCATCATTTATCAAGCATTCAGTAATCAGTGAACATCAAAAAATATTCCGAGAACCTCCTGTTTTTTGAAGTCGGTTGAAAAAGATAAGAAGTTGGTATCTATCAAGACAAACTCAAGAAAACGAGTAACCACTACATATAAAATTAAGATTCATTGCTTATTTATAGTAACAAACTTAATAATATAATGTTGCGCAGTACAAACGATCTGTGACCGGTTATATCATAAATGCAAGGCTTAATTAAAACAATTATATCGTAACGAGGTTGCGGCCTTAATTTTGTAATGTAAACTATTGTTTGCTAGTGCAGGAGTGCTCAACTAGCCAACAACACATGCAGAATTTACAAAATTTTACATAATACGCGATTGATTTAAAAAAATATATTTAAAAGTTTTATAAAACAATATATCCCCGTATGAGGCAATCTATGGCTGTCCAGTGATAGACTACAGGTAGGCTGTAACGGCAATAAACAACAAGGAGAATGAGACGATGGGTGAAACATTAGATAATAAAAATTACTATGTTGAAGTTTAAATGAAAAGTTGTTCCAATTTAGAACTGAATAAATGGAGGACTATGGTTAATTCAAAAGGGGATATTTTATAAATTTTTTTATTGGTTTTGTAAAAAAAATATTATTTACATGAATCTACACGCAGGAGACGTGAAACTGAACATTTTGATAAAAAAGTTAAGTTAAAATATTCATTCTATATTAATAAGAAATAAAAATATTGAAACTTTAATGAATGGTGTTTTGACTTAGAATTTAACAAATGAAGAAAAGAAAAAAAAATAGAAAAAGCAGTTATCGAACCCGGTTTTTCGGGTAAAGTGAAGTTGACAGCGAGTTTCATTTAAAAGCCGGTATTTTTTTGATATTACGTCAGTTTATATTATATCTATTGTATATTATATATATTATACTATGATATATTTCATTATATATTATATCATATATATTATATTTAAATTTTCCTTATTAAACAATACCGTGTCAGCTCAGATGGTTAGCGCTCGCTGTAAATTTCACAATACGCGAGCAAACCGGGTTCGATCCCCGCCGGCACCAATGAAATTGTTAATTGCAATTTTAAGTGCTGATTTATCACGTACTCGGCGGTGACGGAAAACATCGTCAGGAAACCTGCATGTTTGAGAAATAAGAAAAAATATTTCGAAGACATGTGAAGTTCGCCAAAACGCATTGGGGTACCACGGCGGACTATTCCTTGCCCTAAAACCCTCTCAGAAATGAGAGGAGGCCTGTGCCCAGCAGTGGGACGTATATAGGCTGTAACTTTACTTTTCTTTACTTTGTTAAACAATAAACTAAAACTAGTAAAATTATATTCTAATTATTTATACATAATATTTTTAAACTATATTTTATTAATTTTTTATTGGTAGATAATATTATTTACATGAATGAAACATTTTGATAAAAAAGTTAAGATAGATAAATTGTTGCCACGAGTTTGCTACCCCTGCGCTAAACACATGCAGATTTAATGTTAGAAAAATATACACGACTGCATTAATCGCTCTACAAGCCGGTTTTATACAAACAAGCGACTGTGATAACTTCATTGTATTAGGACGCAATTAATAAACTATTGTGTGTAAAATTGGGACATCTATGAAACGTTACCACGTGTGGGATTCATATGTCGTCATTGTTAGAGTGTACAAGGATCAACACCGGCTGCTGATTTATGCTGGGAAGTATTTTAAAGCGAGATATTTGGAAACATACTAAATCGATTTCGAGTGGATTCGTCTTACTAAATGGACTCCACTCCGTGTGTAGGAATATAAATAACCTAAGATTTGTCTTCTTTTTTAGATCTCGAGTGACAAACAAACTTGCAGTCCACCTTTTTTTTATAGGATAGGATGACAAACGAGCACACAGTCCACCTGATGGTAAGTGGTTGCCCATAGACACCTACATCTATTCTCGATTACGAATCAAAATGCAGATGCGTTGTCACCCGTGAGGACTAAGATAGAATGCCTCGCTTCCAGTAAAAAGGGTCTCCGGTTGTCCACACTCACCATACGAACACACAGCAACGTTAAGCTACTATTTGACGCTGGTATTCTGTGAGAGCGTGGTCCTTCCCCGGTCGAGCCGACCCATGCGTGCTACAACTATACTATAGTCAACCAAATCTAAGAAATACCTTTTGACGTTTCACATTAATCATTCCGCAATAACTTTGCACATGCATACTCACACGATTTAAAATAACGTTTTACGTTAATCTGAAGAATTATGCAGTTATCTATATTTCATTACAACGTGTATAGTTTTTTATCAATAACTTAAATTCGAATCTTTCTAACAAAGCACAATATTAAAAAAATAACCAGTATCAACTTTTTTACTTGACTTCGTTTCAATGATATGTCGGTATGTACCTTACCGCAGTGTTTGGATGATTAAAATTCATTGTTATGCGAATAATCGGCAAAAATATTCAAATACCAATTATTTGAATAAAAAAATATTGAACTAATCGAATTAATAATTTTTAATGTATCTTTGTTTAATTAAATTTTATTAGGTATTAAAATTCCTTAAACTACATGTACCATAAATAAAACAAGTTTATTTTTTTTTACTTCGTCAACGTAAATTTGTTCAGACAAAAAACTCACATACAAGGCCGCGCTTAAAAAAATTACTACGATTTCAATCTCCCGCTACTTCGGGATGTGCGTAATTCTATGATTTTATGTTTGTCTTCTTATTTTGTGACTCGGCTTTAACTTTTTGGGCTGTTTCTTCTTTATTGATTTTTTTATTGAATGGGAAAAATTGGTAGAAAAAACAAAAAAAAGATTATGAATGACTTTGACAGAGACATTAATTTTGACTGCATTATTGAAACTCAAACATTAATTAATCTAAACGACGACAGCTCAACTAGTTATACTGTGATTGAATAATTTTATTTTTAATCTAGTTTCAATCTAAAATTTTTATAAATTTGCCTCTAGAAATAAGCAGTAAAAACAAATATCACAGAAAAAGTAATAGCTATTACTACGTACAAATATGAAGAAACTGATAAATCTTGTGTTTTAAATTATCCGTTTCTAATTTGAAATAATACTAGTTTTTACGGAATTTATCGCGTATATTTAACTTTTTAAATACCCGACGTTTCGAGAGCTTTACAGCACCCATGGTCACGGGAAGGACTGAGATGTTCAACGTCCAGATGTCATAGTTAACGTCAAAGTTAAATTTTAATCTATGGTAACCGCGGTTAACTATGACATCTGGACGTTGAACATCTCAGTCCTTCCCGTGACCATGGGTGCTGTAAAGCTCTCGAAACGTCGGGTATTTAAAAAGTTAAATATACGCGATAAATTCCGTAAAAACTAGTATTATGTCAATGTGTAGCGTTCGCGTAAATATAAGAAATCATTACGTTTCTAATTTATTTTGGTATTATTCAAACCAAACTGTGAATGATTACTAACTCTAAATGATATCTATTTTTTAAGAATCTAATATTGCTAGTTCCCATTTTTTGGTTGGCACGCTTGGTGCAATAAGTCTGACAGCCGTCAAAATGTATTTCCTAGATTTGGTTGACTTACAGGAATATAACTGCAGCGTGGCTCTGCCACGTATAAAATGATGGTAAGTGTCTGCTGCGGTCCATCGACACCGCAAACAACTACAAATAAAGAAGGTTATACATGCGTTATCACTTCTTCGTTGTAAAGGCTGTAACGGGCAGGAAACATGCTAAGGAATTTCATAGGAATGAAAATAATACCTGTGAAATTCACCGAGCTGTGCTTTAAGCAGAGGTGTGGATTTTCACGAGTTCGATCATTAATATCACATCTCTCATTAAGCAAAGATGAACTGTGTTCTATAGTAGGATGTTCAATAAAGAATATTTTACCATCTTTCCACTGTTTAAGCACGCTTTTCTTGAGTATCTATCTATCTATGTAAGGGAATTTTTTTTGTATTTAATGTAATTTTCACCAAGCTGCAGACGGACGATTGACTTCAAAATTTGCAGTCGCAGTTCGATGACAAACAATAATAACATAATCCTAAAATCCCAATCAGGATCGGTTGATCTAAGATAAAATTATTTATCTTTAGTGTGTTTCTTTATTATTGTTAAACTGTAATTTAATTATTATTTAGAAATAACTGCCTTCTTGGTAGGTAGTATACTCGTATATCCTAAATATCATGCACGTTTGAAGCTGATGTCATTTTTAAAGATACCACCGCCAAGTCAGTTTATACGTGCTAGATCCACGCTGCAGCTATATTATGGTTGTAGCACGAAAAGGTCGGCTTGACTGGGCTAGGATCACGCTCTCACAGAATACCAGCATAAAATAGCAGCTTGATGATGCTGTGTGTGATGTGTTCGTGTGGTGAGTGTAGAGAACCTGAGACCCGTTTTCCTTGTCGAGGCATTTCATCTTAGTCCCCAGGGTTGACAACGCATCTGCATTTTGATCCTTAATCGAGATTAAATGTAGATGCCTATGGGCCACAGCATCCACTTACCATCAGGTGGACTGTGTGCTCGTTTGTCACCCTAATTCTATAAAAAAAGTCATAACATTTTTCTGACAATGCCTATTTTTCAGCAACTCTCTACTGAGACTTTTACAGCCCCCTGAAAGACAATAAGCCTCTCCCTGATTAGGGCGGTTTGTTCTAGTCGTCATGCTTGGCAGGTGAATAATAAATAAATTAAATTAAATAAAGCTTCAAAGCCAGAGGAATTGCGGGAACCTTTAAAAAGGAGTAAGCTCGTTTCTTGAAGGTCCCCAAGCCGTGCGAGGAAGAAAACTTACTTGGAGTATCCTTTGGGATGGCAAGCCTGGAGCGCCGCGGGCCTTGCGTCGTCGTCCAGGACGAGCGTGGTGCGAAGCCCCGCAGCACGGACCCGCACCTCCATGCTGAGGTAGAAGAGACGCGGGTCCCGGTGCCTCATTCGGAACTTGCCCAGCAACGTAGCAACCACCTCGCTAGCCCGCGTTCCCCAAGTCACTGACAGCGTCTTGTATTCGATGTCTGGTCGAAGACATCGCGCGTACACTTTGATTGTAGTCTGTGAACAAAAACGATACTTTGTATAAGCAAAAAAAAAGTCCAATTTAAAACATTGCCCAACCCTACGATACAACGTCATTTCTTTAAATCTTCTACAGATTCAAAATCAGGTTTATCTGACTGGAGAAAACACAGCAAAAGTCGCAGGTAAGCCATATTTGTATTTTTATTCTAAATTTTATCAAACCAGAAAAATGGTGGAATAACTAATCTTCGAGTGTATTTTTCGTTTCGCGTAGATGATACTAAAAATATTTGAAGACGAGATAAATAATTTTTTTACAGGGGCAAAAAAAAAGTTGCTATTCTTTTAATTTTCGTGTGGGTTATTTTTTTTTAAGATAATAAGGGTGACAAATGAGAACACAGTCCACTTGATGGTAAGTGGATACTGTGTGCTGTGGCCCATAGACATCTACATTCATCTTCGATTAAGAATCAAAACGCAGATGCGTTGTCACCCCTGAGAACTAATTTGGAATGCCTCGTTTCCAATGAAAAAGGCTGTCTGGATTTCTACACTCACCATACGAAACACGGCATTATTATTAAAGTGTGCTATTTTACACTGTGAGGGCGTGGTCCTCCCCGGTCGAGGCGACCGTTTGGTGCTACAACCATAATATAGCTGCAGTGTGGCTCTACTACGTTAAATCTTTGAATCTTTCCTGATCTTCGAGGCACCATATCAAAAATATAACACATTATATGATTCTTTTTAGGGTTCCGTAGTCAACTAGGAACCCTTATAGTTTCGCCATGTCTGTCTGTCCGTCTGTCCGTCCTCGCTTAATCTCCGTGACCGTTAGCACTAGAAAGCTGAAATTTGGTACCAATATGTGTATCAATCACGCCGACAAAGTGGTAAAATAAAAATTGGAAAAAAAAGTTTTATTAGGGTAGCCCCCCTATATGTAAAGTGGGAAGTGTTTTTTTTTTTAATTTAAACCCTAACGTGTGATATATTGTTGGAAAGGTATTTAAAAATGAATAGGGGTTTACAAAAATCATTTTTTGATAATGTCAATAATTTCGGAAATAATCGCTCTTAAAGTAAAAAACAATGTGTCCCCCCCCCCCTCTAATTTTGAACCATAAGTTTAGAAAATATGAAAAAAATCTGAATAGTAGAACTTTATAAGGACTTTCTAGGAAAATCATTTTGAACTTGGATGGAAACAACAGTACCCACTACCGGGAGCAGTTGCAGGAGCGCGGAGCGCTGCTGGAGCGCGAACATAATGGATACCTTTAAACTCATAAGTGGGAACACTTATTGTAACGGACGGAAAACTACGGAACCCTACACAGAGCGTGGCCCGACACGCTCTTGGCCGGTTTTTTAATTATTTAACATCTTTAGCTAATGGAATACTAATGGTGTGATACTGCATTATTCTATTAGGTCTGAGTACGCAACCCAAACATGATAAAACAAAATCTTATACATAAATTTAACGATACCGCAAATCCAAACAATCTAGCTCGTAAGAAAATAAATGCAGAGTTATACCAAACAACATTCCCAATACAGCTCAACTGATAACTCTCTAATATAGCACAGCCGCGATAAGTGACAGCTCAGGCATGTTTGTGGACAAACAAACTCCATTCGGGTTAATTGATTTCAATCCGTGCTCAATTTGTCTGGCAAATTAAATTTATATGTGTTGTTATATGTAAGACCTGTACTGCAATAATGTAATAATAGTAATAAACACGTGACGACTCAACGCGAGCGTTGATATTACCGTTAATGCAAGCGAATATGGCAAACATTGTCAAAACAATAAAGACTTAAGGTTTTTATTTTATCAATTTAAGTAGAAGTACCCGGTTGACCGAGCTTTGCTCGGTATTTTTCGCCTGATTTTTTTTTAATTCGTGTGTTTTGGAAATTATATTTAGATACAAATTACATACTGATGAAATATGAATAATATTTTTTGATCTTAGTGACATAATAGAAAAAACTGAACTGGTTATTTGAATAAAAAATCATGAGTGCAATTAGTTTAATTTAAATTTTCATGTTTTTAAAAAATACTAAAAAAAGGGCTCGCAAAATAGATTTTCTCAAAAAAGAAAGGAACTTGAAAAAAAATTAAAAAAAGTTGGTCGGTCGGTCTGGGCTCGAACCGGGGTTTTACGAGTCTGTGACCGCCCATTATACCAATTAAGCTATTTATAATCATTGGCAATCCGTCAAAATTTACCTTCTTATTCTAACGATATTGTAGCAGTTTTTCATTGCCTAAAAACACGGACAAAAGGACATTTTCTAAAAATAAATCCTAGCTAGATCGATTTATTATCCCCGAAACTCCCTGGACACTAAATTTTATGAAAATCGTTGGAGCCGTTTCCGAGATCCCGATTATATATTTATATATATACAAGAATTGCTCGTTTAATAGTATAGGATTAATAGTATAGGATAATTCATAAAGATTGTACCGAATAGTTTCAAGGGCACAAAAAGTAACAAAATAAAGTACATTTAGACAAAAAAGAGAGAAATTTTCTTAAAGCAATTGTTTTGCTGCGTAGCAAATGTATAACAAAACTAAATTTGCCTTCGACATTATCAAATACTCACTCGAGATTTACAATATAAACCAATAAACCTTCTCATTTTTTAAAATACAAATCAACTTAATATGCAGGTGGATCAGACCACGCTTTGTGTCATTACGTATGGGAGACCTATGTATGTTCGACAGTAGACTGAAAAAAAAGGAAAAATCTTTTTCAAGAAATTCCTAAAATTAATCAAGTTATTAAAAATAATTGACTCTACTTTAACTGTAACAAAAAAAATGGAAACACGTCAGCGGTTGTTCCGATGGACACAGATTGATATTTTCAGCCATCCGGAGCTTTGAACGCTATCACCGTAATTTCCTGTTATATTAAATGATTGAACACGAGGAAGTGGACGCAGGCAAACAGAGCGTCCTTTAATTCGATTGAAATTTTTCACTTTTGTTTTGTTTAGGCAACACTTATAGACCAAAGTATCGGTGAAGAAATACGTGCATCTGTATTCTTTCCATTTATATTTTTTTTTTTTTGTGAACCAAATGCAATGGTTTTAGTTAAAAAGTTAATTCAGCTAAGTACGACGTATAAAGGGTAAGGGCGTTTAGGGTTTTAGGTGAAGGAAGTGCCGTCGTGCTGCGTACGTGTTGGCAAACTCCAAGTGTCTTCGAAATATTTTTTATTTTATTTTTCAATTCTCAAGCATGCTAGTTGCCTCATGGTGTTTTTTTTTCACTACCGAGTACATAGCAAGTGCTAGGATCGAACCCACACTGCTGGCGTACTTTGAAATTTATGGCAAGCGTTCCATGGGCCACGTCTTTGGGCCACAGCATCCACTTACCATCTGGTGGACTGTGTGCTCATTTCTCACCCTTATACTATAAAAAAGACATCTGTGTCAAGTTTGGAGAATATGGACAAATCTTCAGTGATGTATGCCAAGTGACATATTCTTGGAGAGTGTCGTGAAATATACATTCGCATTTGTGAACAATCACTTATTATTGTCAAATGGGCCTGAGAATTTTTTTTATGTTAGACAACGAACAAAACACAATGATAAATTTTCACAACAAATTACTATGAATTTTATTTATTAGAAACACTAGAAACAAATGAACACATTCAGTATAGCTGAAATGAGGGAAATTTTAAATCAGTGAAGATGACCGTTAAACACCTATACATCTTAATTAATTACAAATCAAAATGCAGATACGTTGTCACCCCTGAGGACTAAGATGAAATGCCTCATTTCTAGTAAAAAGCACTATCACTACAGCAACTGGATATGCTTTAAGCCATACGAAATACAACAACATAACGCTGCTATGTTCTTCATCCTGGTACTCTGTGCGAACGTGGTTCAGTCCTGGCCAAGCCAACCCATTTTTACTGCACAACTTCCGACTGTACCACGTCACGTACCTATATAATAATTTATATATGTACTGGCATTTTTGTATTCGTATGTAAAGGTAACTCTATGTAGAGTCCATGAAATAAACGTGATTAGAAACCGTTAAATTGGTTTTATCTTAACACTAATGCAAATATTTATTGGACATAATTATTGTAAAAATTCAACTTAATAGGTCCAGTATATTTGGCATTCTGGTCGTACATATAAAATGAAAAAACGAATATTTGATACCTTGAATGAAACTAGAATACGAAGTGCAAAATATGAGATCACAATATCAGAACTAGATGTCTACAAGAGTTAATAAAAATTCATTGATGAAGAAAATATTAAAAAATCAACTAAATTTGCATGCTGTATTAAAGCCGAATGTACTAGGATTCTTTGCAAATAAAAATAATATGTATTCTATTAAATTCTGAACAGATATTTTTATATTCGTAATGAGTGTACTATGTAGTGACATGTGACATGACGGTGTTAGAATGCCCCCTGCCCTGGATCCCGTGGATGTAAATAAGAGGCGACAGAAGGTAACAAATCAGGTGATGGGCAGCTTCGTCTACTTAACGACTAAAACTAAAAAAAAACGTGGCCAACCCGCTTGCCTAGTGTGGAAACTATGGTAAATATAATATATTTGAGGCGATTTATGGGGGAGGCTTATGTTCAGCAGTGGACTTGTATAGAATGTAACGGTAACGGTATGTAAAAGTAACTCCATGAAGAGTTTAGAATAAACGTAAATAAAAACGATTGTATAGGCTTGATCTTTACATACATAAATGCAAAACTTTATTTAAAACTATTGTAATAGCTCCAGTACTTCTTCAGTATAATAAGATATATATTTGTTTTCGTATATAAAGGTAACTCTATGTAGAGTTGGCGGAATAAACAAGATTAAAAAGAGGTTATACTGTGTTTATCCATAAACAAATGCTAAATTTTATAATAAATTGTAAAGATATAATAATAATACTAATAATATTCCACTACTATCACACATCGCCATCTAGTCTCAAGCTAAGCAGAGCTTGTGTTATGGGTAGGTACTAGACAACTGATAAACATACTTATATATTTCTAAATACTTAAATATTATAGATAAATTACACCCAGACACAGAACATATGATCGTGCTCATCACACAAACATTTGTCCTGGGTGGGAATCGAACCCACGACCTCCGGCATAGCAGTCAGGGTCACTACTCACTAGACCAACAGGCCTGTCATTAAAGATACAACTTAAAGTAACCATTTCGGTACTTTTTGCATGAATCCCGCACATATAAACAGATATTTTGACCAGACAAAAATTCTGAATTGACTCTCCCGTTCTCAACGTTTACGTGGTAGAGACATGCTGCAGTTATATTAGTAGTATAGTTGTAGCACGAATGGGTCGGCTCGACTGGGGAAGGACCATGCTCTCACAGAATACCAGCGTGAAATAGTAGCTTAATGCTACTGTATTTCGTATGGTGAGTGTAGAGAACCGGAGACCCTTTTTACTGGAAATGAGGCATTCCATCTTGGTCCTCATGGATGACAACGCATCTGCATTTTGATTCGTAATCGAGGATAGATGTAGATGTCTATGGGCCGCAGCAACCACTTACCATCAGGTGGACTGTGTGCTCGTTTGTCAGCCTATTCTACAAAAAAAGATCATTCATACTATACCTATTACCTACACGAAACAGATGTTCTTTAAAAATTATTCTTTATTGATTACATTAAATGTACATACATACATGTAAAAACAATTAAAGTAGTGTTTTCATTATAGTTAGATATTTCTTAATAGTAAAGACGGATCGGTGGAGAGCATTTACGACCGCATTTAAACAGTAGCACTTAAACAACCCATAATCATAAGGTTACTGACGACTGATCCAAAATGGTGTGACTAATTCTAAATCTGTTAAAATGATACGATAAAGAACGTACAACTCATGCCAATTTGTGGAATCCGGCTTTACGCTTCATTGGGTCAAGAGGGGTGAGAGCGAGTGCCTTTGTGGTTTCGCGGATGTGTCCAGGGATATACCGAAACATGTCGCCTGTTTGAAACTAGTCATGGCTCATAATCATTACGGTAAGGGTAACAAAGTCAATTGACAAAGAACCACATGTTATTTTAATTAATGTTTAATTGATTACGAAATTAAACACAAAGATTAAACACAAATCGATCATGCATAACGCCTAGTTTATTAAAAAACAGTATCCAGTCTATAGCAATGTGATTTCCGGTAAGTTATATTATGTAGATTAGTAATTACCAAACGGAATTCTTAGAATTAGTTAGAGACAAGACAAGGTAGACAACGTCTGATTTATGTGTTTTAAATTTATAATATTGAGAGAAGCGTGTCAAATCATTATTAATTAAGTGCCCAAATAACGAAACATTTACTCGTATATTCTATTCCGTATACGAGTACATATAAACTGTATTTTAATATTAATTAAGAAAAGACATTATAAGTGCTGATCTTTAATCATGGGATAAAAGTTATTAATAGTATCAAATACAACTTAAACAGATTAAAAATTAAAGTTGTATGACTAAAATAGTCCAAATTTTTCAATTTTATATTAAAACAGGTTTTATTCAGCCTGCTATAAATTATGTACCTTTTGTAATTTTATGATTGATGATTTGATTGATTTTTCTATTGTTGAATTGAGCTTATCCATTTGTTATTTTCAATTTGTTTATATGTTGAGTGCTATGAATTCCTTTTATAATTAAATAATAACTCTTTTGTCAGCTAAGTTACTCAGTTCATTAAATTATAAATAATACAGTAAACAAACAAAAAAGTAAAACTTTAAATACGATTAGACAAATTAGGCCTTTGAGCAATAGGTACAGGAAATTCTTCGTCATAATGTCGAAACATTAATCCGATTGCCTTAATTGACAGCCTATTTTTTTATTCGCTGTTCACATTTAACGCGAATAAAATAATACGAACAAAATACACACGCAATAAATGACATCCTTCTAAGTTCTAAGCATCCTCTATGGACACGGCGCATAAAAATTCTTAGCATCAATTCACAAATGCAAGACCTCGAAAAAGTTTTATTACGCAATCCTACAGAATGCAGGGAAACACTATGCTGAGTGACGAATTTTGTAGGATAAACCGCAGCGTTGGACTCACGTGTATGTTGTGTGGATGAAACTCCAAACGCAATCTCGGAGCTGGCACGGGAACAGCCATGGCGCGTGCGCACGTTGCAATGCGTGCGCGTAACTGAACGTAGTCGTAGCAGGAAGCGGACAGCCCTTACCGTAAATGGTAAACCGATACCCTCCTGCACCTGTTCCTCTGCATACAGTATTGACATATCACAGTTTGTGATACCGTTCGATCCATTGTATGCGGTGAATATTTTATTTATACTGGATCGTATTATGAAATATCTTTGAGGTTCGTCATAGAGCTCTGTTTAAATGTAGGAACCCTAACATTTTGATCGAATGTAAATTAAACTTAATTGTAATTATATCTGAATTGCCAAATATATTTCAAAGGCATGTGAAGATAGTAGTCACCGCAAACAACTTAAAGCAAATTCAGATAAAATCGAATCAGACTTTACTTTGCGGAAATCCATTTATATTAAAACTTTATATGTGATCCATTATGTAAAAATATGTGAAAGATAATATTTTAGATTTTCGGTCATAAATTTACACATCTGTAATTAAAAAAAAATCAAAATAATGTTTTAATTTAGATCCTCCAATCAACAAAGGTAAATGAAGTACAAATCACATCACTTGTTCTAGAGCAAACGTGAATAATATAGTATTTCCTAAGTGTAAATTCTTACTGTCGTAATCAGAATACTTTAATAAACCGGTATTTATATATATATATATATATATATATATATATATATATATATATATACATACGAATCGCGGTAGTTAGACTCACTCCATATTTAATTACACAGACATATCTATATTCACAATTTGCATATCCACGACTAATTTTGAAACTGTCTCTAATTAAAGTGATGATAACTTAGGATATCGTTAAAGTTTTTTTTTTTGAAAATTTCAAATAACTTTGTAAGTGCGAAGAGTCGTTTTCAACCATTTTCAACCCGCCACTTATCGTAAAGCGATTAGATAAGCTGTGTAAACCAAACGATAAAATTTTAGGCAAAGATAACGAATTGGATACTGCCAACATTATTTTTTAAGGGAAAAATAATTCTAAATCTAACTGAGCTTTGGGTATTAAAGTAATAAAATATACAAAGACATTCTATACCAAAATGTTTAGATATTGCATAGAATGAAGTTGAACCAAAAAACTTAGTAAGTACGAGCAATAAGTGCTACTAAAGCTAAAGTTTTGCTATACATTTATCAGTCTAGGTAAGCCCAAAATGCTTGTTTTATGACTGGTTTATGAGAGTAATCCAATAACGGACTAGAACTCTGGAATTTTAAGTTAGAAGTTCGTACCTTACTCACTAGAACTTTATTTAAAATCTTCATGAAAAAATAAAATAAAAATTTACTTTTAATGAAAGTTAAAAGCCGAACAAGGATGAATAAAATTGTTCTGAGACTTTCTTAAGACGAGGCTTTAATTATCCAATAAATTGTTTTGGTACGGACTTCGGAATGTGAAATTATATATATATTTTTTAGTTCTTTTAAATCAGCTTCTACTTTTTATCAAAAGTTAGTTTTTGTGTTTATAAAACTCACTAAAATCGACGATTTTCATAACGACTAGTTCAAAAACAAAGGAAAATTAAATGTTGGTAAAAGTGAACATGTACGTGACGTCACGAGCCAACTCGTTGGGAAGGAAATGCAAAAAGAGGCGACCGGACGGAGAGAGAATGCGGTACCTCTTAGCATTCATTCGACCGAAGCCTGAGTATCAAAGTACTTTTACCTGCCAACATTATATACTTTTGTGCCACATTATATACTTTTGTTTTTGCGTTGAAAGCCCTTTCATCGGTTGCAAAATTAAGTTTATCGAATAAGAAAAAGTTGCGGTAAAATGTAGCGATAGTGATAGTACCTACTCGTGGTACAATGTCAATGTTAATAACGATGAAATTATCTTGCAATGATCATCATGTTGTTTGTATACTGCTACTAGGTAAGTCAAACTTCGACCGAGAGGTCAATCGACGGATTCAACTCGGCTGGGCAGCGTTCGGGAAATTACGACATATCTTCTCGTCAGGTATACCTCAATCTCTAAAAACTAGATTGTACAACCAGTGCGTGTTGCCAGTGATGACTTACGAATCTGAGACGTGGTCCTTCACTGCTGGCCTTATTAGGACGCTCAAAATCGCTCAGCGAGCTATGGAGAGGGCTATGCTCGGAATTTCTTTGCGTGATAGACTCAGAAATGAGGATATCCGCAGTAAAACTAGAGTGACCGACATAAAACAACGGATTAGTAAGCTGAAGTGGCAATGGGCCGGCCATATAGCTCGAAGAACCGATAACCGATGGGGAAGAAAGGTTCTCGAGTGGCAGCCTCAGCAGCACTAGATGGAGTGACGACCTGGTAAGATATGCAGGAAGTCGATGGATGCAGGTGGCTCAGGACCGTGCTTTGTGGCATTACTTGGGGGTGGCCTATGTTCAGCAGTGGACTTGTGAAGGGCTGTAATGATGATGATGATGATGACTAAGGTACGTGAGGGTAATATGGTTACCATAAGCTTTGCTGTCTCATTAAAGCAAAACAAGGAGGAGGACAGAGATAAAAACACAAAATCGTATACTTACTGTAACTAATATTTTAAGAAAAAAGTACCAAACAAGCTTTGGCAATACGTAGGAACACTTCAAAAAATCAACTTAAATAAAATTAACTACACTACACAACACTAAAATCGAATAAAATATTTACTATAATGCCAAATGTCAAAATGGCGTCGATGAAGCAGAGCCCTTTTGACCCTATAATATTTGATTGACTGATGAAGAGCCATAGAATACTATAATACATACATAATAGAACGGGGCGGAGCCCGTGTAGCCACTAAAATGTCACTAACATGTCAATTCACACGTATAACTGTCAACACGAGATGTGTTTTGACGTTACTATCGTTTCCAAATTTCGCATGCAAATTATTAAGAAAATGCCAAATTGCACACTATTTACAAATAAATATGTATAAAAATTTAAACGATTTTTTTTAATGATGATCTTGAACATTAATCAAAAGTTTAAAATGTTTAAATTTACTGTCTGTCAACACAGCGAATCGGGTTTGTAGTCGTGATAATACGACTTTGCGACGAATTGCTTATATGTGTGCTCCCGGCGATGCCGACCCTCGTACAATATAAGGTTGACAGTCAGTCTATTGTGTATTATTCTTTCGAAGATTATTCCATGTGAAGAGCTGTCGTATCACAGTCATCTATGCAAACAAACAAGGCTGTAATTTTTGAGTTATGAAAAAGTGTCCATATTACTCTCACATACTATACTATAATATTACTACATACCATCACAAGTCCACTGCTACACATAGGCCTCCAAATACCGCAAGGGAAGATGAAGGGAAGATGGGCAGCAGCATCTTCCTGATATTAACTCAAAATTATGAAAAATGCAGCTGTCAACCCGCTTAGCGTGGCAACTGTGGTAAAATTCCTATGAGGCAATCTATTGGGGAGGCCTATGTTAGTAGTGGATTTTATATGTTGTAATGGATGGATTGGGTGTGACTCAACAGTACAGATACCATACCTGCCTGCAAATTTACGATGGTTTCGTTTATATTTTTAAGTTTTCGCTCGTTTTTATTTTATGATTATGTTGTGTTATAAACTTAGAAAGT
This sequence comes from Parnassius smintheus behrii, assembly GCA_036936625.1. Taxonomy (NCBI): domain Eukaryota; kingdom Metazoa; phylum Arthropoda; class Insecta; order Lepidoptera; family Papilionidae; genus Parnassius; species Parnassius smintheus. The sequence continues at coordinate 7,041,286 of JAUPFT010000005.1, read as the reverse complement.
TTAATAAAATTATTTAGTGTTACGAAATACAAAACATCCAGAAACCATTACGTATTTGGTACTATGCCAAATATAAAGTTAGTACCTATTAATGTTTTATGTGTTTCCATTTAGTCAATTTATCTCAATCACGGCGATTTTATTATTAAATGATTGGCTCTACAACGTTGATATAGTGTGACTGTGAAGAGACACAATTATCATAAACTCGGATTTACTGCGTCGTTATTTTAAAATTTTCGCTAAAAGTGTCAGTAAATTTGAACGATATCCATATTTAAATTGATGCAGTTGTGGGCTGTGACCGCAGACGCGTGGCTTTGAGTAACATTTGTTGGTGGTTGTTGTCGTAATGCCACGCGTATGATATAGATGGCGCTACGTGTCTCGAAATTTTACTGTATATAATCTACATTATTTAATAAATCCATTTAATCATTTATTGCACATAAGTTTTTGGGGTACAAATGTACATTATACATTCTAAGTACAAAAAACATTATACAATTAACTCCAGTAAACATTAAGATACTATTAAAAATAATCCCGAACAATACTAATACTGAGTCGTCGGATAAACAGCTACTCATTCCCAGAAATAAGCAGATAACTGAGTTCAAATGCAGGCCAATTTTCAAGGGTCAACTCGCACGCCGTTTCAGATCGAAGATCGATTTCCATCGCAATGACGTGACGCCCCGCAAGGACGGCTTTAGTGATGTACATAGGATCTTTTTGGTTTCCTCTGACAATTCCATACATACCAAAAACATCCGTTATCATTAACTGTTTAAATACATAAAACCCATTATTTTTTAATATAATATTTTTAATTTCTATATTAATTAATTGTTATGAAACTTGTTCTGTTTTCAAAACTTAATACAACTTGTAAACAAAAAAATGAATAATTTTACGTTAAATGTTATATTTATATACCCTCTCAAATATGAGAGAAAACCTTTGCCCATCGGTGGTAGGTACAACTTGTAAACAAAAAAATGAATAATTTTGCGTTAAATGTTATATACCCTCTCAAATATGAGAGAAAACCTTTGCCCATCAGTGGTAGGTATATAGGCTGTAACTTAATTTTTTTCTCTTAAGTCGTTCGTATGTTTTTGATAAATACTTTGTTTGTTATAGTTTATTTCGTGCACTTTAAGCTTTGCAGAACGACTCGTAAGAGTAAACCAGACATTAGGCTCATTAGAAACCTTTTGAATACTCTCTAAATTTAATTTAGCAATATTAAGGATTTGAGCTTATTGTGAACACCATACAAGAAAATGATTTGATTTTACAAGACTGCTGAAGATTCACGAACGAATCCACGACGATAAGTCTAAAATATAATGTATGACATGGAATCTATTTTCACAATATTATCAAGATATAATAAAAAATAAGTAAGGTCAGTCACCAGCTTAGCTTATTATTAAATAATTTTTGATATCAAAACTTCGACTATTACCACTTATATTTTAATTTGTTAATGAAATTTTTGTTTGAATTCGGTCTAAACCGTACCAATGCCACTCACATCACTAGTATTCCAGCTCACTGCGATAAACGCCGGCGCTGTCACACCAACCATCCAAATCTTATGTAATTGATATAAGGTTACAATTTCTTTAGAGAGTTCTAGACAAAATTGATCCACAAAATATTTTTTACTGCATACATAATAGAGTCCAATATCTGTTAAACGTTGAAGGCTATGTTATGGGGTTAATTCTGGATGATCACCACCACTGTGTAATGTTGAACTCTGTAGTAATTCATTGAATTTTTTTGTAAGTAATTGGCTGAATTTTATTGTAAGTTTAAAACTGTCATGACTTGTGGACTCAAACAATTGATTTATAACGTATAACCGATCCGAAAATTATAAGTAAAGAAGCTAGTGAGTAAAATAAGAGATTAATGTCTAGTTTCTATAATAATAAAAAGATTAATTTTCATTTACAAATTGTTCTGTAGTTCAGAAATTCATGACATAAGTTTTGAAATGACTTCTATCTTTAAGTCGTCTTGAGTTGCCAGACAATTTTTTTCACAACCTATAAAAGGTAATTTTCGATTGCCACTATTTGCAATAGTTGCCACACTTGGCAAGCGGGTTGGCAACCGCAGTTATTTTTATTTTTGGTCGTCATTAGGAAGTGGCTGCTGCCCATCCTTTGATTTGTTTCCCTCTGTCGCACGCCATACTATGTCTGTCATACGCCACCCACGGGATGAAATGGGGTAGTTTATAATATTATTACTCCGCAAATACATGGTAACACTGCCACAACACGGTTTTTAACAAACACTTATGAAACAATGAAACGGATATAATCAAGGGAGTAAAAGTGGGAATAATTTGTTAACTTTCTCGGTTTTTAATATGCACTTATGAAATAATGAAACGGATTAATAATCAAGGGCATAAAAGGGGGAATATTATTTATTTATTATTATGTACTGTGAGAAATTTATTTATATGGTAGAGCCATACTGCAGCTGTATTACGGGTGTAGCAAGAATTTGCAAGCTTGACTGGGGAAGTCCCACACTAACATCATTAATGTGAAATGGGAACGTAATGTTGCTGCGTTTCACGTGGTATGGATCTGAAACCCTGTTTACAAGTAACGGGGCATTCTTTACTTTTCAAGATTCTTAATCTACGATAGAAGTATAGTACGTGAGGGTAATATTATGGTCATGCGGTTAATATGGTCACTTTTTTATAACTCAGAAACTATAGCCTTTTTTTTCATAGATGGTCCTGTGATACCATAGTTCTTCATCGGTCAAGCAAATAATAAAGGGTCAAAAGGGATCTTTATTGACGCCATTTGTACACTTGACATTATAGTGAATATTTTTGTATGGTGTAGTGTAGTTAGTTTTTTTAAGTTGATTTTTCGAAGTGTTCTTAATTATTGCCAAGGCTTGTTTGCTATTTTTTCTTAATATATGAGTTATATTACACGACTTTATGTTTATATCTCTGTCCTCCTCTAGTTTTGGTTTTATAGGGTATTACCCTCACGTACCTTAGTGTGTTTGTGCTAAAGCATAAAGTGCAAGCTGCAATATTTAATGGTATGTTACGGACTGCTAACTAAAAAAGTCGTGGGCTAGAATCCGCCATTCAACTATCGTTAACCACTTTTAACGGAAGTATTTTAAGCATATTATAAAGGAGTGGTTTACTAGAATACAATACTTAGTATTATATAAAATTACTGTACATAAGATATAAAATAATAATGTATAATTCCAATGTATGGTAATAAATCATACTTGTTTTAAAAATATTAAATAACAGACTATTAAATAGGCAACCATTCGGTTATACTTAAAAAAAAATAAAAAAATTAAAAAACTTAAAAATTGAATTTATATTGACATAATAACGAAATATGAATACTAAATATTTATTTATCCACAAATGTAATGAGCATTAAAGAATCTTTCAAGCCTAGACGTGGTAGAACCATGCTGCAGTTATGCTAATTGTACAGTTGTAGCACGAATGGGTCGGCTCGACCGGGGAAGGTCCACGCTCTCACAGAATATCAGCCTGAAATAGTAGCTTAATGCTGGTGTGTTTCGTATGGTGGGTGTAGAGAACCGGAGACCCTTTTTACTGGAAAAGAGGCATTCCATCTTAGTCCTCAAGGCTGACAACGCATCTTCATTTTGATTCGTAATCGAGGATAGATGTAGATGTCTATGGGCCACAGCAACCACTTACCATCAGGTGGACTGTGTGCTCGTTTGTCACCTTTTTCCTATAAAAAAAAGAAAAGACGCAATAACACACTCATAATTATATCGTTTCGATTGAACCTTTTCGATTATCTTTACCACGTGCTCGGTGGTGAAGGAAAATATTGCGATATACTTGCACGTTTGGGAAATAAAAAGATGTTGGTAACACGTAAATTCCACCAGCATGCACTGGAGCAACTAATTTCTTCATATCGCTCTCATAATATGAGAAGGCCTGTGCCCAGCGGTGGGACTAGTAACTTTTCGATTCGAACCCTAATTACAAGATGTAACTGTATTCTTAGATACATCTTTGATTTTACGTGGAAGAGCCACCCTCCAGCTTAGCGCGACTGGGTTGGCTCGACCAGGGTACGACCCACACTCTCAAATAATATCATCGTAAAGTATGAACATAACGCTGCTATGGTTTGTATGGTCAGTGTAGAGAACCGGATACCCTTTTTACCGGAAATAAGACATTTTCTTAGGGGTGACAAGGGGCATTAAGATGCCGAATTGAGGATAAACTTAGTTGTCTGTGGGCCACAGCATTCACTTACCATCAGGTGGACTGTGTGCTCGTTTGTCACCTTATACTTCAAAAAAAAGTTCCACATGACTTGCAATTTACCACTCGTGCAACAAATCGCTACGAGTGACTAATGGCATCATTATAATATAGATCTCTACATAGTAGTCTCGTTAGACTCAATGAAGCAACTTGCATGCATTTATGTACTTAGTGCTTATAACATTCTCAGTGACTAAACACAAATCGACCGTGTAGTGGTGATGCAAAATATTTAGTACCACATATAGTCCCGTGGGGTCATAAGAGGCGACAGAGGGTAACAAAGCAGAAGGTAGTAGCAGTTTCTTTAAACTAATAACTGAAGTTATTAACTCGTCTGCCAAGTGTGGAAACTATGGCAGATCCCTCTATGAGATAATCCATTGGGAGGTCTATGTTCAGCTGTGGACTTTTGATAGGCTACAAAGGTATATTTTAACGTGGTAGAGCCACGCTGCAGCTATATTATGGTTGTAGCACGAATGAGTCGGCTCGACCGGGGAAGGCCCACAGATTACCATCGTAAAATAGCAGTTTAATACTGCTGTGTTTCGTATGGTGAGTGTAGAGATCCGGAGTCCCCTTTTTTACTGGAGACGAGGCATTCTATCTTAGTTCTCAAGGGTAAAAACGCATCTGCGCTTTGATTCTTAATCGAAAATAAATGTAGATGTCTATGGGCCACAGCATCCACTTACCATCAGGTGGACTGTGTGCTAGTTTGTCACCCTTATTCTATAAAAAAAGCTAACGTAAATATTCTGATTTCTCTTATGTCTATGCGAAATAGCTACGAGCGCTTGTTTAGAGTAATGTCTATACTTAGCTACAAAAGTAATTTGCGTTTAAAAACTGGCACGTGACAGTAAGTGGCCGTAATTTACATTTCCGCACGTACACCACAATTTTCCGACAGTTTGCCGTTGATTAATGCAGCCTTCCTTATTTATAATTTTACACGACACTTGTTTTTTTTAATAAATATGAAGAGGTAATCAAACATACGGTCCACCTGATGACAAGCAGCTATTGTCTTTGCAGTAGACTTCTAATAAAAAAGTCTACAGTCTCTAATAACAAAATTCTGCCTCTTGATGACTAAGATGGAATGCCTCACAGTCTGTAATTCTAGTTCTCTAATAAATACACTTCGGTCTATTTATGCTGTCAAATATCAGTGTGTACACAGCAGTGCACCCAAGCGAACTCCTAAGGGGCCGGCCATTAATTACGTGATGTTTTTTTTAGCATTTTTACACCCCCTCCCCCTCTTGGTGATACGTGGTGAGGTTTAAGATTAACCCGCCCTCACCCCACCCAAATTCACGTGTATTTTTAGTACCTATAAAGTATAATCTAGTTTACTCTGTTAATTTTAAGTTGTAATTAAGGACCATGATAAAAATGTCTAGACAGAAAGGTTGTGTTTGGGTGTGATCATGAGAAAAACATTATTGTACTAGTACATGAACATAATATGTAATCTACATTGTCCTCGGACCACGGATAGCAAGACTTTCTTCGACACTAACAACTGAATAAGCATCTTGCAAGTCAGTTGTTGGTGCTGTGCTTTGTTGAAGATCAGCGTCGGTATCATCAAGCCATTCGGCGTCATTATTTACTCGAACTACACAGAGAATCTCTCTCGATCTACCCATCGATCTCGATGCATGAAGGACGAACATTGTGCATCTGTAGACTATTATTGCTCGGATTAGGTTAATGCTTGTGACATGAATTTACATGTACAGGCGAGTCAAGGTCACATTACATGCCGCTTTTCAGTTTAGAAATCGCGCGTTTGACGAAAAATAAATACACGTGATAATCTTACTACACCCCCCTCCCCCTTGTGATATTTCGTGATTTTTGTCAAACCCCCTCCCACCCCACCCCCCGAACTCTTCGAACTTTCGAACCTCACGTGATTAATGGACGGCGAAAGAAGAAGAAAGCAGTCCTTTCACCAAATTGATTTGTAATTAATATATTTATTCTGTCACAGCTATTTCCACGTCCCTCGCAACTTACGAACACGACCCACGAAATCATACACGGTATGAGACTTATTCCACTACACAGCTTTCTGAATTGCCTGAGACTTTTGTTCTGTGATCGAGACTCGGGTGTTTTACTTGCGTAAAAGAAGTATATAATTATTTCAGTAGCCAGCGGCATTGACTTGATACAGAAAAATATGAAGTGATAGATTCTCATTAACTACTTTAATTTAAAAACGTAACGTTACCACTAGGAATTTCGCCTTATCATGGGAGCAATTTACATACATAAATTGCACAAGGACAAATATCCAGACCCGGAACAATTATTTGTAGGCCGACGTAAATACTTGATCCCTGCGGGATTCGAACACGCGGCCTTCAGCGTAGCAACCCAAACTTATACCACGGTAATTTTTATAGATAATATTACCGTGCTTAGACGCTGCCCCACGGAGTCTTCAACTACCTCACGGTAGACTATTTTCAAACCGCCTTAAAAATAATCTCAATGACTTTTCATCCATCATCGATTACTAAAGTGAGCATAAGATGTCTCTAATCAAAGGCAATTAAGCCGCAGACAAAAATCACGGCGGATGAACAAATTAAACAGGCGATATGTCCATTGGTGCTTTAATAAGCGGGAGCAAGGCGCGTGACGACACAGCTTCCCATTTCCTAATTTCCTGCGTTCGCGTCACACCCCATTCACCCAATTTAGTGGCGTCCCGCGTCCGGCACGGCCATGTTGATTCTGACGATAATTTTAAATGTTTTGCGACATTCTCTTCATTTAATAGTATAATTTCATTTATTTAAGAATTTTAAATAATAATAGGATTTAAAAAATGTTTTTTTTTTTTAATATAGAATAGGGTGACAAACGAGCACACAGTTCACCTGATGGTAAATAGTTGCTGCGGCCCACAGACATCTACATCTATCCTCGATTACAAATCAAAATGCAGATGCGTTGTCACCCGTGAGGACTAAGATAGGATGCCTCGTTTCCAGTAAAAAGGGTCTCCGGTTCTCTACACTCACCATACGAAACACAGCAGCATTAAGCTACTATTTCACGCTAGTATTCTGTGAGAGCGTGGTCCTTCCCCGATCGAGCCGACCCATTCGTGCTACAACTATACTACTAATATAACTGCAGCGTGGCTCTACCACGTATATAACGTTTATAACTAAATATTAAACTTTTGTTGATAAAAGGAATAATAATAATAGCCTTTATTCAGATCAACATAACCTAATAACAATATTCTAAAGCAAACATAAAACATAAAAGCAAACATAAAACATAAAACAAACATAAAACTTAATCTAATATTTGCTGCTTTTTTATCTTTTGTAGATCTGTTTGCCAATCGGCAAAGGCCTCCTCCAACCTCTTCCATTCTGATCTTTCTTGAGCCACTCTGTTCCACATCACTCCTGCCACTTCTCTTATATCGTCGTCCCATCTTTTCTGCGGTCTGCCTCTTTTCCTTTTTCCTTCCCTGGGATACCACCTTGTCACCTTCTTACTCCATTTGGCATGACCTCTTATTGTGTGCCCTGCCCACCTCCATTTGAGCCTTTTAATTTTCCGTACTACATCTATGGTTCTTGTTTTATTTCTGATGACACAGTTTTTCAGTCTGTCTGATCTTTTGATATTCAGCATGCTCCTCTCCATAGCATATTGGCAAGTTGCTAGCCTGTTTGTCATTTCACGAGTTAAAGTCCATGATTGGCAGCCATACATAAGGACGGGTAGTACGCAGATGTTAAATAGTTTGCTTTTGATGTTTATATGAAGTTGTTTGTTTTTCATAGCCTCTCTCAAGCTCCAGTATCGTCTCCAGCTGTTCGTAATTCTTCTCTTCATTTCCTCGCGCATAGGTTCTTTTTGGGTTATGAGTTGTCCCAGATAGGTGTATTCGTCAGTGTAGTTGATTTCGGTATTTCTTATCCGTATCGTGGTTTTCTCTCCATTTGTCATCACTCTAGTCTTCTCTGGATTGAGTTTTAATCCTACTCTCTCACTTTCTATCGATAGGTCTTCTATCATTTTATTGATGGCTTCAGGTGTTTTGGCAAATAGCACTATGTCATCAGCGAATCTTAAATGCGTCAGTGATGTGCCGTCTATATTGATCCCAAGATTTTCCCAATTAAGTTTTCTGAAAATTGATTCCAGTACAGCCGAGAATAATTTTGGGGACAGGGGGTCGCCCTGTCTAACGCCTTTTCCTACTTTGAATGGCTGGCTTTTCCTATCTAACTGGATTCTGGCTGTACTATGACTGTACACGTTTTTTATTAATCGAATGTATTTGAGTTCAATCCCTTGTTCCACTAATGCTTCCCATATGTTTTTATGTAGAAGAGAGTCAAATGCTTTGCTGTAGTCGATAAAAGCAATGTAATATGTAAGCTGGTATTCGTTGTATTTCTCAATAACTTGACGAACTACATGTATGTGGTCGATCACCGAGTAGTTCTTACGAAATCCCGCCTGCTCAATGGGTTGTTGTTCGTCTAGCGTTCTTTCAATACGTTTTAAAATGATTTTAGCGAAGATTTTGTAGATGTTTGACATAAGACTGATGGGGCGATAGTTTCCGATTTCATGTTTATCTCCCTTCTTATACAACAGGATAATGTTAGATTCTGTCCATTGCTGGGGAATTATTTCAGTGTTTATAATATTGTTAAATATATCTGTAAGGACAGGTGCTAACACTTCCCTTCCTTGTCTTAAGATTTCGTTGCTTATGCCGTCAGGACCTGGTGTTTTATCTACCTTTTGAGTATCTATGGCTTTCTCGACTTCAGCTTGAAGAATGTTAGGAATGTTTGAGGTATCCACCAAATCAATTTCGTCTTCTGTTGTGTTACTTTCGTACAGTCTCTTGTAATAAGATGTTGCTATATCCAATATTCCTGTTCTACGATGATTACATTTTCCACTGTCATTTTTCATTTTAACAATCCAATTCTTCGAATTTGTCAACTCTCTGTATGCTTTTTTGATTCCACCCGTTTTGCTTATAAATGTTTTTATAGTTTCCATTCTGTTTTGTTTTCTGTCCTTCCTTATGCTATCTTTAATTTGTTTACTAATTTCCGTTAATTTTTTTCTTCTGTCCTGTGTATCTTTAGTGCTAAATAAATGGTTTCTCGCTTCTAGTAGTTTTGTGGTATTTGTTGTTAGCCATTTTTTCGGTTCAGTTTTGGTATTTGTAATTAGTTGTATTTGGGTTTTTATAGTATTTTCTATCCAGTTGTATCTTCCTCGTGTTCCAAATTCTTTTGTGTTAGATTCATAGTCTGTAAATTTGTCTATTAGAGCGATTATTATTTGTTCTAACTGATGTTTTCCGAGCTTTGTGTTAAATAAGTCGTGTCTTGGTCTAGGTTTCTTTGGTTGATTTGATGCTAGTTCTGCTCTAATTAGTTTATGATTGGTGTTAAAGTTCAATTTCTGGATTACGGAAAAGTTAGTGAAGTAGTTGTTTCTGTTGGTCATTATGAAATCAATTTGGTTTTTTGTTTTACCGTCTGGCGAGATCCAGGTCCACATGTTTTTCTTATTTTTCCTGAACATAGTGTTTAAGATGGTGAGGTTATTTTCTAGTGCGAAGTTTGTAATATGTTCTCCATTTCTACTTCTGGGTTTATTACTGTATGTGAAAGGTCCTAGTACTTTTTTCTCTTCCGGGCGCCTTTCTCCAAGTTGCCCATTACAGTCTCCCATTATTATAAGGTTTTTATGACCGTGCTCGTGGATCGCATTATTTAGATTAAGGTAGAATGTATTTATTGTATCTAGGCTTGATTGTTCAGTAGGCGAATATATTTGTACTATTGACCAAGGATCTTTATATCCAGGTAGTTTTAAATTCATTATAGCAATCCGCTCCGATATACCTATAAATCCTTCCACGTGTTTTGTTATATGTTTTTTAACAATAAATCCAACCCCATGGAGTCCCAGGGTCTCTCCTATATGGTAGAATGTGTAATCTGGATACGATATGATATTTTCACCCATTCTTCTCACTTCACTGAGGCCAACAATGTCCCATTTGATGTGTTTTAAAGCATATATGAGTTCTGTAAGGTTTTCTTCACTTTTCAGGGTAAGTACGTTGAGTGCTGCGATATAGATTATGGATTTGTTATTTTTGTTGTCACTTATTGTTGGAGGGTTGTGGTCTCTTTCCCCCACGAGGACCAGTCGGCTTGGGGGAGGTTGGTGTGTTCTTGTTTCATTGTTGCCAGTTTCTTCGGTTGGTTTTGGTTTCCGTTTGCCGATTTTTAATTGTTATTGTTTTCCTGTAGTAGATATATTTGAAAGAGAGTTGGACCGACCCCGCATCATATCAAAAACATTTGTCCTGTTTGTTTTGATTGAAGCTACAATCTGTTGTTTTTTGGATTGGTTAATGGGTGATAAGGGGTGATCAGCAGTGGGTGAGGTAGATGATTCTCTTTTTCGTTTATCTTGGCTCTTTTGATTCTCTTTAACGATTAGTTTATCATATTTCAAATATGCAAAATTGCCTTTTTTCCTTTCTTCAGCTAGCTTGGCTTGTGATAAAAGGAATAGTAGATTTCAAATAATATTTTTTTTACATTATAGCTTCCATAGACGATGCAATCACATACCTTGTATTTAAATATGTACCTATTCTGTAATAGATTTCTGAACATTTTAAGTGAGTGCTCTGAAATTCTGAGTGTTATGACTTATTCTAGCCGCACAATTTTACCATCGCACATCGCGAAAAAACTCGTGATACCATCCAGACCATCTGGATGACTCGCGGTCCACCATTGTGCGTTTTGAAAGAAGTTTTCTTCCTCGCGCAACTTACTTGTGGAATCAACTACCACCAGAGATATTTCCGGACTGATACGACTTAGGGACCTTCAAGAAAATAGCATCTTCCTTTTTAAAAGTACGGCAACCCATTTGTTCCCCTGGTGTTGCAGTTGTTCATGGACGGCGGTAATCACTTACCATCGGGCGAGACGTATGCTCGTTTGCCCCCTCCCCCCCCCCACCTATAAAATAGTGAACTAAAGAATATAAAACTTAATGTTGAAATTGAAATTTGCGTTTCCAATTTTTCCACCCCTGGGGGTAGACTATTTAATTTCTTTATTATATTGATCACTCCTCAAATATAGCCTATTTTATATAAAAAGAATGATTTAAATCAGTTTACAATAATTGATGAGAATATCGTAAGTACGTGACAAGAAAATTGCCAAAATGAGAAGTCTTTTTTGATATCGGCTAAAAATAATAATTAACTCTCACACCATAGCAACAATAACAGAACAGTGCATTTATAACCGTATAGTGTTGGTGTAAGAATATCCACTATCCTATATCATCCCGCGGGTGCCGTAAGAGGCGACAGAGAAAAACTAATCAGAAGCTGGGCAGCAGCGTCTTCCTAATAACGACTAAAAGTAAAAAAACTGCAGTTGCCAATCCGCTTGATATACGTGGCATCTATGGCAAATATCCTATCTATGCGGCAGTCTATGGCAGCCTATGTTCAGCAGTGGTCTTTAATTTGATACAACACTAACGATAATGGCATTAATAATGCACAAAATAGCAGCAATTGCCACATGCGTTCATGGGCAACATGCCCATACGTTACCTAAACGACGAATCTCGTCTTCACAAAGTAAAAAGATACACGCGTTCAAAGGATTTGAAGGTTGAAAGAGAATTCTGGAAAGCCCGCCATAGTCGTTTACATTTAGTGAAGCACCTCAATGTTGCCGGCTGTGACGCACGCTCCGTAAAACCTCCCTAAAATAGACAACACCAAACGTTTTAGATTAGGTCATGATTTTAATTAATTGTAATACCAGTTATTGGAACACCTGGTTACGAGGGTAAATACTGTTTAAAAATAAACTGACGGTACGTGCGGCCCGGAGATTGCTCTATGTAATTATTGAAAAGCGACACCCCTAAACCTAAAATAAATATAGTATTTTGCTATAATTAATAATAATAAAATTTAAAAATATCCTTAACATTGTAGAGTAGTACTGATCATTCAATTTACTGCGATAATTGATAAAAATATTGCAATTTCACACAACTTTAGCTCTTTCCCTGATTCTCTATTCCGTGAATTATATAAACATTTCGGTTGTTTAACTATTGTGTTTAAATTCACTTATAAAATAAATTCACGTGGTACAGCCATTTTACGTGGTAGAGCCATGCTACAGCTATATGTCGATTGTAGTACGTATGGGTCGGCTCGACCGGGGAAGGAGCACGCTCTCACAGAATACCAGCGTAAAATAGCAGCTTAATACTGCTGTGTTTCGTATGATGAGTGTAGAGAATTGAAAATAAGGCATTTCATCTTATTCCGCAGGCGTGGCAACGCATTTGCATTTTGATTCTTAACCGAGGATAGATGTAGATGTATACTCACAGTCTACTTACCATCAAGTGAACTGAGTTGGTTTGTCAACCTTATTCTATAAAAAAACTTTTAGTACTAGTGCAAAATTTAATAAAAGTACCCGGATGACCGAGCTTTGCCCGGTTTTTTTAATTACATTTAGATACAAATTACATGAATAATATTTTTTGATCTCATTGACAATAGAAAAAACTGAACCGGTTATTTGAATAAAAAATTATGAGTGCAATTAGTTTAATTAATATTTTCGTATTTTTAAAAAATACTAAAAATGGGTTCGAAATAATAGATTTTCTCACAAAAGAAGGGAACTTGAAAAAAAGGAAAAAAAGTCGGACCGAAGCGGGACGCGAACCAAGGCATTTCGATTTTGCGACCGCTCTATATCCACTTGAGCTATTACGATGATTAACACAATGTCAATATTTACCTTCTTATATTGTAGCAGTTTGTCATTGCCTAAAAACACGGACAAAAAGACATTTTCTAAAAATAAATATAATCGATTTATTGCCCCCGAAACTCCCTGGACACTAAATTTTATGAAAATCGTTGGAGCCGTTTCCGAGATTCCGATATATATATATATATATATATATATATATATATATATATATATATATATATATATATATATATATATATATATATATATATATATATATATATATATCGGAAACGGCTCCAACGATTTTCATAAAATTTAGTGTCCAGGGAGTTTCGGGGATAATAAATCGATCTAGCTAGATTTTATTTTTAGAAAATGTATTTTTGTCCGTGTTTTTAGACAATGAAAAATTGCTACAATATCGTTAGAATAAGAAGGTAAATTTTGACAGTTTGATTATAAATAGCTTAATTGGTATTTATTTGGTGGTGACAGAATCGTAAACCCCGGTTCGAGCCCAGAACGACCGACCGACTTTTTTTTTCAAGTTCCTTTCTTTTTTGAGAAAATCTATTTTTTCAAGCCCTTTTTTTTAGTATAAGTATCAATGGAAAGCATGAAAACAGGTAAGGCTGCCGGATATGATAGAGTTTCACTCGAAATGCTAAGGGCTGGAGAAGAAGTGGTGGCAGGCCTGCTGCACACCTTGTTTAATTTATGCTAGGAACTGAAGCGGGTACCGGTAGACTGGTGCAAAGCCGTAATAGTCCCAGTATATAATGGAAGAGGGTCGCAGCAGGACTGTAAAATCGGCGGCCGAGTGCAAATGATGGTTACATTAATGAACGGATCATTAAAAGAAAGGGGTATGAAAGTGAACGCAAGTAAGACGAAGGTTATGGTTTTTGAAGGAGAAGAAAGTAAAACGATTTGTGAAATATGTGTGGGTCCCTACTGTAACGTATGGTAGTGAAAGTTGGGTGTGGCAGAAGAAGCACGAGAGTAGAATAAACGCAGTAGAAATGCGGTCGTTAAGGAGTATGTTAGGGCTGAATTGGAATGACAGGGTAAGGAATTGTGTAATAAGAGAAGAGTGTGGTTTGCAAGATGATGTGGTGACCAGGATTAAGAAAGGAATGCTTCGGTGGTTTGGTCATGTGGAAAGAATGAATGAAGAAAGAGTGACAAAGAAAATTTATGGTGCAGAAGTGAATGGCAGAGTCGGAAAGGGACGTCCTAGGCGAAAATTTATCGACCAAATTGGCGATTTATTGAAAACGGGCCAAATTAGGAATACCCTTAACCGACGAGCATGTATGTGCGTAGGTGTATGGATGTGAAGGAGGCAAGAGAGGTGTGTCAGGATCGTGCCAAATGGAAGTCTGTAGTCTCTGCCTACCCCTCTGGGTGACAGGCGTGAGTGTTTATGTTATGTTTTATGTTTATATATATATACACAGGAATTGCTCGTTTAAATGTATAGGATACTAACTTTGTCGTGTTGTGCTAATTTGTCCTGTAGGTATTATAAGAGGCGATTTTGGAAACTGCAATGGAAATTTCTAATCTTGTGATCTCCGATAGGTGTCGGTATCACCATCTCCTTTACATCTGACGTAAAGTACCCAAATTCAACAGGCAGCAACTTCAAATGTATGGAGACTTGAGTTACTGTGCTTGTCAGTACGTATACCAAGCGGATGAAGGTAAATCATTACCACAAGGTTTCCAGCAGAGGAATTCCCGGATTATTCATTTATTGAAATCATAGATATTTTATATTTCTGTGATTGAAATTGAATAATACAAAATTTTGTAAGAAGGTAAATTTAAAACTTATAAAGGTACTCAGGCTGTTATGAGAATAGGAAAGAGCTTAACCAGTGTAAGACATTGTTGGCTCTACGTTCATCAGTCGTCAGTCTATCCAGCGCCTTCGGTATGGTGGTGATGGGATATCACTTAACTAGTCTCACGGAATACCAGCGTAAAATTGTAGCTTAATACTGATGTGTTTCGTATGGTGAGTGTAGAGATCCGGAGACCCTTTTTACTGGAAATGAGGCATTCCATCTTAGTCCTCGGGGGTGACAACGCATTTGAATTTTGATTCTTAAGCGAGGTTAAATGTAGATATAGATGTCTTTGGGCCACAGCATCCACTTACCATCAGGTGGACTGTATGCTCGTATATCACCCTTATCCTATAAAAAAAGACTAATGCATGTCAGCTGGAGACATTCATGAAAAGGGTTAAGCCTATCAGTGGGCTTAATAAGGGTATTGAAAAACGTCTACTAATAAGATGACGTTACTAAGAAAAAAAAGCAAAGTGAGTTTGGTTGGTAAATCACTTCCGACGCACGTCGGCGTAGACCTCTTTTATTTCTAAGAGGATCTCTTTAGCAATTGGTGGTAGCACTCTATGTGTCCTTGAAATATATCAAAACAATCCTAACCTAAAAGTTACTTCAAACAAAGATTTGTTCAACCTGCCACTCGAATTACATATTTTGTAAATATATTCACAATTTCAAACAATTGCAGCTCCTAAGATGTATTAATACCACAAGCACAAACACACACACCATCCACACATCTGCAGCGGGCGGGAGTCTAGACGTGGCACATGCTTTCGTCTCAAATAAATTTAAACTGAGCCTCTAACAAAAAACGGTAAAACACGGGTTACGCACGTGCTGACGGACCAGGTGTACAGGATGTCGGCTTTGAGATCGTGTCGTGGAGCCGCCAGTAGTTTTTTTTTTCGTTCATTTTAAGCGATTGTTTTATCTTACTATTTTAATCAAGTTTTGGCGCCAAAAAAAACACGCAACACCGAATTATTGAAGACGCGGCGCAGTAGGAGGAACTTTGGCGGGAAACAAAATATGATAATTAATTCGAATTATTTATTTATTTGTCCACTATTCATTACAGCTTATAAAGTCTACTGCTGATCACAGACCTCCCCCATATATTGTCTCTTAAGCGGAAATTTGGTATAGTTGCCACGTTTGACAAATGGGTTGGCAACTGCAGTTTTTTATTATATTGAGATGTTATCAGAAAGATGCTGCTGCCCATCTTTTGTATCAGTTTCCCTCTGTCGCTTCCATAGAAATATTAACTTCATTATTATATCTGTGGTCGCTTCTTACGACATCCATGGAACGATATGGAGCGGTGGATATTCTAACACCGCCGCTACATGGTAATTTTTACTGTATTTATTTATGTTTTTTTTATTATGCAACAATAAATACCAACATTTCCCTCTAAAATACCCAATAAATATTCATTCGTTCTTCCGTAACCTATGACAGTCCACCCAGGGCCAGGGCTGTCAGTTCCTGTTTTCTGTTTTGGAGGATTTGATTAGATTAAATAAAGGACACAGGATAAAAGTAAAGAATATCATATTGTCTTCAATAAAATGCTGTTATGGTATCTGTAGCAGCATTAATTAATAAAGAAAAACAATGTTAATACGCAATGTGACGTAGTTTGTCTCTCTAACATCGCGCGTCACTACAAAGTGATTTTTAAACTCTTTGACCTCAACTTCTCGTAGCTAAGGGGACTGTCGAATACACACGATATTTCTTTGTCCTCTTTCAAAATTTCAAATTTTAGGACAACATCAATTTCTGGGTCTGAAATAGACGACATTCTATAGGATAAAGCACGTCTGACAACCCTAAGTCCACCTGACAATGTAAGATTGAATTCGGTTTAATGTTATTGACCCACTATCGAGAGGAACTATTGAAATAATTTATTGGTATTTTATCGGGATTTATAGTACGCGGGATTATCCACTGTTGCAGCACTTACGAAACAAAATGGCAGCAAATCGGTAAATATGGATTAAAGTGCGACACAATCATGAAAGACTCAGAATCCATTTTTAGATATTGCGGTCAGAGACTATTTTAATAATATTGTCTGTACGATTTCCTTTACGGTTTGTGGTAGGTATTGTATATATTGTTACATTAAGTTTAATATTATACTACTTCGTGTTATAAGGAGGTCGTCTAATTATCCATTGTTTTTTTTTCAAAATATTTAATACCTATATAGCAGAGAAGACAAAATAGAAATGATATGTCTGATTTGGTTAAAATAAGGCACAAAGTGTTGCTTAATTTTTTGAGGTTTATTTATATATTATTATATTTCTTATCTATAGCTTTTTTCATATTATACTAGCCTGCTAAAATAAATAGCCAATCAAAATTAGGTTTAGTTTTGAACGCAGGCTATAAGTGTTATATTTTTTTAATGCTAAAACGCTTTGGGTTGGGTTGGGCCACACCTCCTAGTTTTCTAGAATAAATTGAATACTCTTAAGTTTATACACATAGTGTGTAGTTTTAGTTATTATTTATTTAATACAATAAACAATAAAAATCATGTAACATCTTTTATTTTTCTATATTCATTTTTTTTTTGCTGACAGGTTGCGGTCTTTACTTACTTTTAGACCTCAAACATACGTCATTTATAGTGACGTCATAACTAACATGCCTTCCAAATAACACAAAGAGAGGCAAATGTAAGTGATATCAAATCATAACACAGTGAGAGTTACTGTCTAAGATAATATATCTGAAATTGTATTACATCCTAAGAATAAAGACCTAAATTGTTTAAATTGAATACAGTAAGTTGAGAACAAAATGATATTCCCTTCCATTGGACCGTTGCAGCCTGCAGCTGTGTTTGACGGTAAAAGACAAAATAAAGATTCCTACTTATAATTTGACATGCGCGCGTTAATTGCCTGAGCACTCGCCATGAATGACCTCAACAAATGGGGGGTCTACAAGTAGTTTTAGCATCGTACGTTAATCAGTTTTACAATATTGATTCCTGGCTAGGTGCTTACTTCTAAATGCCTATTTTTGTTTAGTATATATACCCCATACATGCTCAATTGGATTTAAGTCCGGGCTACGAGCTGGCCACTGTAATTTTTGTATTCCAACCTCTTCCAGATATTCCTCTACACAATGTGCGACGTGCGGGCGTGCATTATCGTGCATGAGGAGGAATTGGTCGTGTCCAATGAATCCCGAATAAGGCATTACGTGCTCCTGAAGAACTTCCTCGATGTATCGAGTAGCTGTAAGCCGATTATCGACGATGACCAACTCTGTACGTGCGTCGGAACTTACACCTCCCCATACCATTATTAAGCCTCCACGGAAACTCACAGTTTGGGTGGTGGTAATGGGTAGAAACCTCTCTCCTCTTTTTCTCCACACTCGTTCTCGACCGTCTGGAGCACGTAAAGCTATTCGACACTCATCTGTGAACAACACTCTAGCCCATTGCTCGTGGGTCCAATTGACATGTTCTCTTGCGAACTGAAGTCGGGCTACTCAGTGCTGTCTGAGAAGTTCTGGACCTCGTGCTGGTCTACGAGCTTTTAAATTCACTTCCTCCATTCGTCTTCTCACCGTACGCTCACTAACATTAACGCCTCTTGCGATTTGGAGCCGCTGGCGTATCTCAACAGCGGTCAGGTAGCGGTTTCTCAAAATCTCCATAACAATAAAACGATCGTCCCGGGCCGATGGGCACCTTACGCCCCCACTGCCTGGCCTGCGGGTGTAGCGGCCTGTCTCCTGGTATCGTTTCAGTGAATACTGCATTGAGGACCGTGGTACGTTAAGCACAATAGCAACTTCACGCTGTGTCAGCCCTTGGTCAATTAATGCTACTGCTTGTGCAACTTGTGCTGGTATTAATGGCATTTTTATTGGTTTTAAAGCACCTTTAGTTATTTAATTAAGACACAAGATCACAATAATTGAATAACCTTACAGTAAACTTTTCACAACACACAAATTTAAAATGTGAACTTAGTCGCTCAAATGACCCGATTCAACTAAAAATTAAAGAATTCGTCATGGTGCACTTAAACATAATGAATTACCCTCTTGAACTTGAGGGTAAACATTTTTTGACATACTTGCATAACAAACATTCATCAGAAACACTTAAAGCTTTTGCTATCGCGAGATAACCGCTTGGCCAAGTTTCCGTGCCGGTGAGTGTATATATATATATATATATATATATATATATATATATATATATATATATATATATATATATATATATATATATATATATATATATATATATATATATATATATATATATATATATATATATATATATATATATATGGGTGTGTGTATTTGTGGTATGGTGCGTGTGTTTGTAACAATAATTTTATGACTATGGCCTGTAATAAGGCCAGCATTCTTTCATCTTTTCAGTCAGTCAATTATTTTAGTTGTGTCTCATCTAATAAGACCACATCATTATATATATATATATATATATATATATATATATATATATATATATATATATATATATACATATTAAATTATTTACTAAGTGCAATCAATATACTACATATTATATTAAATTTAATGGCTAGTGTGAGAGCGAAGTTACAATAATTGAAAGTGCGAGGTAGCGATTCTTGACTAGCTTGCTAGAGATAACGCGCATATTACTGCTAATAGGAGTTCATTCCATAAACGAACGATCTGTACAGTAAAAAACCTTGTTCATAAATTTACTAGGCTTTATGCATCAATAAAATATTAAACAAATAAAGAGCATGTCTAATTATAATAAATTTTATGCAATCGAATGCTGCCGCTCTTCAAACGCATTCGTTGCGCTTTCGCTGAATGTTTGCAACATTGTATGAAAGATATTTAATGTTGCTACACTTCAAATTAATTCTACTATAAAGGTAGAAATCTTATAACTTTATGGGAAGATTTTAATACATTTTCAAACGTATTTTTTTTAATTTGTTAGTGTAAGATCTAGAGTTTTGTTTAGAGATCTAGAGAGCCGTCTTATAATGGACTAAGCTCTCGCTGCAAAATTCACAGTATGCGAGTAAACTGGGTTCGATTCCTGCCGGCATCACTATTTGAAATTTTAAGTGCTGATTTACCTTGTGTTCGACGGAGAAAAGAAACATCATTAGCAAACCTGCATATCTGAGGAATATTTTGGGGCAGTGAGACGGTCTAATTTGTTATAACCTTCTCAGAAATTAGAGGAGACTTGTGACCAGTAGGTAGTGCATATTGTGACATGGTAACATTTTCTTGGTGACGTTTTCTCTGCTCTAATAGTAACCTTATGTTAACGAATAAAACGATACTAGTCACATTTTCTTTAAAAAAAAGGGTATAATAGTCAAAGGTAGTAGCACAGTTTAATTATAGACTGTGGTAGTAGATAGCAAAGGCTAGCTTATCAAAATTGTTAGTGACTAACAAAAAAAAAGAAGAAAGAAATTCAAATGTTGGATTTTATTTTAGTTTCTTAAGTATGTAATTCTCTCTTCCCTCACTCTCTCTCACTCTCAGATTACCAACGTGTGGAGAGAAACGGAAATCCTTTTTACTGGATTTGAGACATTTCATCTTAATCCTCAGGGCATCTGCATTTTGATTCTTAATTAAGGATATATGTAGATGTCTATGAGCCACACTGGGTCTAGGATTCACTTACCATCAAGTGGACTGTATGCCTGCTTGTCACTCGTATTCTATATAAAAATAACACGTAAAATACCCGTAGATAAGAATCGACCAAAGACGTTACGGCTTGCCTTTGACCTTAGACACAAGACTTCACAGTAATAAAAGAGTATCGGTTGTTTCTCTACCGAGAACAGCATCTTGTTAAAATTCGGGTAAACTACTTTGTTTTAGAACAGAGGAGTTTGTGCATAAACGGATATTCTTTGTTAAAGACGATAGTGGTAAAAAATGTCTTTATAGAGTTACGTTGTAGTTATCAGTGTTTTGGTCTTGTAAAATTGGTTATTATTCTTTTTTATTATAACTCTATAATATTATAAAGTAATTTCTGGATGTCGAAAACAACGCCACCTACCGCATCTAATTGTGAATCTAAACCATCCAGAGATCCATTCAAATACACAAATAAATTAAATAAAACCGGTCCTGCCGTTCTCAAGTGAGGATCTTTATTACATGCAGCAATTGATTTGCCCCCGAAACTCCCCGGACACTAAATTTTATGAAAATCGTTGGAGCCGTTTCCGAGATCCCGATTATATATATACAAGAATTGCTCGTTTAAAGGTATAGGACATAGGATTAAAATGATTTGTGCCATTACATATTATGTGGATATAATGAAATATGTAGTTGTTTCTAAAAAGTTTTTTTTCATAAGAGTACGTAGGCTTTTCTTCAAAGAGAGATATTTAAGGTAACCATTTGTATAAATTTCGTATCGTTTTTTCATTACGTGACGCTATATTACGTTCCGTACGTAATAAAAATTATTCCATTTTAGTTTGTTACACTTTATGACCCTTTACCCCTAGAGCTATCACGAGTCCACTTCTGTACATAGGTCTCCCCACAGATTGCCTCATAAGAATAAAAAAATATTTTTAAAGTCGTGCCGTTATTGTACGTTCAGTTTCATTTAATTGATATCTGGTATAAAACTGCATTCTTAAAGGACGACCGTAAGTGAGACAAAAATGGCGCGAAATGACGCCATGTCGATAACAAAAAAAGTCAACTAAGTCAAGGCGGGTAGCATCGAGACAGGCTATGGAACACGCAATCTGAGCCTTAAATATGGATATTTGCAGCACAGACAACACAAAGCTTTATGTGCTCGTGTAATTCGAGAATTCCTCGTAACTGTATCATCACTGAAGCCGCGATGCCACATGGATTAACAGTATCATATTACAATATGAAAGTAAAACTTGTTTTCTAACACGTTAGCGAGCTATTAAATTATTTTATTTTTTTACTTTTTAATCGTAGTTGTAGCTTTTTTTATAGAATACGACTTAATTGACATTACACATCCTTACTCTATTAAGAATCAAAATGCAAATGCATTGTCATCCCTGAGGGCTCAGATAAAATGATTCGTTTCCAGCAAAAAAAGTTTCGTCGCTATTTCACGCTGGTGCCCTGTAAGGGTTGTGTGGGGTAGTACTACCCTAGTCCAGCCGACCCCTTCGTGAGGCAACTATAATATAGATGCAGCTTAACTCTACCACGAATAAACATATATAATCTCCATGTTGTAATTTGTGTGTGTGTGTGTGTGTGTGTGTGTGTGTGTGTGTGTGTTTGTGTGTGTGTGTGTATGTGTGTGTGTGTGTGTGTGTGTGTGTGTGTGTGTGTGTGTGTGTGTGTGTGTGTGTGTGTGTGTGTGTGTGTGTGTGTGTGTGTGTGTGTGTGTGTGTGTGTGTGTGTGTGTGTGTGTGTGTGTGTGTGTGTGTGTGTGTGTGTGTGTGTGTGTGTGTGTGTGTGTGTGTGTGTGTGTGTGTGTGTGTGTGTGTGTGTGTGTGTGTGTGTGTGTGTGTGTGTGTGTGTGTGTGTGTGTGTGTGTGTGTGTGTGTGTGTGTGTGTGTGTGTGTGTGTGTGTGTGTGTGTGTGTGTGTGTGTGTGTGTGTGTGTGTGTGTGTGTGTGTGTGTGTGTGTGTGTGTTGTTTTCTTCTCTTTTATTATATTTTTAGTCATTTCGATAACACTTGCCACATTGTAAAATTAACGAGAGCATACAACTTATACAGACTATACAATGTAAAGAGCAGTTACATGTAAAGTTGTTAATTACGACTTACAAAATTTTGCAGTAAGCATCACTGCGCTCAACGCCATAAACGAAAGGGTATAAGCATAAAATATTGCCCATTAAAAATCTCGTGCTGTTGTAAATAAAACCGAGAATTATGAGCTTGTGTGCTTAATAAGTAACTTCCATAAAAGTTATAATAAAACAGTGTTTCACTAAAATTAATAATATATTTTTATAGAAGAAAGGTGCCAAACCAGCTCACAATTCACTTAATAGTAAGTGGATGCAGTGGCACTTAGACCTTTACATCTATCCTTGATTAAGAACCAAAATGCATATGCGTTGTCATTGTCATGTTGTTGTTGATATTCTTACATCGCCATTACATGGTTAATCTGTGCTAAGTTCTATCGAAATTGGGCAATAGGTTCCAGAGGAGATAGCAAAACAAAATTGCGTCAAATAAGAGCGCTACGCTACGTACCGCCTCGATGAATTATTTATGTTAAACATTCTAATCCACTTTTCCAAGTAAAGCAAAGCTAGTTTGATAAAACTAAAGATGGGAAAATCCATCACCGAACACCTTGCAACATAACTTGGAATTAAGTTGAGGAAATTCCTTTATAGAATAAGAGTGACAAATGAGCACAGAGTCCCTGATGGTAAGCGCATGCTGTGACCCATAGATATCTACATTTATCCTCGATTAAGAATCAAAATGCAGATGCGTTGTCACCCCTGATTACTAAGATGGAATAATGCCTTGTTTCCAGTAAAATAGGCCGCTGGTTCTCTACACTCATCATACGAAACACAGCAGCATAAAGTTGCTATTTCACGCTGGTATTCTGTGAGAGCGTGGCCTACGCCGGTCGAGCCGGCTCACATGTGCTACAAGCATGATATAGCTCCAGCATGGCTCTACCACGTACAAATACCACGTATAATTGGTTTCATTGAACTCAGCATCAAAAACAAATTTTTCATATATATTCAGTATTCGGAGGTTCAGTTCCTAGTATATTTTATAAGTTTACACATCACACTGGGTCGATCCTGACACATCTCATTTCTTTCACTGTCATATATCTACGCATAAATGCTCGTCGTTTAGAGGTACCTAGGCCTATCTTCAATACATCTACTCCACTACATCTTAATAATATCTCATAGGCGCTTATTAGATAGCAAAAACAAAATGCGGTCAAACTCCCAGCACAAAAACCTGTTACGGTGGGCGAAATAGATTATTAGGTACATGAGAAATCAATCAAAATAACTTGATCGTCATTCAAGAACATCAGCATATAAGTGACTTGATCAAGTAATTTCTATATGGATCTATTTCTCCAACAGTCTTTGAAAGTCCACTGCTGAGCTTGGGCCACTTACGTTGGAAGTTTTTGTATGAATCGTCGCGCTCGGCATGCGTATTGAAGATTGCAGCTCTAGACTTCTCGTAGCGATCACGTTACTGCCATTCACAGATCTTTATATTTTACATCTGGTGAAAACGAAATTGTTATATCGCCATCTATCGAAACTTACGAGAAAAATCTTGTGACTGTCGTTCCCTATAATTTCCATAGTCGCCTCTTCTGACACCCATAGATAGGAATGGGGTGATGGATTTCCTAACGCCGCCAAACGGTAATATGTATCATCATCACCATTACTGCCCTTTATAAGTCCACTGCTGAACATAGGTCCCATGTTATGCCACAAAGCACAGTCCTTAGTCACCTGCATCCTTTGACTTCCTGCATGTCTTACCAGGTCGTCACTCCATCTAGTAGGTGGCCACCCAAAACTTCACCTACCGGTACGAGGCTGCCGCTCGAGAACCTTTCCTCCCCACCAGTTATCAGTTCTTCCAGCTATATGGCTAGTCCACTGCCACTTCGGCTTACTAATCCGTTGGACTATGTGGGTTACACTAGTTATACTACAGATATCCTCATTTCTAAGACTATAACGCAGAGAAACTCCGAGCGTAGCTTGATAGCTTGCTGAGCGACCTTGAGCTCCCGTATAGCCAATAGTGAGGGACCGCATCTCAGATCTCTATGTATGTTTTAAAAAATAAAAATAGACTTCGGTTCATTCTCACGAAGGGACCAATGTTAAAAGAAAGTGTTACTTTTTATAACCATGTTAAAAATTAAACAGTGCTATTAACCACCAAATAAGGAGCAGCTGCTAATATTTAAAGCACCAATAAATAAGGACTGTGTGGTGAGTCCGCACGTGCGTATAAATGGAAAGTTAATATCCCGGTACAGTACAACAGAGTACGTACAATACACCGCGAAAACCTACCGATTGAATTTAATGTATGCCATATGTTTTCAAATATACCACTTATACATTATGTTCAAAACTCTGCACAACAAAGAAAGTGATGCAGAAACCAAGCCAAAACATACATATGCATCTAAAATAACTTACAGCCAGCAATATGGTTTTAGGCACATGTGTGTGCACATTGTAGAAAACATCATCTTTTACAGGCTGTTAAAGAAAGAAAGAGGAAAATGTTTGTTAGTGCGTATTTCCTTATGTATATGTTTTATATCTGTTATACAATATCACACGGCAGCAATTAAATTTTTTTGATTGCTCCTCTTTGTTGGTTTATGGTTTAAACGTAAAAATAAATTATATTAACGTACATTCAAAGTATTATTTTTGTCTATTATATCTATATCTACTGCGAAAGTTACGAGCCTCTATGTAATGTTAAGCGTCTACCGTCTATTGCCCCTCGAATTTAGTGCTTATGAAATTGTTGTTGAGAAAGTATAATAAAAAGAATTTTCTATTAAACGGAATACCATTCTATTCTTCTTCATCAGCCCATGAAAATCCACTACTAGACATGGACCACTTGGTACTGAAAGGGTTTGGATTATTTATGGTAACCACTTTTCCGCCCTATAAAACCAACCTAGGAGAAAGACAGAGGCAAAAATACACACTATTATATATATATATATATATATATATATATATATATATATATATATATATATATAATAACTAATTTTTTGAGGAAAACACAAGCTTTGGCAATAATTAGGAACACTTAGAAAAATCTACTTAAGAAAACAGTTACCTAATGACCATATTTATTGTACTCTCAACTATCAAAATGGCGTCGATAAAGCTGCGTCCTTTGGGCCTTTTATTACTATTTTATTATTATTTTGTTATTTAAATTTGATTGTCTGATAAAAACTATCACATAACAGAGCCATCCATGCAAACAAGCCGGTTAATACGGTCACTCTTCTAGAATAAAGTATTGGAAAAAAATATAGAGTCGCATCAACAAAACTTTATATTTTTTTCTTAAATATCTGAAAGAATAAGCATTATTTTTCTTTAAATGCCAATATGGGAATGGCTTACCAGTGTAATAAGTGGTAGAGCCACACTACAACTATAGTTTGGTTGTAACGCGAATGTGTCGGCTCGACCGGAGAAGGACCAAGCTCTCACACAATACCAGCGTAAAATAGCAGCTTAATACTGCTATGTTTCGTAATTGAGTGTAGAGAACCGGAGAACTTTTTTACTGGAAACCCTTTTCACTGGATACGAGGCATTGCATCTTAGTCCTCAGTGGTGGCAACGCATCTGCATTTTGATTCTTAAGTGACTAATAGCCAGTTTGGGTATTTGACCCCTGGTCTCATGAGATAAAATGGACATGTCTATACTGTACCGCATCTGTTAAAAAGGCATAGAATTTCGAGATATTAGTATCATTATAAATATATAGAAGAGGGTTATGACCACTTGTAAACGAATTGATGAATAAAAACATATTTAATATGTAGCGATTATTAAATAATTAATTAGCGATTGAAAAAAATAGATTAAAAAATGCTTACTACAAATTATATTAATTTACAAAGCATACTTTATATACATGCTGATAAACGTAAATGCTTAGTATACAACTGGATACGTCGGTGTTACGAACAAAACTGGGGCGAAGTTTTTAAAATACTTAAATCAAAACATTAAAAAATCAAAGTTAGTGATACGAGGCCTCGATTAATCATCTGTGTTAATATTTTCCTTCCCGCCTAGTATACGCATATCAAAATATCAATTTTTATATCAAGGAAAGTAACTCTCTGGGTATTTTCATTATCACTGTCATGTCTCTATATGAAAATTAATCTATGACTATTCGCACTACATATACAACCTGTGCTAAGCCGTTACAGCCTATTAAGTTCCACTGCCGAGCATAGTCCTCCACCATAGATTGCCACATAGAGGGATATTTGCCACAGTTGCCACAGTTGCCACGCTTGGCAAGCGGGTTGGCAACCGCAGTATTTTAATTTTAGTCGTTATTAGTAAGATGCTGCTGCCCATATCCCCAGTGGATATTCTTACATCGCCATTACATGGCTAATCTGTGCTAATTTCGATCGAAATTGGGCAATAGGTTTCAGAGGAGATAGCAAAACAAAATGGCGTCAAATAAGAGCGCTACGCTATACGTACCGCCTCGATGAATTATTTATGTTAAACATTCTAATCCACTTTTCCAAGTAAAGCAAAGCTAGTTTGATAAAATTAAACGATGGGAAAATCCATCACGAATCACATCTTTCAACATAACTTGAAACTAAGTTGAAAATATTTCCTTTATAGAATAAGAGGGACAAACAAACACACAGTCCTCTGATGGTAAGTGGATGCTGTGACCCATAGGGCCGATTTCACCAAACCCAGATAAGTTTTATTCTAAGAGTAATGATATAAGTTATTTTAGGATATCAAACTTTACATTTCCCCAACAATTTAACCCAAGAATAAATAGTTAACCAAGAGATAAGATTTATACTCCCGATTTTGAAGGATTACGGAGTTATTCTACGGTTAAAAATGGCCGACAGGCTGTCAGCTGTTAATTATTTGACATTTTTAATAGTCTGTCGCGTACGTCCAAGTTTCTTGTTCCTGAATTGCTGTTTGATTAATAAATTTTTAGTTTAATTATTATTAAGAGTATATAGCTATACATGATGCAACGTTTGAGAAGAATGATTAACAACAGTGACAGTGATGATAGTGAAGATGAAACATATAATGTTGTAAAACGTCCAAGGCGGATAAAAGAAGAGGAATAATTGTTTTTATGACTATGATGACGAAGACTTAGGATAAGATTTCGGTTATCTAAATCAGCAGCTCATAATCTTGTGATCAAAATTGAAGATCATTTGGAGTTTATATCTGAGAGGTGAGTCTTTGTACCTATTTAGACTGTTCGTAGGTACATAATACGGCAATTAAGTGCTCTAAAATAAAACTGTTTTGGTTTACAGGAATCAATCAATTTCTACGATTAATCAGCTTTTGGCAACACTAAGGTTTTATGCTACGAATAATTCACAATTCGGGATCGGAATTTCAAGATCGGTGATTTTAGTGGGCTCAGCACACCTACAGCACACAGAATAATACATAGAGTTAGTGCTGTGATAGCGTCATTGAACCACGAGTACCTAAAATTTCCAAATACTCAACAGGAAATTCGGCGAAATCAAAGGGAGTCTTTATATAATCATTCACTTGCTCATTCAAAATAGTCTTCCACAGATATGTAAAACCGTTATTCGAAAGAATAGTTAATCTGAGGCTAACTAATCTGTGGTTTTGCATGGTGAAATATACAGTAAGTTATCTGAGAGTAAAAGTACGGAATATCTTTATTGTCGGGTTAGTTAATCTTAGACAAAGACGTCGTTGGTGAAATCGGCATTTAGACATATACATTTATCCAAGATTAAGTATCAAAACGCAGATGCGTTGCCACCCCTGATGACTAAGATAGAATGCCTCGCATCCAGTAAAAAATGGTCTCCAGTTCTCAACACTCACCATACGAAACACAAAAGCATTAAGCTGCAATTTTACGCTGGTATTATGTGAGAGCGTGGTCCTTCCCTGGTCGAGCCGACCCACTAATGCGGCAACTACATAGCTGCAGTATGACTTTACCACGTAAACTCACTCATTTATAATTAGACGGTATAAAGGTATTTGCAAAAGCACACCGCGTGCAAACTTTAAGCGAAACGTGGGCGACTTTTATAGGCCTACACACAGGGAACAATTACGTTCATTCAATTTTGACGTTTATATAGCTCTCTATTAAAATTTATTTATGTTGTTACCACCAACCTAAGACAAGTAACAAGCTTCAATAAACAATACTATGTATTATTTAGTCCTTTACAGCCTTTAAGTCAGTAAGAGTAAATAGTCTTACAATTTGGGTTAGATTGTGTTTTTCCAGAGTTGCCAAGCTTGGCTGGCGGGTTTTTAACTGCAGTATTTTATAACTTGGAGTTGATAACATGAAGACACTGCTGCTCATCTCCTAGTTTGTTTCTTTCTGCACGAAGCGATATGAGAAGGATATTTTAAATTCAATATAGATCACACTCATGGGGGAAATTTGCCATAGTTGCCACGCTTGGCGAGCGGGTTGGCAACCACAGTTTTTTATTATATAAAGCAAAGCTAGTTTGACAGGCCTGTTGGTCTAGTGGTTAGTGACCCTGACTGCTATGCCGGAGGTCGTGGGTTCGATTCCCACCCAGGACAAATGTTTGTGTGATGAGCACGGTCATTTGTTCTGTGTCTGGGTGTAATTTATCTATAATATTTATGTATTTAGAAATATATAAGTATGTTTATCAGTTGTCTAGTACCCATAACACAAGCTCTGCTTAGCTTGGGACTAGATGGCGTTGTGTGATAGTTGTGGAATATTATTATTATTATTATTATTATTATATGACTGTTGTTATCAAGAAGATGCTGCTGCCCATCTCCTGCTTGTCTCCCTCTGTCGCCGCTTACGACACCCACGGGAAGATATGGGGTAGTGGATATTCTCAACCGCCACTCCACGGCAACATACTTATAAACTTAGAAATAAGGATATTCGCAGTATAGCCAGAGTGACCGACATAGCCCAACGGATTAGTTAGCTGGAGTGGCAATGGGCCGGCCATATAGCTCGAAGAACCGACAACCGTTGGGGAAAAAAGGTTCTCGAGTGGCAGCCTCGTACCGGTAGGCAAGGTGTAGTGCTACCCCCCACTAGATCGAGTGACGACCTGGTAAGATATACAGGAATTCAATGGATGCAGGTGGCTCAGGACCGTGCTTTGTGGCATACCTTGGAAGAGGCCTATGTTTAGCAGTGGACTTGTGAAGGGTTGTAATGATGATGATGATGATGATGATAGATCACAAGTAATTGTTATTGAAGGTCATTTTTTTCTTTTACCACTGGTTCGGAAAAAACCTCCGTCCTTTAAGAACCTGCAAGAAACCCAGCTGGACTTTTTTTTAAGTAAAACTTTACAATAAAATACAGGTTGTACAAACTACTTACAAAACTATTAAAACTATTTACGAAACAGCTTGGAAACGAACGTCTCATTCCCAGGGGGTCATTATCAACCATGTATTTATTCATATTATAATAACCTTTTTATACAGTTTTTGTTTAATTAAACATTTTAAACTAGGTAATAAAGAGACCTCGTATATTTTCTGGGACTATGTTGTAATAGCGTATAAATTGCCCCATGAATGAATTACTGACTCTGTGGGGTCGAGAAACTTGTATCACTAGTTTACTTTACACTAAGCTAAAAAGGGTGATTCCGTCACGGAAAGTGGACGTTCGGAATGCCACCTGACTTGCTTCCTACAGAAGTCGCCCTCGAATTTTTAATTTTACAACAAATAATTGATACTGGGCTAGGTATACCTTTGAACGAGATATTAAAGAAGCCATCTTAGGGGCTAAAGGATCGCTGTAAATTGACTGTACGCAAGCAACCCGGGTTGCCGCAGTCTATGGACCTCCGCAACCAACTTCACACAAAGAAGTTTACAGAGGCGTTGTCAAATCTGAGAACTAAGATGAAATTTTTCACAGACGAATTTTATTATATTTTATTCGAATTTTACGGACGAGCACACAGTCCATCTGATGGTAAGTGGATGCTGTGGCCCATAGACATCTACATCTACTCTCAATAAAAAATCATAATGCGTTGCCACCCCTGAGGACTAAGATGAAATGCCTCATCTCCAGTAAAAATGGTTTCCGGTTCTCTACAACCACCATACGAAACACAACAGCATTGAGCTTGCTATTTAACGCTCGTATCCTGTGAGAGCGTGGTCCTTCCCCGGTCGAGCCCACCCATTCGTGCTGCAACTATAATAGAGGTACAGAGTGATCCTACCACGTAAAATGCACATGCACAATAGCATCATCAAAAGTTTGAATCGTGACAGCGATGTTGGTACCTCCATAATACTAGCAGAAGTTACCATAGTGGAGATGAATGATAGTAGTTATTAGATGAAACCAGAAAGTACAACTTTTTTTTTTTTTTTGCGCCCGAAGCAAATATGGGCAACCCTCCGGAAAGCGGGGGAGGGAGGCGGTGAATGCTCATAGCATACCACGCAGCCGGCTGCGTGGTTATGTGGAGACTTTTACCCACTAAACACCGCCTTTTAGGAAATGGCTTAAAAGGCGGTGTTTAGTGGGTAAAGTACAACTTTCACAGAGATTGTATATAGTTATAAAAAGTACCGTTATCATTACGTGAAGCAATGATTTTCCCCCATTTTAAACTGTAATTTATGCGGGACAACCACGGCGCACTGTTACAGTGTGAGTTCGCGGATTTTACCATCCTTAAATAATTTTTTTTATAGATTTTCCTACTATTTTCCCTTGCTTGTCGAGTTTAATCGGGGCACTTAAAATTGCAATGAACGATTTTAGTGGTGAAATCAAAATTGGTATGCTTCTTTTATAGAATAAATGTGCCAAACGAGCACACAGTCCACCTAATTGGTTAGTGCAGTTGTGGCCCATATATATATATATATATATATATATATATATATATATATATATATATATATATATATATATATATATATATATATATATATATATATATATATATATATATATATATACGTCTATCCTCGACTGAGAATTAAAATACATACGCATTGTCACCCTTTAGGACTAAGATGTAATGTCTCTTTTCCATTAAAAAGGGTCTCCAGTTCTTTACACTCGCCATACGAAACACATTAGCATTGTGGTGCTATTTTACGCTGATATTCTATGAGAGCGTGGTCCTTCCCCGGTCGAGCTGACCCGTTCTTGCTACAACCACAGTATAGCTGTAGCATGGCTCTACACGAAAAAAAGTTGAATTTTTCCCACAAAATCATAATGCCCATATCAAGTCGTGGAATATTCCACGAATTTAAAAAGAAAGAAAAATATATTTAAATAATAATCACGTATTTGTTTTTAATACATTTAGCCAAAAATATGTTCATATCGCAATATTATAGTCTTACAATGTGTCACAATAGAGTTGAAATCAATTGTAAGAAAACACTTGCCCAATTGTATTCATATAAATGATGGTGGAAAATTCGTCATTAACCTTTCGTAACGAGCGGTTCGAAGTATTCAATTGTACAGAAGAAAAAATTTAATCTTGCAAAATTACAGTTCGTAGAAGTATGCGAGTGTTGCAGAAATTTACCATAACTTGACCAACTATTTAGGACTTTGACGGCTTTCGAGCTTGTTGAATAAATTAAAACTTAATAAATATAAAACTCGACTGGAGTAATATATTTTTAACTGTTACAAAATATGTAGTTCGTCACAATCCACTTTAAAAATAATTATTTCAAATTAATATAATTATCTTAAAATATAAGTATTCTGGGACACTCCAGAGATGCTACCTATTCTAACCTCAAATTTCAAACTCCTCAAGTCCTTAGACAAGGGAATCACAAAGAAACAATATTCTTAATTCAACATACTTATATATAAAATATTTTACGTCATAGATCCACTTAGCAGCTGTATTATTGATACACTACGAATGTGTCGAATCGACCGAGTTAGGAAACCGCTCTCATAGAATACCAGCGAAAACAGAAACTTTATGCTGTGAGACTTTCTATCTAAACGTAGTTCCGCTGCGATGCAGTTCCGCCTCCTTACCTACCTACCTTTAGGGTTACTTTTTCGGTTGTTCGTATATAGATCGATATGACAAAATACTATAATGTAACTCTTCATTACCTATATTTGTCCAATTTGAACACTGTTATTCAATAACGCATCGTTATCGATGTTACAGACAAGTAAAATTAAAATAATTGTACAACCGACTTCAATTTAAATAAAACGTGAAAATTATCAATGTAGTCAACGTCAATTAAATACGCATATGATATATACGCATACGGTTATGGATAACTCACAATCTACTAGTTAGATCTTGATCAAATTTATTTGGTCCCACCATATGAGAATTATTAGCTTATAAATAAAAGAAATAGGTTCCGAGTTAAGACACATTGAAAAACATACAGTCGAATTGAGTACCTCCTCTTTTTTGAAGTCGGTTAAAAAGTCCCCTGTTGAACGTAGGTCACTATTATAAATTGACTGATAAGAGGGATTCTTGCAGGTGATTTGGCACCCACAGTGTATTTTTATTTGTTTGTGGTAATTAGGAAGACGCTGCTGCCTGTATCCTGGTTTGTTACGACACCCTCGGGATGGGGTAGTGGATATCGGGCGGTGGCGCAGTAATGATGCACCATACAAGGATAAATATTATCAAAACAAAACACAACCTATTAAGAAGTTCGATGGTGTGACAGTTACTTTGTGACTCATTCGATTTCCTTGTAAGTTGAACTGACGTCAGCTAGGTACCTTCACCCAGCTACCTTCACCGTCTTACAGTTATTACTATTACAACCGTATATTGACAGCCGCGTGGCCGATTTTTATAAAAATACCTAGCATTTACATCGCAAATCCTAGTTTCTAATGCAAGTTTGAGCTCACTTTAAAAAAAGTAAAATTGATTGCTTACAATAGGTGTGGATGAAAGTCGATGCTACGACATTGTGTAGGTAGAGGAATAAAAACCTGACTTTAGAATGTGAAATTATTTTAGTCTTCTAAATTCTTAAAAGACGGCTTTTAATTTTAATAAAAATGATTTTGTCACGCTTTTAAGTTAACTAAGGATCACAATAGTTACATTGAAAGCTTTATTCCTTATTTTACCCTAAGGGTGGAAGTTTTTCTCCAAATTCGTAACGGTTCGTAGCTATTGACGTGTGATTTTTTTTCATTTTACGAAAGATATTATGGCGTAACATACATACAAAAACATCCGGTCGAGAAATTTCCTTCTTTTTTAAAGTCGGCTAAAGAGTTATAATAGCGTAAGCCCAATTCGTTAAAGAGTGAGAATGCGAATAAATAGACACTAGTCTAGTCTAATCATTAAAAATGTAACTATTTTCGGATTAGATGCTTTTTGCGTAACGTGCTATAAATTTCAAAGCTTATTCAGGTCTTGTTCGTCTTCATCAGCCAATAAAATATACCCCGCTAAACTCTAATACTCTAGTAACCTCTCCCGTTGTAAAGAGGGCTTACCATAATGGTTACGTTTGGCACACATATTGGCAATCACAGTACCCGACGTCTCATGGTTTTGACGCTGCGACCTGTCACTTGTCTGGAAATATTACGTAAGTTAAATATTAATACCGCTATGGATCGGAAACTATGAGATCTTTATTGCATTTTCCATAACCTATGGGACGCAAACGCAATGGCATGATAAATTTTCTAAACGTCGGGCACCACTCGGAAAAAATTGCAATGAAATAGAATAATCTAATAATTATGCTCTAATTCAATATATCACACTCGTAATAAGACTTGCTTTACACGTAATAAGTAATAACCCAACAGATACTATGGTATGGTTGTGAAGGGCAAGAACCGACGCATAGTACGCCGTTTACGTCTTAAGCAATCTCGCCCGCTTTGAACCTTATACAGTCATAAAAAAAAAACCACAAGCAGCCGGACATAAGGCGACATTCAGAATGCCGTCCGTGTCTGCATGACGTTAGGCGGTGAATGCACGTGCGAACGTTTTATTTATTTTTGTAAAAAAAAATTGAACAGTTAAAAATAGAATAGTTACAAATATTACAATATCGAGACGGACAAATCATTTAAGCTTTGAAATTGAAGGCGTACTACACAAGAACAAAATATACAGCCAAATTTTATTGCCCTATTGAAATGACAATCAAAAATGATAACGAATAATAATCACGGCACACGTAAAAATCACTGCAATAAAGAAAAAGTTATGACATGTTATAAATTAGATAATTTTTTAAATTATGTATTTAAATGATAAGAATGCTTAATATTAGCTTCCTTAGATTTTTTTTATTTGGTTTTATATTTTATAAGGTTAATAAAACTTGTTGAAAGAAAAATAGTCCACTTATGAATTTCTTGTCGCTTTTTTTATAGACTAAACAACAAGAACAACTCACTTGATGGTAAGTGGATGCTGTGTTCGTAGAAATCTTACATCTGTCCCCAAATAAGAATTAAATTTTTGTCACTCCTGAGGGCTGGGATGGAATCATGAATGGAATCCAGTAAAAAACGGTCTCCAGTTCTCCACACACACCACAAGAAACATATTTCTTTTTACGATGGTATTCTGTGAGAGCGTGGCCTTTCCTCAGTGTAGCTAACCCATGTTGATGTTACAACCATATAGTAGCGACATGGCTCGTCCAGATTAGATATTCCATGTATAAATGTTCTTCTCACAAGATCTCCCGCAAACGTCCTTACTTCGTACTTATTAACTTTAAATAGGTACTTATAGATTCCTACTTACTGAAGCGATCGCGTAGCTTTCTGGCTTTCAAAAATCGGTTTTAAAGGGTACTTATAAACAAAATATTGTGACTGCGACCTCAACTTTGATAATATTTATTATGTCCGCACGTGTAAACAAGCCTTGTTTTCCGTGTGACAGCTAGTAAGTAGAGTCCGCGTACAATACGACCTTGCCGCGCCGCGTCCGTTTCGCTCCCAGTGTAAATTCACCGTGCGTCTCCAACGTGAATATACAACTACTACCAAACAATGGCTTGAAATAATAAGCATAAAATTATGCATAGATGGTTACACTATTTATGACTTTAAAGAAAAAAACGTATTCTATAAAAAGACGTCTCGCCTTAGTTATTACATGCATAGCTCAATTCGTCCAAGTATCTCACGATGACAAAACATCAAATTAGTGTTTAGTTGACAGCCGTAATAGTGTTTGTTGCCTTTTAAAAGGAACTACAAAGTTTGTGGTTATTTATTTTTTCTTACTCGTACATAAGCATAACCCGCGTGGTTTCGGTCGCACGAGTTTCGAGTAAAGACAAAGGTGAAAAAGTTTTTTCAATACAAATGTAGAGTTAGCAACAAATAAATAAAGGCTTTAATTATCATAAACAGGTACTATGTATTTACTTTGTGTGTATTTTAAAACACTAAAGCCTTCTAGAAATTAAAATCATGTCGTGTAGTAGTAGACTTTAAAATAGTAATGGCAATATTTATTTATTAAAGTATCAAACAATTTATATATCTATGGTACATTATGAAACTAAGACAATCAAATAGATATTATATACCTACACAAATACAAATTGCACTCTGTTGTGACTAAAAACATCATACCAAAAATTGTTCACAACCTATAGCGTCTGATGTATCCGCAGCCAATGTTTAAATATTATATATTGTCTGAAGACATCTGAGCAACGACCTGAATTATTTCATTCGTTATTTACGTAGAGTTTTTCAGAAACTGGCGGTTCTACAAGGTAACACTGCGTCTAGGACAGCAGCCTCCGCGAACATTGTGGAGGCGCTGCAGTATTATAGATGTTTTAAAAAAATAAGAAAAACATCATTATACTTAAGAGAAGTTACTTCCCCATATCATCTCGTGGGCTGAGAGGAGTAGCAAGAGGCGACAGTGGGAAACTGAAGCAGGAGATGGACAGTAGCGTCTTCCTGATAACAACTTAAAACAATAAAAAAACTGCGAATGCCAAACAGACTGCCAAACGTGGCAACTATGATATTTTTTATACTATAGAGTAATGGTGAAAAACGAGCACACGGTCCACCTGATGGTAAGTGGATGCTGTGACCCATAGGCATCTACATCCTCGATTAATAATCAAAATGCAGATGCGTTGTCACCCATGAGGACTAAGATGGAATGCCTCGTTTCCAGTAAAAAGGGTCCCCGGTTCTCTACACTCACCATACGAAACACTGCAGTATTAAGCTGGTATTTTACGCTGGTATTCTGTGAGAGCGTGGTCCCTCCCCGGTCGCACCGACCCATTCGTGCTACAACCATAATATGGCTGCGGCGTGCCTCTACCGATCTATAGGGAGGCCTATGTTCAGCAGAAAAGTTTTATGGACTATAATGAGTAAATAGATGGAGTACTAGGCACTATAATGACTTCCATTTCCTCTTTCATTTCCTGTGGTTTGTTTTTCATATATTGTAAACAGACTAGGTATACCTATTGACATTCGTCATTTTCCTACAACGTGCGTCAAATGTACTTGCGTAGGTTTAACAACAGTACCGCATAGTTGACCTTTTCAGCCTATCTAAAGCGATTCAACAGCTGTCAAAATTGCGTATTATAGCGTCATTAACAAACGAGCTGGCTCGATTTAGTACATTGGATTTCGGCTTTGACGGCTTGGTTGTGTGCAGCACTGCGTGGTTCAGATCTTGCACGTAACGAGTGTTCGGACTCGCTTTCTAAAATTGATTCACTGCTAAGCTTCGTCATCATTAAATAATCTCTACTTTTTGTATAATAAGGATACAAACGAGCACACAGTCCACGTGATGGTAAGTGGATGCTGTGGAACATAGGTAGATGACGGAATGCCTCATTTCCGGTGAAAAAGGTCTCCGTCTCTAGTTCTTTACACTCACAGTACGAAAGACAGCAGCTGCGCTGGTGTTCTGTGAGAGAGTGGTCTTATCCCGGTCAAGCTGACCCATTGTGCTACAACGAACATAGCTGCAGCGTAGCTTTACCACGTATTACCTAATAATTATATAGCTTTGTATTATAAGGGTGTTTAAGATCAAAGGTAGCTGCGGTTACACTGTGACTGTGATAACTGTACCAATTGCTTATAATTGCGCGGAACAAGTTTAACAAATGAGACCTTTGTCCTGCAGCTGCGAGCTAAGTGCTAGATATCAAGCAGACTCAATTAGCCGCACGTGATTTGACGTGATTAATGAACATGGCCCGAGAAATAAAAAATAATCAATGAATTATAGCCACTAGGTGGTGAAGCTCCTTTTGTACCTTCGTCTACCTATTTATGCCACTTAGAGGCAGTGCATCCACTGCCATTTGCAGTATTCCTATACCTGCTTGAAGGGTAAGAACTGATATATTAATGATGTATAAAGTGTTTGTATTCTTCTTTGTAGACCTGCTATGTCACATAAATGACATTTTTATAGAAGATGGGGCAAAGAGCATGCGGCTCCCCTTATGGTAAGTGACTCCCGCCACCCATGAACAACTACAACACTAGGGGAATTGTAGGTGCGCTGCCGACCTTTTAGAAAGGATTAAGCTCTTTTCTTGAAGGTCTCTAAGTCGTATCGAACCGGAAAAATGTCGGTGGTAAACCATTCCACAAAGAGAAACTCCTAGTAAAACAGACAGTGGTGGACGGCCAAGCATCCAGATGGCGTAGATGTTATCGTAAGTTTTGTCGCACATCGCGACAAAGCGCACAACGTGTTTTTATCAATTATCAAAGAGATTTGAGAGTTATTTGAATCTCTTTGGTTATTATGAAACTTAAATAAGTAAAATTTAAAATAGAAAAAAAAATAAAATTTAAAATAGACAATCATAAAATAATTGGCTAAATAAAAAAAACAACGAACGTGCTCCCGCGCTACTCGTGGATATCCGGGCGCCACAATGCGACTTCCGCCGCCTGCCACCAACTCATTGCACCAATTGATGGCCCATCGGCACAACAACAGGGCCCTTCGCCCTACAGTTTGCATCCGGGCTAGGGGTGTGCTAAGTTGCTTCAGTACACATCGATATTTCTCGATACTACATTGACACTTCAAATGTCTTTTGATTAATGAACAACAACAAACTAAAATGAAATCGCTTAGTGATGTATTATAAATTATGAATATTTAAGTCAATGAGCTATCATAAATTTTTATAACAATGTTATTGAACAAGCCAGAATTGTTAAAAAAATTCAATGATTTATCTTATGTACTTATATAAAAAACTTTATAAGTAATGTCAGTGTTTGGCCTAGTAGCCAAACACTCAAAGATAGTTCTCAGCTGGCGGTGATGAAAACCTAGATGACAAAATGCATTGTATTAAGGAAAGTCTACTAACTCTTGCCTTGAAGACACGCAGTTTGAACTTCAAATTATTCCACTCCTTCTTACTCGTTTTGTTTTTTTGTTGTGTCGCGTGATAGCCAAGGAATAAGCGTTTGCCTTAAATTACATAGATAAACATATAACATACCTACTTAGGTCATTTTATGTCACTATAAAGAATTTTTAATTTCAATTACATATTATATATCGTCAGACAGTTTATAAGTAGACGCATGTCTAAGAAATCAAAAAAAATGTAGAACATGTAATGTCCAGAACAAGGACAAGAAACTAACATGTATTAAAGCAGGCAGACGGACTTTTTCTTTACCATAGAGGAGAGATCAATAGAT
This sequence comes from Parnassius smintheus behrii, assembly GCA_036936625.1. Classification (NCBI taxonomy): domain Eukaryota; kingdom Metazoa; phylum Arthropoda; class Insecta; order Lepidoptera; family Papilionidae; genus Parnassius; species Parnassius smintheus. Next base: position 7,001,658 of record JAUPFT010000005.1, on the reverse strand, counting down.
AGAAAAACGAAAATTGCTGTAGTAAAGGAAGGAAGAGAGAGAACACAGGCAATTACAAACTAATACAGAAAGTTAAAATAAAAACAAGTAAAAGACACAGACACAGAAGAGTGCAATCCTTTCACGTTAAAAACAAAAATATTTCGTAAATCTAAAAATTAAAAATTGTATTTTAATCTGTAAAAATGATGCTTTATGAAAATAAGGTGTTAATCAACGGAATATCGATAGCTATACAACAACACTAAACAACACATTAAGGGTGCAGAACAATGGACCACCGATATTGCTAAAGCGTCCCGCGTTGACACAAAGGTTATCTTTGAACGCGTGCTTGATGCAAGTACTAATTACTGTAAACTTAAACAACAAGCATTATGAATTCTATTACCAGTTAAACTGAATGTATTTCAGAATTTATCGATTTTCGTATTTTAATTTTCATTAAAATAATTTTTATTTTCAAACGCAGACACTAAATTGTATACACATATTGAGTACTTATACATTTTGTTACAAAAAGTAAAATTGATAAATGTGAAAAATAATATATCATAATAGTACTTATACCGATAAATATAATTACTAAAACAAGTCAAGGACCATTTGTTCAAACTAAAGCAATTTAAACAAATGGTATTTATTGGTTTGTATGGAGCTTGGCATCATTCAAAAGAACCATGTGTTTTTCTCAGTATGAATTTATTTATTTTTAAATTTATGCAAAGGCATTTGAAGTATTGAACCAAGTATTTTGTTGTAAAATCCTTTTTCCTTTTGCCATAAATGAATTTATGGAGTTTATTGTTCTTCGTGATTCAAGTTTGCCTAGTGCGAAGGTTATAGTTGAATCAAACCATATATTACCCTGGCGCAATACACAATACTTGTTTTCTGTTTACCCAATAAAAATGTTACGTAAATCGTGTATTATTCTGTAACTAATTAGTAATATTTTGAGTGTTGGGAATAAATTTTCTTATTCTTCTTACTATTTTTTTTGTTTCTAATATTCGTGTGTCATGTACTGTCATGGCATGTACTGTTATATGAAAGGATATTTGGTCTGAAAAATAATACATTACAGTATATATCATCATACACAGTACAGTATATAACACATCCAGTTACTGGTAGCCGAGTTGCGCAGATCGTAGTCGCTCCATCTAGCCACCTTACGTTCCACATTACGTTATAAGTAAAACGGATAATTTTTTTTATTACCAGACATTAATACCTGGAAATAATAATGTCCTCCAAACCGAATTTCGGTCACAACGGCAAGTCTCAACGAAGATTAACCATCTGGGCAGGACAGGAATGTAGTAAAGAAGTATGTGCGCAAGTACAGGTGCACTCTCTATTCCCTCATTCTCATAGTCTGGTGGAACGTAAATCCGCACGAACAAAGAGAGATCAGGCGCTGCTTTCTAAGGCGCGGATATGAAACACCGCCAGCTTGAGCTGTTACTGATGTGTTATTTCTTGACAAAAAACCCAATAACAAATTTTGGGAGTGACATGGAATTTGAACCCGGGACCTCATGATCGGCAGTAGCACTTACGACCACTCGACCACTAGATCAACGAGGCCGACATAAATATCATATAACGGTAAAGAACCCTCTTGACCGGCCTTTTTTCTAATCAAACGTTAACAACATTTTAATCTTTTTCCGTTTATTTTTCTTGTGAAGCTACAGCGGATGAGTAATATACAGATAATTATTGCGTAAATGCATCAACATGATGTCCTATGTTGATTCTTAGAAACGTTTGTATGTTCTATGACCTAAGCACAAGGTGCTTATGACTGTGGATTGTGAGACTGTTGTGTTCATTACAAGGACACCTTGCGTAAAATTTTTTAATGCAGTCACAAGTTGTCTTAAAAAAAGAAACCAATTATTATTATTACAATTTTGTGCAATTGAAGCGCATGGCTTCAGCATTAAGAAGTCGGCTGGACCAGGGAAGGACCACGCTCTCACAGTATCCCAGCATTATAATGTATTTCGTATAACAGGTATTCGATCTGAGCCCTCAAGAGGACGCTACTACGTTTTGATTTTTAATGGAGGATAGTCTTGATGGTCTTTGTCATGTTATATTGTGCATGTTATACATATATATTGCTTGTATACATGTATGTATAGGTTATTTTCATGTAGTTTATTTATTAGTAAAATGTATATATTACTTAGTTAATTAGCTTAACTACGTCAAATTCTCAACACTCCATGGGTTGACTGGTAGAGAGTGTCTCAAGACCGCCCTTTGTTTTCTTTAATAAATAAATATTAAGAACTAAAATGAGTAACATAATTTCCACTATAGCGACTGATATAATTTTAAAGTTATGTTATTCTTCATATAAGCTTTATGCACTCGGTTATTTGCATTTTTTTTTCTGTTTACATAACGTTAACTCTTCTATCTACTACCCTACACTAAGATTTTCTTCAGCATCGTGGAGGCAGTTTTAGCAAGACAAACATCCAGATCCAGAATAATTATATATAGGTTATACAAATAGATGTACCGTCATCAGCGCCACAACTCAAAGCCTCGGCTTATGCTTGATATACCTTAGCCTTATTCTCAGGCTGTAGATCCTCCGCGCTTTAAATTGCACAGTAAACACGACAGAATAATATGCATATAATATGATATGGCAAGCATATGTGTCTCCGCGTGGCATCATTGTAAACTGTGACGAGAACAAATGACGCATTTCGATATTATTTATAGAGCAGACGCCAGTTTGCAGGTTGTTATCAACGTTCAACGCCGCCTCTATTAGAAATAGTATTGTGGATAGTATTTTGTAGTAGAGACACGGTGTTGCGCAATTTTAAATTATTTAATTATTTTTATTAAATTATTACTAATTTAATTTCTCAACTCGGGCTGCTAAAGGCTTGGAGATTTTATATCACTAATATTTTATAATTGTTTAATTTATGATTATTAATTTTTATTATTAATTTATAAGTAATAACCAATAATTTTTGTTGTTATAATTGGATGCAATTTTTTTATATCTTTGCGTGTAAAATTTAACTTTATGTGCGTGTTGGATTTTCTGTAAGCCACAATAGTTTGTCAATTAAATAAATAAATAAAATAAATAAATTGTAGCCACAGATAAAATGAGTCGGCTTAACCAGAGAAAGACCACGCTATCATCGGACCATCTGAATGATTGACGGTCCACTACGGTGCGATTTACAAGAAGTTTTCTTTCTCGCATAACTTCCTGGTGAAATTGACGATCACCAGCGATTTTTCCGAACCGAAACGACTTAGGGACCTCTAGGAAAACCGCCTACTCTTTTTCAAAAGGCCGACAACACATCTGCAATTTCTTGGTGTTGCTATCATTCGTGGGCGGCGGTAGTCACTTACCATCAGAAGCGCAACTTAATTTTGTTGTAATGATTTCTTATATTTATGCGAACACTACAGTTAGAGGCAAACTTAGAATAAAATAATTCCTTAGCTTTCCTATATGTTTTAGTTAAAACACACGTGAAAGAACATATAGCTGACGTGAAGCGTCGACGCTCGGGGAAGTCTACAATCTGTAAACATGTTCAAGATCGTCTCTACCATTACATCAGACTTGATAAACCACAAATCCTCGCCAAAGAACACCAAGGAAGATACGCGAGGCTATTGAAATTAAAAAACATCCAAATTTCAATAGAGAAGATGAATGGGTGCTGCAATCTACTTTGGATCCTATAATTAACAAAATTAAATCCAAACCCAAGCAAACTACTGCTAGAGTTCAAGACACTGTAAGCCCGTTCTGAGATGGTACCAAAAATTAATATTCAAAAACTGAAGGTAGCCGGGCTAACAATGACATTGGGATGTCAAACATCTCAGTCCCCGCCGTGACCATGAGTATAGCACTCTAGCCCCGGAACGTCGGGAATTAAAAATAAGTTAATCAAACGCGATAAAATCCGTATAAATAGTTTTATTCAATTAATATTGCTGTGTTTCATATGGTTACTACCGTAGTATTCGAGGGTGACAACATTCTTACTGTAATCGACACGATTGATGGTTGAATTCGGAATTACAGTACGAAGTATTTCGCGCCTTTACCGATGTTTTACGTGGTATTTTGAGTAAGGAAAGGGCCAAGTCTCATCGCATTGCATCCATTAATCTGAATAGAGAAGATGGAACGTCTGTGCCTTTACCTCAGCGTGAGTTCAATAGGGGTGAAAAGTCTAATTTAATAGCAATCTACGTACTGTGTTGATCTACTTACACCCCGAAGGAATCAAACCAATTTTAGGTTATTTTATTTGGCCACTGTATCTTCCCAAACAGATATCAAGCGCCTCCCTTTGCGGGAGCCTCTCATGAGACTGAAAACTCCTGTTCCAATAGATACTGTGGCCCATAGACATTTACATTAACCCTTGATTAAAAATCAAAATTCTGATGCTTTTACGTCGCCATCACAAGACAGCTATCATATAGCTTAATGAAGTACTTATCTTTTAAATTACGAGTATTAAGTTATAACATAGTGATTAAAGAAACATTACCCCACCTCGTAGCAAGCAATAGATCAATATCTGCTTACTTTCCAAAGCCTTATTACAGAAGTATAAAATTCAATTTCGGTCCGAATAATTATTATACGATTATACGATGCACATTTTCGCATCCTTATGTATAAAGAGATAAGGTTATGTTTGGCGAAACGCTTAATATAAGCCCGACTGATATAATTTGTAAGCTTAGGCGGGCTTGGGTGTTCCCACGGCAAAGACGACACATGCTCCGTACAGCAGGGGTTCCCAAACTTTTTCAATTGGCGGCGCACTTATAGGTTTAGTATTTTGTTAGCCAATGTGACCTGTGATCTTGATGATCTCCTCACACTTTTTTAAAGCAGAGAATAAATCTTGACACCGCTCCTCTCATTTCTTGCTCTTTTCTTCCACATTGATCCTTCAGCGATATTTACTTTATATTGCAGCTACAGCTGAAAATCCTGTTCTTTTTGTACACTCAAATACATAAATTTAGTTTATGAAGAATGGTAAACAGGAGCATCTCACGGCGCTCATTTTAACTCTCTACGGCGCACACTTTGGGAGCCCCTGCCTTACAGCGTAAGTATGCATTGTTAGCTACTGAGAAATAATAGAGTACATCGCATGCTGTTGATTGTTCATTTTTTATGGTGCCCGTAAAAGTAGAATGTCGTGCAGATGACAATCGAATTGTAGCTGCATATTTAGTTTGAAAAAAAGGCAGAAAAATTTCTCCAAATATCTGAAAATGCAGGGACTGGCGGACGAGACAATAACCAACTAATAATGACGAATAGACAAATTATAAAACACCAAAATCAAATCTCACAGAAAATTGAGTCTTCAGCCTGTGCAAGGCAGGCCGGTGGGTGGTATGGTATACAACCAGTTCGAGGGTTGACTTTGCGCTCATTTCTAGGCTTGCCAACCGTCCCGTATTTTCCGGGACGTCCCGCTTCTGTATTAATTTTGGGCCGTCCCGCCGTGACCCCTTGCGGGACGCATTTTGTCCCGGAAATCAGTGATTATACGATATTAATATCTATCTCGTACCAACTCCATTACTACTACACTAATTTGTTACACATTATTAAAATTTCTCAATACCTACGCATTGCGTATTTCACGTGAGGATGAGGAGCGATTGGTGTTCTGTTCACAAATTCAGTGAATTTTATAACTACGGTTTGCAAAACCAAAACTTGTTAATTTGCGCAAAGTCGCAAAATAAGTACAGTTTTAAACAATAATATAAATTATATTGAAACTTGTAAAAAATTTGTACTGTTTTTTTATTAAATGATTAAAAATATATAGTGTTTTTTTCTAACCAATTGTATGTGGTGTGTTGTGTTGTGTCCCACGTAATATACCCAAGTCCTGGATGTCGAGCTGGGTAATCCCGGAAATGTCTTTTTTGGACTTTATAACCCCCATACCAACTACAAAAATCCTCGTTGAAGCGGGAGAAGTTTACGAGTACCTAGCATTGGAGTATAGCTGATGAAGAAGAATACAGTTCAAATAAACCTGACGTTTTTACAAGACTCATAATTTTATCAATATATTTTTTTTATAGAATAAGGGTGACAAACGAGCACACTTTTCACCAGACGGTAAATGGATGCTGTGGCTCATAGACATCTACATCTATCGTCGATTAAGCATCGAAATGCAGATGCGTTGTCACTTTTTAGGACTAAGATGGAATGCCTCGTTTCCAGTAAAAAACGATATCCGGTTCACTACACTGAACATACGCAAACACAGCAATATTAAGCTAAAGTCTTCCAGACCAAATTCCGGCCACGTCGGCCTGCCTCAACGGAGGCTAGCCATCGGCGCAGGACAAGATTATAGTGCCCAAGTGAATGCACAAGTACAGGTGCGCTCTCTATTTCCTCACTCTCATAACCCGATGGGATGGGAAACCGACACGACCGAAGAGAGATCAGGCGCAGGACCAACGGCATTACGTGCTTTCCGAGGCACGGGGGTGAGACACCGTCAACTTCCTTCCTCCGGGCAGCTACTGAGAATTTCTTGACGAAAAAACTCAATAATTGATTTTTTGGGCCCGACCCGGGATTGGAACCCAGGACCTCATGATCTGTTGTCGCACTTATATATATACATATAATTGAATATATATTGGCAGCGTGCTGCGAAGTTTCACCGTGACAGTAGAAAGTCTTTCAGAGGAATAATGAGCGGAACTAACGTGACATTTCCGCCTCTACCAATTGATCTACCAGATACATACAACAGTTTTCTGGTCTAGACTCGGGTATATGAGATTCTTCAGATTTTGATTTTAATTCTTGGATTTACCGCTACCATAACAGCCTATTAAAGTCCACTGCTGAACACGGCCTCCTCCATATATTGTGTCATACGGTTGATATTTGCCATAGCTGCTGCGCTTTATTTATAGAATAAGGGTGAGAACGAGCACACAGTCCACCTGATAGTAAGAGATACTGTGGCCCATAGACATCTACGTTTATCCTCGATTAAGAATCAAAACACAGATGCGTTGACAATTAAGATACAATGCCTCGTTTTCAGTAGAAAGGGTCTCCGGATCTCTACACTCACCATATGAAATACAGATGTATTAAGCTGTTATTTTACGCTGGTATTCTGTGAGAGCGTGGTCCTTCTCGGTCGAGCCGACCGATTCGTGCTACAACCATAATATAGCTTAGGTGTTCAAAAGTACAAATAATTTTATTTTGTACAGATACATTAGATACATATACTGTTTATAAAATTTCGCGCGCTCGTTTTTGTTGTAAATCATCATGCCTTTCGCTTTCACACGTGATGTCGGATGAGATAGCATGCTTTTTAACCCCGCCCACCACTTAGTTCGTGCCATCGACTAGGGCGACCTTAAGCTTGATACAGAATAACCAGACCGTCGATCGCTTGGATTGAGTTTCAAAGGAGCGAAACGTCTGGTACTGCGATCCCAAGTCCGCCTGCTAAGCGTGACGAATGAAGCAAATGTTCTCTAAAACTGTAGAGGCTCATGTCCAGCAGTGGACATTTACAGGCTGATGATGAAGAACAATTGTTGTATTATGAAGCCAAGAATCAGTTACCATGTAGTGGTGATGTATCCACTACCCCACATCGCCCCGTGAGTGTCGTAAGAAGCGACAGAGGGAAACAAATCACGAGATGGGAAGCAGCGTTATCCTAATAACAATAAAAAACTGCGCGTATCCACCCGCTCGCCAAGCGTGCTAGAGCCACGCTACAGCTATATTATAGTTGTAGCACGAATGGGTCAGCTCGACCGAGAAGGACCACACTCTCACAGAATACCAGCGGAAAATAGCAGCTTAATGCTGCTGTGTTTCGTATGGTGAGTGTAGAGAACCGGAGACCCTTTTTACTAGAAACGAGGCATTTTATTTTAGTCCTCAGGGGTGACAACGCATCTGCTTTTTGATTCTTCGCCGATTTCAAAAAAAGAGGAAGAGGAGTACATAATTATATATGTATGTTTCTCCGCGACTATCTCGCGTTTAGCTGAACCGATTTTGAAGCAGTTTTCATAAGATAATTTGTTATATCCTAAAGAAGTTTTTGGTACTTACACAACAAATTGATACCCGTCCGTTCGTTGATCCGTTATTAAGCGATATATTAGTTCAGTTCAAAATCGGTCGCGATTTTGTTGAAGCGGTTTATTTTTTATTTTACTATTAATTATTTTCATTAAGCAGTAATTAATTGACTCGGCTGGCTCGACCTGGGAAAGACCGCGCTCTAACAGAATACCAACGTCAAACAGCAGCTTAACGCTTGTGTTTCGTTTGGTGAGTGTAGAGGACCAGAGACCCTTTTTACTAGAAACAAGTCTTAATCCTCACGGATGACAACGCATCTGCATTTTGATTCGTTGTCGATAAATGTAAATTTCTATGGTCCACAGCATTCACTTACCATCAAGTGGACTGTGTGCTTGTTTGCCACCCTAATACTGTAAAAAAATTATCGATGAGATAGAGTAATATTATCCACCACGCGCATCTCTAAGCTCATAATAACTTACTGTGTTCCTACATCAAATATTATGTTAAAATAAAAGACATTATTTGGTTCATTACACTTTAGAGACTGTAAGCATTGACCTTAAGTAACAATCTCCTAACAATAGACCTAGTGAAATTTTGCAGAGCTCTGACAATAAAAAGAAACCGGTAAGTGACTGACAACTAAGTTTAAATTTCGCATTTGATCTTAGGTCACTTTCATTGCACACGAGTAAACAATATGAAATAACCTCCGAAATACCACCGTTCCCATCTTTGTTGCGGACAATCTAGAGAGCATCGGGTATCTCAGTCGGCCATCATGGATCAGTGTCAGCACTAATTAATAAGCTTTAAGCTTAATAAGGCTCCTGGGAGACGGTGAAGCAGTTGAAAACAATGTCCAAGTTTTTCATTGTCATGTCTATAATGAAGTTCCCATAAAGTAAAGAAATATATATGTATAAAATATTTTTATTAAGTGACTGCCTCGTTGGTGCAGTGATTGTAGTAGTGCGACTGCTGATCATGACGTCTTGGGTTTGAATCCCAGGACGGTCCAAAAAGTTAATTATTTAGTTTTTCCGTTAAGAAATTCTCAGTAGCTGCCCGGAGTCAGGAAGTTGGCGGCGTCTCACCCCCGTGCCTTGGAAAGCACGTAAAGCCGTTTACCGTCCCATCGGATTATGAGAGTGAGGGAATACAGAGTTCACCTGTGTTTAGGCAGGCCGCCATGACCGAAATTCGGTCTGGAGGACATTATTATTTATGTTCAGAGTTAAGTCGTTGAGATTGCCGTGTGCTTCTGTCTGTTGCAAGCAAACTAAATACAACAAGATTACAATGTAGTGCATGCGAAGACAATACATCCAAAATTATTTCCATTTCAAATCAAATCAAATTCATTTATTTAAAACATAAATTTAAGAAAGCTACGGATGCATTGTCTGGAATGCCTCACAGCCTGTATTTCTACTGGCCCTTTATACCCTTCAAACCAGAACACAGCAGTACAAGTCTACTGGCCTCCCTCCATAGGCCTCACCCAAGGAATATTACAAAGCACGATCTTAAGAATCAAGCGACTTTTATACGTGGTGGAGTCATGCTGCAGTTGTATAAGTAGTATAGTTGTAGCACGAATGGGTCAGCTCGACCGAGGAAGGACCACGCTCTCACAGAATATCAGCGTGAAATAGCATCTTAATGCTGCTGTGTTTCGTATGGTGAGTGCAAAGAACCGGAGACGACTGGTACTGGAAACGAGTCATTCCATCTTAGTCCTCAGGGGTGACAACGCATCTGCATTTTGATTCTTAATCGAGAATCGAGGAGAAATGAAGATGTACATCAGCCACAGCTCGTTCGTCGCTGTTATCCTATATAAAAAGTCATAAGTATTTTGGATTTTAGCGTCATTAGAATTTTACCGTAGTTGTCACATATGGCGGCAGTTTATTATCATTTAAGTAACGACCAGTTAACAACTCGGAGTTACTGTACTAAGAGAATTCTTAATTTCTCCGACAAAAAATCCTGTTAATTTTGTAAATAGACTGACATCGAGATGATTCCATAAGGACGCTAATACCGAAACTGTGTCGCAGAGAACCAGTGAAATGGGTCGTAGACAGAGAAATCTATAGACAAATTGACGCCTTCTTTCGCATTCGCACACGAAAAAGATAGATTTATGCATATGTCTTGCATAGAAAAGAGACAGAGCGGTGTGATTGTTTGTCCCTTTCTCCGTGCCGGTTTTTTTGTTTAGCAAACTACACTTTGCTAAACAACTTTGACAGTTCGTAGCGATCTAAGGAGTTTACAAGTTGATTTAAGTGAGAAAAAGTGTTTTGTGAGCTTAAGATCTTCAAGTGAATCTTGTCCAGTTCAGTTCCTAGAACAATTAAAATTTTTATCTAAATACGTTTAAAAGTCATAAAGATTATTGTATAACCTAAAACTACGTTATCGTGCTTTCTCACTCGAGGCCACGCTAATGATTAGTATATAGGTCTGTCTACGGAAGTGGGTACTGTAAGCGGCAACAGTACCACTGAGTATGTATTAAACAGAACATATTTGAACTAAATACTGTCAACAAGAGTGATACAGCAAAATCTCACCTGTGGTAAACTAGTTATGGGAGTTTTTTAGGCTTTTTACAAATTTTACCCACACTAGGATTTTGTCCCATACCACGGAGAGGTGTAGGAACAATTATTTGCAGGCTATACATATATTTGTTCCATGGGGGATTTAAACCCGCGGCCCTCAGCACCACAACTCAATACTTCGCTTTCTACTAACTAACTAACTAGGCTTTCACGCATAAAAAAATAAACCCGTGAAAGCCAATCGTAATAAATTCCGCGCGGACAAAGTCGTGGGGAATAGGTAGTCTTACACTAAAATTGCACTAACCATTTTTATTATTAAAAAACTGTTTAAAATTGCAGGTCAAAACTGCGATTGATTTAGATGTTATCACAACTGAAAAGGATCCTTCTTCCTATAGTATCAAAGTCCAAATCCATAGACATCAACGTCAATGGTACCTTGCGTACGTTTTCCGAATCCCCTGTCAACGCACTTACGAGGTCACGGTTGATAAAGTAACCTTTAAGCAGTTAAAATTACCGAATTTCCATTCTCGAAGTGATACGGACAATGTCAATAATTGTATACTTCGATAAGGAGCCCCTTTATGTGAAATACACTTCCTGTGAACCCATGTTTAAGTAAACAAGTTCAAGTATTTACGGTAGCCCTCCCTCGCAATATCTTAGAAGAGCGGTTTTTTTTTATAGAATAGTGGTGACAAACGAGCACACGGTCCACTTGATGGTAAGTGAATGCTGTGGCCCACAGTTTAATCAAAACATATTTAAATTATAATTATCTACTTTTAACCTCGATTAAGGATCAAAATTGAAATGCGTTGTCACCCTTGCGGATTACAAATATTTACTGCATGACTCTACCAAGTATATACCTTATGAAACCATATTTACAGTAGCTTTAAAAATCAGTGCCTTTATAAGCAATATCTATATATTTACACAACCATGTGACAATCGAACACACCCACCTGATGGAAAGTGGATGCTATGGCTCACAGATATACAATCTGAGGATAGATTGTACAGCATTGCACAGCATTGAACAGATTAATTTTAACTTTCTCTAATATGTTTGTATCCGTTGATATTTATTCCCACGTAGAAGTTTAAAGAAAAATTGTGGTAATAGCTCTTTAAGTTGATAGCAAAAGCGAAAACGCATATGGGACATAATGACTTTCATCACAACAACGCAGTTACGGTTCATTCTGATACTGCGAGTCTCACGCAATATGCGGGCTCATCCAAGCCACTTTTTCATGCGATAAACCAATTTCGGTAGTCATTGGCACATTTCAGTGAGAACCCATAAAATGGTTGGTAACCATAGTGCATTTATTTACTAAAAGCCATTATGAACCAAATATACATAATATAATCTGTATTATGATACATATTATGCATTTAAATATTAGATTAAAGTCTGATTTTCATTATAGTGAAAATTTATTTATTTAATGATTTCTTAAATTTACGCGAACACTACACATTGAAAAAATTAATTTTAATTTATAATATTATATAAATTAAAATTAAAATGAATTTATAGTATATAAATCAATTTTAATTTTAAATATTTAAAATTAGTTTTTTATTTTATTTATTTTTCAATACAAAACCATATAAATGGCTTAACCGCTCAACAGTCAAAACATCCATCCCGGCTCTGTTTCAAATATCTATTGTCAGTAACCGTCATCCATTGCGGCGATTCAATTCCCGCCATTTTCCGCCGTTTTGTTTATCAAAAAATACTTTAATTACTATTATACTTCTCTTTTAGCACTAATGCTATAATAAAATATAAATATAGATGAGAAAACATGTTTATTCTAGTTTATTGTATAAACCAAAACGTTATACCCATATATTTAAAGAAAATACGAATTTAAGTAAATTATTTCTCCTGGGCAGTAAATAGAAGCAATGGTTGCAACATAGAAGAAATGACGCCATTTAGTTAGCATTAACTTAATAGTTATTAAACAAGACTAGTTGTGGATCACTGGTGCTTGAAGGAGGAATAAGCGAAACTTAATGTCGTGGGATCAAATCTACCACAGTTACAGAATTTACTACAGTTATACCGCGCAGTGGCGGGGTTAAAATACCCACTGACCCTTATCGTCTCGTGGATGTCGCAAGTTAACAGAAGGAAGCAAACTAGGAGACGGGCAGCAACGTACTCTTGATAACAACAAAAAGATAAAAAACTGCGTTTGCCAACTCACTTGTCAAGCGTGGAAATATGTCAAATATCCCCATGAGGAAATCTATGTGGGAGGCCATCCACGCGTTAACGATGTAGTAAGTCATCGTTAAAAGACCTACAAATCTACGAAGTTTCAAATATTTTAAAGACAAATTAACCCACAAGCTTAGAGCCTAAGCGCTCTCAGTACATTTCACATTACCTCGCCGGCATCTAAGAAATTGTTAGTTGCAATTTTAAGTGCTGATTTACCACGTGCTCGGCGATGAAGGAAATCATTGCGAAATCCATGTGTTTAAAAATAATTTCGAAGATGTTCAGTCCGCCAACACTTATTGGAATTGGTATTTTGCCATAGTTTTCCCGCTTGTGGGTGGGTTGGCCACCGGAGACTTTATAATTTCGAATTGTTATCAGGAATATGCTCCTGCCAATCTCCTGTTTCAGCTCCCCTCGCCTCGTTCGACACCCAGAATGCGATGAGGTGTGGTGGATATTCCTACACCGCCACTACACGGGACTACACTACAATGAAATACATAAACACGCCCACCCTTCACTCACGGACCTCCATTTTGGACGATCTTGACACACCTCTCTCGCCTCTCTTACATCCATAAACCTACGCTTATGTGCTCGACTATTACGGGTACTCTTAATTTGACCTATCTTCAAAATAAATCGCCAATTTGGTCGATAAACTTCCAAAATTAAGTTTAAATAAAATACAAATACAGATAATAAAGACTACATTTACTTTCATCTACTAACTCTCTATTTGTACAAAAGTGAAAACAACTTCTTTCTCAACTCTAGTCAGAGACATTTAGCGCTATCTATAGATCTACAGGACACAATCGCGCACAGACAACCCAACAAGATCACACGTAATTACGCTTATCTCGTTTAATGACGACTTTATAACCGTTGATGGCGTGATATGAAGATTATAGTTCTATGAAAGATTCATGCTTTGTTGACTGTAATTTCATACTGAGATAAAAACTGAGGTCAGTAACAATTAACAAGCTCAGGTCGCAGCACTAAGAAACTGACAATTCAGCGTGATCAACTCTATCAAGTTGCATTATATAGGTACTCTGTCACATGATAATTATAGATAACTAATAATAAATAGCTGTAACCGGGCGCGTTGCTACTACAGAAAAAAATATTGTGGAAATATCATTTTAAATTTAGCAGAGTTATATTGTTTAATTACGAATGGTAATACACTTATTGAAATTAAATGATCTATAATTTTGTGGGTACGAAACGCGTGCCATCTACTTTAAGTTAACTGTACTATGCCTATAATCTTCGCGCGAGTGCAAGCAATAGGTTGACAAAGTTTTACCGCAATCTGATAATCGGTATGGCAGCGCGTAAAATACGAACAAACAGAAATTAATTTTGTATGGTTTTTATATATGATTATTAGCGATCTACCCCGAGATCGCACGGGTGATTTCTGTATTGCAGCTTGTGTTTAATATGTTGTTTTTAAATAGATATTATAAGTTCTAACTTACCGTGCGATGCGAGAGGTCGGCGACGGAGTCGTGTCGGTGCTCTAGGCTGCCGAGGCTGCAACAAGAAGCCGACGAGGACAGGCTGACGGAGTCGGCGCGCGCTCGGTGCGGCGACACCGCCACGTGCTTCAACATGCCCACACCTAAAAATAATTGTATATACAATTAGAGATAAAACGTTAAAAAAATGCCATTATGAAAAGTGCCACGAAGATTTCAGAACTTTCGACAGATTGTGGTATAACGGGCCAATAAAAGAAGGAGGAATGACCTCCGAAACGACTTGATGATAGAATTTTTGCCTCTCTTGTGGAACTATCCCCGCTTGTAGGCAGTAAGGGAATCAGACGGGTCAGCAGTGTACAGATAACAGTTATATTAATTATTAACTTCCCAGTGGGAAGTTATTGTAATGGGTCCGATTTTGCAAATTGGAATTTTTAACATATCTCCACGTAATGATTTCTTATATTTACGCGAACACTGTACATTGATTAAAACTACTTTTACGGATTTCTTTCGCGTTTTATTTATTTTATTTTTAACCCGACGTTTCGGGTGCTTTCCAGCATCCATGGTCATGGGGGACTGAGGTGACTGACGTCCCGATGTCAAAGTTAACCCGGAGTACCTTCAGCTTTTTTACCACCAAAAACAAAAATAAAAGACCAAAGACAATAATTAAAAAAGCTGAAGGTACTCCGGGTTAACTTTGACATCGGGACGTCAGTCACCTCAGTCCCCCGTGACCATGGGTGCTGGAAAGCACCCGAAACGTCGGGTTAAAAATAAAATAAATAAAACGCGAAAGAAATCCGTAAAAGTAGTTTTAATCAATATCTCCACGTTTCAAGGTCTTAAGAGTCGAATTGTATGTTTTTTAACAGGATGTACGTGTGTGCACCAGTACATATGTATGTATGTATGTTCGGATTCAATTTTCGCCTCGTGTATGTCGAGAATAAAGAGTGATATTGACATGGGACCCGTTTCATTTAACGCATAATTATGTAATTTAGACCTCATTAAATTTTAAGCAAAATCGGTCAAGTCGTTTTTTGTGCCGAATGAAAATTTTTATTAAATATTAAGACATCTGATATTTTTTTTATTTTTTTCCACTAGGAAGTTAGTCGGGACAAACTGATATTTGTCCCAGCAAACGCCATTCTAACGTTACGCATAACCTTCGGTATATTATTGTATTGTCAGTCTGCCAATAAGGGCCCTTGCCTTTGCGACACGGTCCTCGATTCTTTTTCTCCAGGCTGGGATGGCGCTACTTTGTCTAGTAGCGCGTCCAGCCATGGGAAGCTTGGCGCCAATAATACGGAAAACTGCCAGTGCGCCAAAAAGAATTGAGTCCGTCTCGCAAGAATCCCGGCTGGCTTCCAAATAGGTCACCAGCATTGGGTTAAAAACCCGCACGATAGCCGATTTCACTTGCTTAGGGGTTTACGTGGAAGTCGCGGTTGATTTTCGAGAGGCGTATTGCGCGCCAGCATCGCCTCTTCCAATATGCCCCTCATTTTCTCTAGTTCGTGGGAGACTATCACACTATTACATCACCTTTCGGGTTGCATCTAGACCGCTTTTTATACTAGTAGTATAGTTTTAGCACGAATGGGTCGTTTCGAATGGGGAAGGACCACGCTCTCACAGAATACCAGCGTAAAATAGTAGCTTAATACTGATATGTTTCGTATGGTAAGTGTAGAGAACCGGAGAACCTTTTAACTGAAAACGAGGCATTTCATCTTAGTCCTCACGGGTGACAACGCATCTGAATTTTGATTCGTAAACGAGGATAGATGAAGATTTCTATGGGCCACAGCAACCACTTACTATCAGGTGGACTGTGTGCTCGTTTGTCATCCTATCCTATAAAAATAAGAAAAGAAAAATATAAGGCATTTTATATTATTTCTTAGATACTGCACATATATAGAAGTTTTTTAATGTTTGCGGTAGTTCTTGTTCTGTATTGATCACTTATCTCATTTGTAGATGGATAATCGTTTGACCCCATAGTTACATAGAAATTTTTAAGTCGCTGTCAACAACCCATATATTATTTTTAATTTTTCATTCTTAACGCCATCGTATATATTGATAATGATGTAGGAATAAGTTTTAACCTACCTACTCTACAAGAAACGCTTAAAACATGCCAAAGAGTTTTCAAAACCGGTAGGGGGATTTGAAATTCGAACGATTTATTTTTAACTCGATAATCCAGGAGTGATTATGGCGATAGGTAAGTATTTAGCTGCGGTGGCACGTGCCGTGAGTTCAATTCCCGTACAAAACTAGTGGAATATATTACAAGACATTGTCTAGATGCTCAATACTCAATAACTTTATTGCATTCCATAGGTTACAAAAGGTGTTACATAGTTTTATGGTATCTCTATAGACCCCGTTAGGGATTGTGCGTGAAGATAAGTAACTCTATAGACCCGCATGGGCACAGCAATATTATAGAGGAGGAACATTTATTTTGTTTTATTATTATTACTGTTAAATAATTATTTAATGTTAACTAAATTAATTTGGAATACGGCTATTATAATTGTTATTATTTATTAATTGATTTTGACATTTAATTTATTATTAAAGATAGATTTTCCGTCTTATAAAACCAAAACCAGGAGGAGGACACAGACAAAAACACAAAGTTGTGTACTATAACTAATATATTAAGAAAAAAAAGTAAATAGGCTCTGGCAATAATTATGAAGACTTCGAAAAATCAACTTAAAAAACTAACTACACTACAGAATACTACAATCGACTAAAACATTAACTATAATGTCATGTCAACTGTCAAATTGGTGTCGATAAAGCACCGCCCTTTTGAACCTGTATTAATTGATTGAGTAAATACGAGCTATCGGATCACAAAGCCACACCGCAAAATGCAAACATGGCTGTAGTTTTTGAATTATAAGAAATTGACGATATTACCCGGATGACCATACGTACCTCACATACTATACTTGACTTTTGTATATTATACTTTAATATTCCTAACCTTTCGACAAACACTCATAATATCTTTAATATTATTAATAATATCTTTCTTACTTCTTTCCTTTAAAACAACCTTCACCTACTATAGTGTTTTTCTGAAGGTGAACGCACTTCTATCGCATGTAAACTGCACATGTATATTTTTTAAATATAATTAGATTTTACCATAAATCAAACAACACTTATTGATTATGAACTGATGATCCTAATGGTAATACTAGGTCCATAGTCATGAAATCAGTCAGTCAGATACTAAGAGAGTCGGAAGTGCTTTTATATTGAACGAGTACACCGTGCATGTGATGGTAAATACTTCCCATAGACATCTCCATCTATCCTCGACTACGAATCGAAATGCAGATGCGATGTCACCCCTGAAGACTAAATGTCTCGTATCCAGTAAAGATTCTCAATGGAATGTGTTCATAATCAAATTACGTATCTGATATATTACGCGCAGTCAAAGACACCACAAACCACAGTAGACCGGCCTAAGAGTAGTCATACTTGAAATACTTAACTTGCCAAAAATAACACGATTTACTACTTAACGCAGCAAAATGAAAGTCGCCAAGTTGTAAACAACTCCCGACGAGGGAAAAATCTACACAAACGTGTTCTTACTTAAAACCAATTAAATTATACTTAAATTAACAAGAGAAAAGCAACTGTACCTTACAATACAATTGTTATCTATATACAACTCTTTAATAGTATAAAACAGACGCATGTTTGAGCCTGTCTGTGTATTCGCTTAAAACATTAAAATTACTGGATGGATTTTAATACAGTTTTCTTAAAGTGGTAGTGCCACGCTACAGCTATATTATAGTTGCTGCACGAAAGGTTTGAATCAACAAAGAAAAAACCACGCTCTTACAGAATACCAATTTAAAATAGCAGATTAATGCTGCTTTGTTGCGTATAGTGAGTTTAGAGAATCGGAGACTCTCTTATCTTAGTCCTAAGGACTTATAACATAGCATTTTGATTCTTTGTCGATGATATATACAGGCATCAATGAGTCACAGCATATACTTACCATCATCTATTATTTCATGATTAAAACTACTTTTACGGATTTTATCGCGTTTATTTTTGCTTTTTAATTACTTTTATTTTTAATTCCCGACGTTTCGGGCGCTTTCCACCCACCCAGCACCCATGGTCACGGGGGACTGACCATGGGTGCTGGAAAGCGCCCGAAACGTCGGGAATTAAAAATAAAAGTAATTAAAAAGCAAAAATAAACGCGATAAAATCCGTAAAAGTAGTTTTAATCATGTGTAGTGTTCTCGTAAATATAAGAAGTCATTATCTATTATTTCATCAAAAAATATTATGCAAATAATTTCTTTAGAAAGGTTTTGTGTCTAA
This sequence comes from Parnassius smintheus behrii, assembly GCA_036936625.1. NCBI lineage: Eukaryota > Metazoa > Arthropoda > Insecta > Lepidoptera > Papilionidae > Parnassius > Parnassius smintheus. The sequence continues at coordinate 6,982,770 of JAUPFT010000005.1, read as the reverse complement.
AGTACTCAGCGCAGAAATTAACATGAGACCTGGTTTGAATGACGTCACAGCGTATTGAGTCCGTATTGAGGCGAAGAGAGCGTGAGCGGCAGGTGGCGCAAGGAAACGTGAACGGAAACGCATTCCGCGCGGGTCTCAAATTGAGTTCTGCACGTTATATGCAAATTTTAACGTGGTAAAGCTACGCTGTAGCTATAATATGGTTTGAGTACGAATGTATCGGCTCGATCGGGGGAGGGTCACGCTTTTACAGAACACCGGAGAGAACCGGAGACTCTTTTCACTGGAAACGAGGCACTCCATCTTAGTCCTCGGGAGTAACAACGTTTCGATTTGATTCTATATCGAGTCAATGGGCCATAACATCTTACCATCAGGTGGACTGTGTGCACATTCGTTACCCCTATTCTACAAAAGAAACAATTTTCTTCCCCGGTCGAGCCGACCCGCACGTGCTACACCCATAATATAGCTGCAGCATGGCTCTTTCACCTAAAGAACGTTACACGGGTTTTATCACGTTTAATTGTAACTTATCTCAAAAGTTGTGACGTTTCACGTTTTCACATAACAATTTATGCAACATATATTAAAACAAATATAGTAAAAGCTCCTTATTCGCGTTTCTTTCATTCGCGTTTTCACTATTCGCGGATAAAAAAAAATTCGACCAATTCCTACATTCGCGGCTAAAGATTTCTTTATTTGCGGATCTAATCGGTACATCGGTTCATCGGCTTTAACAAGCACCGAAAACGTGACATTTAATTTGAAAAATCTTGTGGGGGTTTAAGAATGGTAAATGAGCTTTGTGATTTCTTTATGAAAATTGATCCGTCTATGGAACGAAGTCTTATTTTAAAGAGGCAAATTGCTAATGCCACTACTGAATAACAGTCTGAATTGGAGGAGCTTTTAAAAACTTCCAAGCAAGAAAAAAATTACAAAATTCTTTAAACCATTGCCTAAGCCTGAAGGTTTTTTTATACATTTGTTTTTTATTTTGTCACCTAGGAACGTATCTCCTATAATCCCATATAAATAAATTACCTTTCCATATTCACGGTTTCTTTATTCGCGGAATATCTACGGAACATATACCCCACGAATAAAGAGCTTTTACTGTATATAAATCTTAATAAGACACAACTGAGTCGGCTATAGCACAACTGAATTGAATCGTTAATCAGAATTTAAAGTTTTGATTTGCAAGGTGCTAGATAATAACTGCTCTAGAACCCGCTCTTAATTAGAATCTAATAAATAGAATAGAATATTTTTTCATTCAATACCATCCTTATCATTAATCATTACTTGTGAAGGACAAGTCCACTGCTGAACATAGGCCTCCCCCAAGGTATGCCACAAAGCGGTCCTGAGCCACCTGCATCCATCGACTTCCTGCATGTCTTACCTAATATAAGGTAAGGTGAGGCCTATAGATGTTATATTGTAGTTTACATTTACATTATGTTTTAGCTTAGGCCAATTTCACTTGACAGCCCTGACAGAATCTAAATAAAAGGCAATGAAGCTTTATTCAAATTAGCACTCGGACCGCACGTGCTCGCCCATTAAAGTACAAAACGCTGTGTTTGTTTAGGCCCTGCGTTTTTCTCGGAAGAGAAGGATACTCGCCTGTTTACTATTGTCATTTAATAAACGATGCAGTAGGCGAGGACAGGTCGTGTAACTCTAATGGCAGGACTTTGTGTTTCAAACTTTTTTTTTTATTTAACTGGCTTTACGGCTCTGGGTTCTAGCCCATCTGAGCCTATAATTTTTTTCGGGATCTTCATTTTTATAGATTGTTTCTTCGTAATATGCTGATGCGTCACATTGTGGAGTTTTAGGAGATTTTGACGACAGCTCAAACCAGCGGGTAGTTGATGACGATAGTCACTCAAGTTCATAAAGCGCCTAAGCTATCAAAATAACTTGAGGTTTATATCAACATCGAAGCACTTTTTTCGTCGTTTTCTCCAATAGTTTACACGTGCAGATACTTAATTTACAAAATTGCATCACTTTTACGAATCAAAATCCGCTACAAACCATTATTTAAGCGATAAAACAGGAGCAACAATCCGTCGACGGCCAAGTTCCCGCCAAAAACTCCTGTGGTTCAGTTCATAATAAAATTACATAGAGTATTTAGTACTTTAATTGCCTATTAAAAAAGACAAATAGCAATGTATGCAATCACGACCTTATAGCCACGCTGTCTTACAATAACGAAAAAAAAACCTTTGTAATACGGTACCTATCATTAATCAGTATTACGGATGTCGTATGACAAAAAAACCGTATCTAATAAGCCTTGTTATATAATAATGACTTATGGAGCTCACCGTTTTACAATTTAAATTACAGAATAATAAACTTGTCATATTTTTTGGTTTTTCACTGGCTAGCGCAATGTTGGGCAACCCTCAACTAAACGGAGTAACGACCTGGTGAAACACGCAGGTGGATGATGGACAGTTGGTTTAGGACCGTACTCTGTGGCATTCTTTAAGGAAAGCCTTGCGATGGGTGTATACGTTCTAACCATAAAATTACGGCATACAAATTAGGGTCTTCCATACCGAATTTCGGTCTCGGCGACCAGACGAGCCATCTGCGCAGGATTATAATGCTCAAGTATGCACAAGTGTACTCTCTATTACCTCACTTTCATTCTCCGATGGGATAGCAAAAAGAGATCCGCGCAGGATCAACAGCTTTACGTACTTTCCGAGGCACGTGGGTAAAACACCGCCATCTTCCTGACTCCGGGCTGCTAGTGAAAATTTCTTGGTAAAAACTCAATAACGGACTTTAGTCCGCCCGGGATTCGAACCCTGGACCTCTTGATCAGCAGTCGTATTACCACAACCACTACGAGTTTACGGTCACTACACCAACGAGGGAATCAAGGTTCATATAAGAGTGGGTTTGCAAGATCGGAAAACGAAAATACCTGGACAAATTTTGAAAAAGTCGGGATTTTGGGGATGTTGACGGGAGAAATAATTATTAAATGAATATTATATTAAATAAAATAATCATTTTTTTAATTAAGAGGCTACAGAGGCACTTCAAACAAAATTAATATGAGTAGACTTTTTAGGTTGCCACATTTACTTGGCATTGGACTTTACTAGGGTCCACTTAGTATTCAGAAAATATTTAAAATTTAAACAATTTACTTCAAAGTTGAACCTAATTACAAACTCAACTTTTATTAAATCAAAGGCCATACTTTAACTTTCTAAGGAGCAGTTTGTCCAGAGATTTTGAGTTTTGTCTGGAGTCTGGGGACGATTTAAAATTTCCGACCATCTGGAAACCCTATTAAGAGATGCGGTAGAGGTATGTGCCGTTCTATATCTGAGTCGCCGTGACCGGATCAATAAAAGTCATCCGTTAGTGCTCGCACGACGCGGATTGTGTCCTAACTGGCTCCAACACCACAGCATCACTAACTACAGTAATTAAAACAAATAAAACTGTTAAACATTTGGCTTCCAGTGTAGATTGTGTGGACAAATTGTTGTAGGAATTTTAATTCTCAATTTAAGCCATTTCACCATAATGATTATAGCACATTATCATTCACAAGTCCACTGCTGAACATATGCCTCCCCAAGGAATGCCACAAAATACTGTCACGAGCCATCAACTACCTGTGTGCTATCAGTTCATTTTAATGTCCATATACTTGGGGTTCGCCAAACACTGGGCTTGCCAGTCAAGAAATAAAATTCTATATTCTAGTTCTATATTTTAGTAGTAGTAGTTTAATTATAATTCTAATGGTAAAAAGTAGAACTCAATAACATTAATTGTTATAGTATATAACTCATAAGTGGGGAAATAAATACGCTCAGACCCGTTCGCAGGTAATTGTGTAATTCCTAATATTTTGGTGTGAATTTCTACGCCTAATTCTGATACCCAGGATTATTATTATAATATACGACACGACAGACAGTAATACAGGGGTATTAGTAGCCAAATTTTAAACTCAAATTTTAAGTTCAAATATATAAATAATGGTATACTGTTATTGCAGTTTTTTAAAAAGGGGGGTTAATAAGGCTTCTACTTTTGTTCGAAATTGTCCTAAATGGAATGTGGTTAATGGGCAACAACGTTTTTGACCGAACGACCTTTACGAATGTGCGCAGTAAAATCATTTAAAATAATGCATTACCACGCATTTTGAATTTAAAAGATAAAGAGGACAGAATATTTGAGAACTTTTTTTAAATTAATTTTTATTCACTATTTGTCTATGTTGTTTATTATGATCGTTCTCCGCAAATTCGGCCGGTTATTGCAAAATAACCACGTATACCATAACAGTCTAAAACGTCCACTGCTGAACATAGAGCTATCTCTTACAGTAATTCATAGGGAGGATTTCGTCACAGTTACCACGCAGGTTAGCAACAGCAGTTTTCTTATTACTTGAGCTATTATCAGGAATACGTTGCTGCCCATCTACTGCTTTACCTCCTCTTACAACAGCTGGACGAGCGGATGACGGTTGCGGAGAACCGCATAAGGATAAGAAAGGGTCTTCCAGGGCAACTGTCTGAGTCCAATCTGGTTCTGCCTCTCTTGAAACCCTCTCAGCACCTTACTGGAGGTCTTTGAGAGGGAATTCCAGCTTCGGAAAGAAGGTACAAAAGTAGCCTACCTTTTCTATATGGATGATCTCAATTTATTCGCTCTTACAGGACGTGTATGGGGTAGGGGATTTTTTTACACCGCCATTATGCAGTCTAATAGAAAGTAGTATACAACAGGACATAGTATTAATATACCTACTTAATTCAAAATTACTCGCTTTCCTACATTTTTATAATTAAAATTGCACAATAAATCGAATTCTAGAACCCGCTGATTATGTAAATAATAACTGGTATATTTGCTCTAACAACAGATAAGTGCCGTTTAAGCAATAATTTCCGCACTTTATCAAATGTTTTATGATGGAAACGCAGGTTGTGTACAAATTAGTAAAGTCCGCGAAATGTTAACAAGGTTAGGTTAAGTAATGATTAAATTAGCTGCTGTGCGAATTATGCTGGTTTATTGTTGAATAAGCAGGACGATATAACTGTGGCGGCGCTGTCGTGTGTTCATAATGTGTTCATAATCAGAATTCTAATACCCACTTACGACTATGTGTGCAAAAGAAACGCTTAGCTTAGGAGATCATTACTAGAAGTCTTAGAGTACACATAAGCAAGTTGTAGATTTTTACGTGGCACTTGAGCCATGCTACAGCTACATTACTGGTACAGTTGTACCTTGAATGGGTCGGCTTAACCGGGGAAGAACCACGCTCTCACAGAATACCAGCATAAAATAGCAGCTTAATGCTACTGTGTTTCGTATGTTAAGTGTCGTATAACTGGAAACCCTATTTACTGGAAACCTAATCTAATTGTAAGTAATTGCTGTGGTCCATAGACATCTACATCTATCTCCGATTACCCGGGTTCGAACTCGGGTTGCCCCTGAGCTGCTACGGTGGCACGGTAGACCAATTAGTCTTACTAGATTTTTGTATCCTAAACGATTACGGACGGACTTGTACACTTCCGCTCAATTTAGATATCTATTTCACACAAACTAAGTTGGGTGTCTATTGGATCCGCGTTACATCACGTATCATAACCTACTTACGCAAAGATATTTCTCGAATCGGCTACGGATGTCAGATATTACCTTCTGCCCCAATCGAAATATCCTTGACTAAGCTAATTTCGCCACGTTGAATTTCTTATGTGTTTTATATAAATAACAAAAAGTATAAGTGTAAAAATCACCTGATGGTAAGTAGATGCTCAGGACAAGATAAGAATAGGATATCAACAGAGGTTCCTTCCTTAATTTAAACGGTAATGTATTTAACCGCCTCGTCGGTCCACTAGTTGTAAACGCAATTGTTGATCATAAAGTCCCGGGTTCAGATCCCGGGTCGTGTCAAAATCATCACCGATAACCGATGGGGAAGTAAGATTTTTGAGTGGTAGTCTCGTACCGGCAGGCGAAGTGTAGGGCGTCCCCCCACTAGATGGAGTGACGACCTGGTAAGACGTGCAGGAAGTCGATGATTGTGTTTTTCTGTCAACAAATTCTTTGTAGCAGCCCGGAGCCAGGAAGTAAGAGATGTTTCAAACCTGTGCCCCAGAAATCAGGTAAATCCTTCGCCTAATCTCTCCCACACATTTGCGCATACACGCGGACGCTTTAATCCTGTACTGCGCAGACGGTTAGTCTCCTTTAAGACGAGTCCTGTGACTGAAATTCGGTCTGGAAGACATTATTAATAGATTTGGAATTATGGGGGGGGAGGTATAATGCTTTTCTACCATTAAAAATGTTCTCCGACTCGTATACCACCAGTTTTTTACTATTTATACTATTTTTACGTGGAAGAACCATGCTGTTGGCATATTTTGGGAGTAGCACTAATGGGTCGGCTTGACTGAGGAAGGACTTCGCTCTTACAGAATACCAGCGTGAAAAAGCTGCTTAATGCTTCTGTGTTTCGTGTGATGAGTGTTTTACTGGAAACGAGACATTTAGTCTTAGCTCTCAAGGCTGACAACGTATCCGTATTTCGATTTATATTAACCGAGTATAGATGTAGATGTCTATGGGCCGCAGTATACACTGACCATCGGGTGGACCACAGAACACTTAATATAGTATATTAGGTGTTCTGTGGGGTGGACTGTGTGTTAGTTTATCACCTTTAATCTATAAAAAATCTAAGCATCATTCACACACCCGGGCGCAGAATCACTGCCACAGAAGGCAACAGTGAAAGATGACGATCTGATAAAACTCTGTTTATCTCCTTCCACGTTTTCTTGCATTAATTACCATATTAATGCTCCTGGTTGAAACAAAAATGTACATAGCATGGAAATTTGTAGTCGGTTACGATATACATTCCTTACAGACAAGTCTACGTTTCTAGAAGTAAGTGAAAGTCTAGAAATAAATCATTCCAATAATTACATGACATATAATATATATAATAAAATATAAAATTACAATGTCTTTTTACATTCGGTTTGTCAGGTAGAAATCGCTTAAAGCGATATAACTATCGTTTGTAGGTAACAATTAAGGAAAACTTATTATTCATTACTGTAACAATTTTATGTTTAAATGCCATAATGAGTTATCTATCTATTACAGTGATATTTTTACAGAAAAAAGGATGATAAACGACCAACCACTCCATTTGATGGTAAATTTATGCTATAGCAAACTCACAAAAAATTGACTTATGGTGTTGTGGTGGTGTATTCACTTTTCAAAAAAAAAAACATTGCTTAACTTTTACACATGTTTATAATATACAAACAAACTTCAATCTAACCGTGTGTTTGAAAATCGAACATTTGTTCAAATATAATCAATACAAATATTTTAATTGGGTCACATTTGATCAAACACAACCAAGTCAATTTGACGGTTCACGTCCTAATATGGAGCGAGCAGATGAACGTAATCTGACGCAATCTCTTAAACCCGGAAACTCGTAAAGGTTTACGTTGTAAATAAGTTTTAACATTTTGACGTGACATTGTCGAATTGTTTAGTAAATGTGGGCAAAAGTGACGTCATGAAATATACAAAAAACATTGTTTTCAAAGAGGGTAACAAACGAGTACACAGTCCACCTGACGGTAAAAGGATTCTGTGGCCCGTAGACAGGTAAATTTATCCTCGATTAAGAATCAATATGCTGATGCGTTTTTACCTCCGAGGTCTAAAATAGAATGCCTCCTTTTCACTAAATAGAGTCACCGGTTCTCTACACTCAACTTAAGCTGCTATTTTACTATAGTATTCTGCGAGAGCATGGACCCACCCCGGTCAAGCCGACCCATTGAGTGACTCTATCACGTATAGTTTTATCCGCCTGCAAGTATTTATTCCGGGTTTTGACGTTTTGCAAATTATTTGTAACACGTCTCTAGAAGATATGAAAATTCAGTGGAAGTAATTTCAACTAAATAAATGATAATGTGCCATCATTTGATAATGCCTCAGTAAATCGAATGTTTAAAAAAGGTTAAATTCAGTACAGAATATTAAAATTTAAAAACTGGCGATTAATTCCGCATGCGCAAATAAAGCAATTTAGCCGTCGAAGCCATTGGCAATACAAATCATACCCGGCAATGCAGTCTACACGTAACACAACGCACCTATAAATTGTTCTGTAATGAAAAATAGCAACCACAATAACAGCGAGATATATTTTACAAAATTAAATAAAGTCCATTGTACACTGGCTCTTTTTCTTCCCAGGTTTCTTACCTATTTCTGGCGCCAAACAGAACATATGTACGTGTTCTGCGGTGAAATTCTAATGAGAATCTTTGCTTGTGGAATCAACACGTATATGCGCAACATTCTTTCATCATAACAATATTTTGTTTCTAAAAAAATATCAATAGAGAAATGTGATATTTTTATATAAAAATTAGGTTACAGTTTACCTGTACCAAACTATAAACAAAGCAATCTACCGCCTCTGAGGACTAAGATCGGCTTATAATCGCTTCTGACAAATTTCAAATTTCAATGAAAATTCTTACCTACATTCGGTAATTTAGGTAACGAGACATTGCATCTTCGCAGTCACAACCGACATGGAATCTGCATTTCGATCTTTTATCGTAGATAGATGGAGGTCTCACAGGAAGGACAGTGTCTATTTACCGTCAGGTGGACTGTGTTCTCATTTAAGTATTATGTGCCATTACTTCTTTAAGAATGTCATAACGAAGACTAATCACGATTCCAATCAGAGTTATGCAATCGCACTGCTACTGATGGTATCTGGATGCAGATCAAAATGTAGACACGATGTCACCCCTGAAGGCTAAGATGGAATGCATCGTTTCCTAATTATTGCCAAAGTTTGTTTGCTATTACTTTCTTTTGGTTTTATAGGGCAGCAAATTTTACCATAAAACCCTAACGTACCTTACTTGTGTTAAGGGCACTTATCGTAGCTGATAAAAGAAATAAAGAGCTAAATACAAAAAATAAGTATTCGAATAAATTATGTTCATTAACTGTTCGGTAATTTTATACTATCGCGGTCACCTCTGGTTTTAGGAAATCGAAGAATCATCCGATTTTGATGATTTTTTTAAAATCTTCATTATTACGGCGGATTTACGAAAAAAATACAAAAAAATTAAAATTTATATTGGTTTCAAGTGAAAGTGTTCATGAAAATGCACTCATTCACGTATAATTGTTGATAACTTTTGTTAAATAATCGAATGCAGTTGTTATATTTTTTTCATAATCTACACAAAAAAACAATAATTTAAAAAAAATTAAAAATGATTGTTTATTAATTTTTTATTGATTATAAGATCGATCAATGCGAGCTCGGGACTTAGGGCATCACGACTCGGACAGGTTAGGTTAGAAGGAGATGGCGGGATCGATCGAAGGAGACGGCGGGATTTATTCGAGCGAATAAATCCTGCCGTCTCCTTCGTGGTTATTTTTTTTATAAACCACTCAGAATTAGGGGAGAGAGTTGGGGAGGGAAGCACCACGCCACTCAACGTGGCGCAGTCGAGGGAAAAATAAAAAAAAGTAAAAAAAAAATGCGTCTGCTAACCAAACTGCAAAGCGTGACAACTATGGCAAATATCCCCCTAAGAGACATCCGCGGGGAGTTCTATTTTCAGCAGTGGACTTTAAATGGACTATATCAGTACCAGTAATCTAGACCTACATATCAATCATTGTTACTTATCAAATGTATTTGTTACATCCCTAGAGATTCCGCTAATGTGCACAGCCCTTTACGAATACTTATTTGACATGTTTACAAACACAGAACAAAGGCCGGGAGCGCATTACCGGAATCGATAACTGTAGAGTTAAATGCAGCGAAAACAAACTAACAGACGAGCGTGGACGGTCGGAAACTGATGTCTGTCTGCAGGCGCTCTACGCGGACGTTGTTCACTTGTCACGCATCCCCGCTCATGTGTAACGCGGCTTAATGTAGTGTTTTATGAAAATAATACATCAATAGCTTTTAATTTTAAAAATCATTATGTTTTGTTTCGGAAAAAAAGAAAGTAACATTTTAACACAGACACGCTACAATGCACGCTATACACATATTTTTTTTTATTTTAAAAAAGAAGGTGAACACGCATACAGCCAGCTGATGATAATTATCTCCTAAGAATATTTACAACACTATAGGTTTTTTAATACTTTTGTGTTGCAGATGTTCTTGAAATTCATGGTGTAAAACCTCTGACGACAGTGAAATCCCGAAAGTTTTCATACGAGTTACATACAATTTAGAAATCTGTTGCAGCGTAGGATGAAGAAATTTAGCAAGTAAAACTAATCCGAACAATTCTCTAGATCCGAGCACTCTAAACAATACTAGCTTAATTACTAATTAATTAGCTTCTAGTTTAAATGAGACATATATTGTGGCATAACCTATTAAGAGAAAAAAAAAATAGATTTAATTTTTTTTTTCTTCTCAATTGCCGAAGTTTCGCGTAACAATCATGAAATAAAAAACGTGTAGTTAAAATATGAACTTCTATTTTTAAAATCCTTTTTCAAAATCATCTATTATAATGACTAGACTCGGTAACTCACTGCATAAGAAAGAGTTTTATTAATGTAATTTTGCGATTTCAATTTCAAAAATCGAACCATAGCGTTGGTAATTAAAAAAAATTGTGGCGGAAGCTTAAAATGGAAACGGGATGCGGGATGGATAATATAATGTAAACATTTTAGTTGTGTGAAGGAATTTTATTGACGCTGATGGTACTAGTCGCATACTGGACAGTGATACAGGATAGAATAATTCTTGCTTACATATAAATAATATTGCAGTGTGCGTCTGTAACATCCCGGCTTCTACTCGTATTAAACTCTATTAAGACAAACTGTGAACAAAATTAGCTGTTATTTCTCACTCAAACTTACTGCATACTTGATAGTAAAGAAAAATCACGTAAATTCTAGAAGTCGAATATCAGTCGTAGCTCCTTATGCTTTCATAAGACGCGATCAAACCGAGTTCAGTTCCCGCTGATGCCGTTGAAATTGTTAATTAAAATTTAAGTACTGTCTTTCGACTAAACCCGGCAGTGAAGAAAAACATCGTGAAGATTCTTTTCCCAGATATGCAGGTTGTATATCTGAGTAATTAAAAAAGTAAACACGCAAAAACAAAGTCTCAGTGTCTCTGTAGCGCTATTTGCACCATAATTAAACTTTCATAATTTGCGAGTTCTATCCCGCCACCACCACTGAAATTGTTAACTGCATTTTAAGTACCGTCTTTCCACTTACTGGTAGTGAAGAAAACATCGAGTGGTAAACAACATATCTGAGAAAATAAAAAAGAACATTTCGTGAACATGTAAAGGCTACCAACGAAAGTTAGGGCAGCGTGGCGAAACCTTACTTTCGAATGTGAAAAAGAAATATATATAACGATATTTCGAAAACGTTATATATGTTTAAAATTTCTTTAAATAAAAACGAGTGAAACCGCAGGCGTCAGCGAGTTGTTTAATAAAAGCGTGGTTATATGATTATTTCCTTTACGTTTACATAATTATTCATGTAGTTAACGAGTTGGTACGAGCCTTCCGTAGTCCATCGTAATCATTATTATGAAATTATAGAGTGACTTGAGGAATTTTTTCAAGTACCGTACGATTATCAAGTATTTACAAGTGTTAGTGACAAAAGAGGCTAACAAATTACACTATTATGTAGCGAAATCACGCCTTCTAGAAGATATGAATACATAATGCACTACGAGCAAACGATCACGTGGATCAGGTGTACTGTTAGCTCGTTCGCCATTATTTCTGGTGGCCGGAAATACTAATTGTGCATAGTATGCATTTCATCGGGTTTTTTTATCGTAAGAAATATTTTATTAACTAAGACTTCATACGCCTTTACTATAGCAATGTTACACGCAATTCCAATCAAACATTTTTAACAAGCGCGCTTCTGCTACGTTCATTGCCGGACGTAATCCTTGACGTGACGTGATTTTTTTCACCAGTAATAAAAAATGTCGGCAATAAAGACTAACAGTTATAACTAGTACGTGGTACAGCCTTGCTGAAGCTATATTGTGGTAGTGGCAGAAATGAGTCGTCTCGACTAGCGATGACCACGGTCTCACAGAATAGCAAGAGCCGTTTTACTGTAAACGTCTTCATCTTAGTATTTAGGCGTGACAACCCATCTGTGTTTTAATTCTTAACCAAGATAGATGCAGATGTCTTTGGGCCACAACATCTATTTATTATCAGATGGACTGTGTTCTCGTTTGTCACCCATATTTTAAAAGCGAATGACAGGTCATCATCATCGTCATCATCATAATTATATCTATAAAAAGTTCACTGCCGGACATTGGACTCTCTCAAGGCGCATGCAACCCAAATTTAAGCCACCTTGCGCAGATCGTCGCTCTATCTAATCATGAAGCATCACATTTAATTTTTTTATATAGGATAAAGGTGACAAACGAGCACACAGTCCACCTGATGGTAAGTGGTTGCCGTGACCCATAGACATCTACATCTATCCTCGATTACGAATCAAAATGCAGGTGCGTTGTCACCCGTGAGGACTAAGATGGAATGACTCGTTTCCAGTAAAAAGGGTCTCCGGTTCTCTACACTCACCATACAAAGCACATCAGCGTTAAGCTGCTATTTTACGCTGATATTCTGTGAGAGCGTGGTCCTTCCCTGATCGAGCCGATCCATTCATGCTACAACTATAATACAGCTGCAGCGTGGCGTGGCTCTATCACGTAAACTTTACCTAACCGTTGATTTATATACTTTAGTTTTTTGTTACGTCTTTTTTATGTATTTTAATATGTGAAAAAAAAAACTTTATAGTTTCTTAAGCATATTGCGCGCACGTGTTTCAATATTTATCATTGCACAGTTGCAAGTGAAATACAGACTGCTAAATATTATAACTTAAAAATTGAATAAATTACGGTCAAATTTAGACCACTAGGTGACAACTAGTGTTAATAAATAAGCCAATATTATGGTAATATTTTGTAACACTTGATAGCATTTCAATGACAGGCTTCATCTAAATTCGATTGACCACAAACCACAAGCTTGCGGAGTTCTACAATGGTGGGGTTGTTATAAATAACCTCCAAGAACTTCGAACATCGGGACGGCCATTGTTGTTGCGGTGTAGTCCATCGTGCAAACACAAACCCACACAGGAGTTTTGTAGGGTTGTCGAAATTAATAAATTGTTAAGCAATTTAGCAACAGAAAGAGATAAAGTGCACCTATATGTCAGTTATTCTCAATGAGTTTACATTTTATTTAAGATTCTTAAATAATTAAAGTATTATGTAGGAACTGAAACTGAACTGAAACTTATCTTTTTTTTTATCTACAGTAACGAGTTTTATATTTAATCGGCATAGATTAATTCAACATCTATCTACTGATTCGCTGTCTATAGTAATAGGCAAGACAAGACTATATTTCGTGGGCACAGAGCTCCCTACGTAACTTTTCCTACAGCTGAAGTTATCTACTACGTGGATACAGTGTGTTTAGCATGATATTAGCAATAGTAGGGCAATAGTAATAGCAGCAAGAGTCGTAAGCCGAACCCTCGACGTAATCGGTTCAAGTTCTGCTTGCCTGCTTAAGTTCGCTTCGAGAATCAGAAAAGAAACCATCAATATAATTTGCAAAAAAAAAAAACAGACACTCGGAATGCAACAACATTTTTTTCGTCTCGAATACACACGTAGTAAATAGTGGAGTCAACGGGGAAGATCCCGGTTTAATTTAATTTTTAAATTTACTAAAACTTGTAAACAAGTTTTAGTAAATTAAAAAATTATATACATTATAAAAAAATCGATGCGATCTGGAAGGTACACACTACAAAGCTAATTAGAAGTGAAAAAAATTGGAAACCTGGATTGAAAAATAGGAAAATATGAATACCAGTCTCTACCAGTCAACCATTCATGGTTGACTGGTAGAGAATGCCTAAAGGCATTAAGTCCGCCAATTGTACATTTTAAGTGCAATAAAGTTTTTTAAATAAAATAAAATAAATAAATACCATTAAATTTTAATCTATTAAAATCATTGTTCGAATATTTATTAGAACAGATTATCTATTGTAAAATTCGGTTAGCCAGCCGTTTCTTCCGTTAATTTATTCATAAGAAAATGAAACTGCTCGACTGATTTTATTAAAAACTTTATCAAGAACTAATTTCATAATTCTGTACCGCATGAAATCTGTCTGACGTCGATATGATTACTTGTTCTCGAGACATAATCTGTACGTGGTAGAACCATGCTGCAGTTATATTAGTAGTAGAGCACGAATGGGTTCATTCTCACCCACTCCCACGTTCTCAGAGAATACCAGCGTAAAATAGTAGCACAATGCTGGTGTGTTTCGTATGGTGAGTATAGAGAACCGGAGACCCTTTTTACTGGAAACAAGGCATTCCATTTTAGTCCTCACGGGTGACAACGCGTCTGCATTTTGATTCGTAAACGTGGATAGATGTAGATGTCTATGTGCCGCAGCAACCACTTATCATTAGGTGGACTGTGTGCTCGTCTGTCAACCTATCCTATAAAAAAATTAAAATTAAAGTTACATCGTATATACATCCCACAGCTGGGCACAGGCCTCCTTTCATTACTGGAGGGGTAGAGGGGACTAGAGGGGTTTAGGGCAAGGAAATGTCAGCCACGATGTCTCAATGCGTGATGGCGAACTTCACGTCTTCGATTTTTATTCCTTTTTTTCTCAGACATGCTGGTTTCCTCACGATGTTTTCCTTCATTGTCAAGTACGTGGTAAATAAGCACTTAAAATTACAATTAACAATTTCAAGTGTGCCGGCGGGGATCGAACCCGGGTTGCTCGCGTACTTAGAAATTTACAGTGAGTGCTTAGCCTCAGAGCTACCTCGACTCAGGGGTTAAGCGCTCGCTAACACGACTCTCGCGATATGCGATGAGAAAATTACCCACGAACATACATATTATGTACATACACACAGACATCCTCCTTAAAACTATAGCATCCGGCTCTGGATAACTTGGTGATTATTTCCTTAATATATCAAAATTAAACCCGTAACAATAACTAGGAAATTATAGTAAAACAGTAGGAACTGGGAGGCTTCAAATTGACAAGTTTTATTATTTGCAATAAATTTACTATATTTTATTAGTTTATAAACATTACTGACAACCCTAAGCTTAGGGCTTTAATAATAAACGCACTGGAATGAGAGCTATTGAGTTACATCAAGCCTTTTTGAACTTATGTTTCAGTGAACCTTTAGTTTGTTCGTTCGCAAAGCTTCACGGCTTTGAAGAGAATTTTTTTGATGAGTTGTTTTGCTTTTTTTTTTGGCAATAAGTATACTGAATTATTTATGAATTTCAACGATTTTGTGTACTTAACGAAACCTTAGATTACATTTAATACAAATTAAACCATAGAAAACAATATTTGGTTTTTATTTTATAAGTAAAAGTCAAGACTATTTATAATTTAAATAAAACTCAGGACTATTAAGGAACATAAAAAGTCAGACTAATAAGGAACGGTAAGGAACTTAGAGCTCCCTTTATTTTATTTTTTAGAATATTTTTAAATTATTCTAATGAAAAAGGATTAGTTTAATTCGTGTTAGGCAGTAAATTTCACTTGAATACCAGTAGTTGCGGCTTTGTTGTTTCGTATACATCCAACTGCGTCCACTAGATCACCAATTATTTTGAATTTTTAACCGAAGACCAAATAACTTGTATGTCTGATAGGTACATAAGGGCTCAAAAACGTTGTGATATGTAGTATAGGTTTTTTTTCTTCAAATTAAATATGGATGTTATTGTAGCCGTGGTTGGGATTATAAACTGTCGAAGTTATCGTTCACACAAAATCACGAGTAGATATATACAACTATCACATCAGACAAAAATACACATCAGTGTCAGTCTGCAGTAATTCACAGCGCAGTGCCATCTTTGGTTTTACGTTTACGCATTAAGTTGTAGTCAGTCATATTGCTCAGGTCTTCGCTCTAGGTAGTTAGTTAGTTTATGCTACTAAAAGACCAGAAGATTAAAAGGCAGCTCTCAGCAGAAATAACAAATTTCTATATTTCAGGAACATCTGACAACTGTTGTTAATTTAGGCAGAATTCGAGGGAAGCGCTTGGCGCTTTTTGCAACCAGGGTGGTCGCAAAAAGCGCCAAAGCAGTCAACTGTCATACCAAATGACCTGCGACGACGCATGAATACTAAGCCCTAAGAAATCCTGTGGGACGCTCGTCAATGATTTGCATACAATAGTAGGATTATGCAATTTTATTTTAAATCTCTCAACTGACATCATCGAGTAGACTGGATTTATTCCATATGGGCGAAATTGATTTTGCAGTTTAGGGCCGACTGCGACAACAAAAGCTTTTCTTTTCTTTAAATCTTTTGTTCCAAAACAATTTTAATCGAACAAATAATGCGAAATATACCGCGGTAAAAGTAGTAAAGTAAAAGTCACAGCCAAAATATGTCCCAGAGCTGGGCAGACCTCCTCTCATTTATGAGAGAGTTATGAAGGAATAAGTCCGCCACACTGCCTTAGTGCGTACGGGCGGTTTTTACATATCTCCGAAATGTCATTATTCCACAGATATAAAGGATTCTTCACTATGTATTCATCCACTATCCAACCACGAATTATAAATCCACTCGTTAGTGGTAAATTAGTGACTAGAATCGATCCCAGGAAGTTCGCTTACTGTAAAACTTACAGCAAACGCTTAGCCCCTAAACTACCACGGCTCCAGTGAAAGTACGCTGAGTGCTAAACATAGCACGGAAACAGATAAAAAAAATCCCAGGTGTCACAGATAAAATTTTAACGCGGTTGATAAGTTTTATTACCGCCGAGTACAATGGTAAATTAGCACTTAAAATTTCATTGGTACCGGCGGGGATCGAACCGTGAGCGCTTAGCCCCTGAGCTGCCGCGGCTCTCTTCTCTCTATGTACGTGTGTGTACCTCTTCATATGTATGTATATTGTATACCTTTAAACGTATATAACTATATATATAATCAGAATCTCGGAAACGGCTCCAACGATTTTCATAAAATTTTGTGTGCAGGGAGTTTCGGGGGCAATAAATCGATCTAGCCAGGATTTATTTTTAGAAAATGTCATATATGAAAATATTATATATATATATATATATATATATATATATATATATATATATATATATATATATATATATATTCAATCTGCAAACACAAAGAAAGGAAAGGAAAGTTTTTTTTCGGTAAACTTTTTAACGCAATCAGGTTTTTTATTACGATTTCAATCATTAATGATGATATTTCGGGATGAAATCATTAAAATAACCTTAGATCTCGGAAATATGTAGAAACGTATTTTATTAATAATCAAAACACAGTAGTATTGTACTTCATGGTTCATGTATATAGTACATGAACCATGAAGTATAATATTTTTTTTTATGGGATAGGGTGACAAATGAGCACACAGTGCACCTGATGGTAAGTGGTTGCTGTGGCCCATAGACATCTACATCTATCCTCGATTACGAATCAAAATGCAGTTGCGATGCAGACCCGTGAGGACTAAGATGGAATGCCTCGTTTCCAGTAAAAAGGGTCTCCGGTTCTCTACACTCACCATATGAAACAGCAGTAGTAAGCTACTAATTTACACTGGTATTCTGTGAGAACGTGGTCCTTAGATCATAGAAACAACAGTTCTATGATCTCTGGCGTAGTCCTTCTCCGGTCGAGCCGACCCATTCGTGCTACAACTGTACTACTAATATAACTGCAGCATGACTCTACCACGTAAAAAATATTCTATGAGCATGGAGCCTCTACACTCCATATCTATGAGACATATAAAAAAATGTTCCCAACGTAATGCACTTAAATTAGCAGTAAGGCCAACAATAAAATATAATATTATAATGGTTGCGTTCTCATTTACTAACAATTAACCATATCTCTTTTACTTTGTCATTATTGTGTCTTATTTAGTCGTTGAAGTTGTCTTATTTACAATGTCCATAATATAATATAACATTTATTTATTTATATCAACAAAATATGGTATCAGAACTCCAATACCCATACAGAACTTATTTTGTATTCAATAGGCAAGACATCACAATCCAACAATTATGCCAAGACATACCTTGTAATGCGAACTGCATACAAAGCGGTTTTCAATCTTAGTTCTTATAAATAATGTCGTACACTGCTCCATCTATTAATAAGCTTTTGTCTGCATTCGAAACGAAACAATCATTGTATACGATATTAAACAATCAATGTTTTTTATTATTTAATATATTCAAGTTGAGTGTGAGTCTCTTTAATCTCTACAACTGGAATTTTAAATAGCTTTAAAGGAATTTCGACCGTTTTGCTAAAAATATAGATGCCCATTTTCGTCATCATTTCTATTTGTGACTTGACTACTTACGTGAAAAATGGTTAGAACGATGCTCACGATAAATGTGACACACAAATCAGTTTTTGCAGTTGTAATGCGCTACTAAGAATTATATGAAGGTGTTGGGTTCGGTAAGCTAAAGATAAATATGCAATATAATATAATTTTAAACTAATGTTAAATACGATACATGTGGGACGTGGTAGAACTATACTGCAGTTATATTAGTAGTATAGTGGTGGCACGAATGGGTCGGCTTAACCGGGGCAGGACCACGCTCTCACAGAATACAAGCGTAAAATAGCAGCTTAATGCTGCTGTGTTTCGTATGGTGACTGTAGAGCACCGGAGACCCTTTTTAGTGATATCGAGGCATACAATCTTAGTCCTCAAGGGTGACAACGCATTCGCATTTTGATTCTTAATTGAGAATAAATGTGGATACCTATGGGCCGCAGTATCCACTTACCATAAGGTGGACTGCGTGCTCGTTTGTCACCCAATCCTACAAAAAACTGTAGCTTTTTATTGGCGTGGTGGTAATTGTAACACGGACTTCTATAAATACGGTTAACAGATTTTTTAGCGTTATAGCCTATCGTAAGTCCACTGTTGAACATACCCCCCCCCCCCCCCCAATAAAATGCCTCGGATTGGCAGCCGCAGTATTTCCAGGTGGTATTAGGAGGACGCTGCTGCTCATCCCTTAGTTTATATCCCTCCGTCACCTCTTACGACGCCCATGGGACGATACGGGTCACATGGGTAGTGGATATTCAAGTGTTACATGTTAAAAATATTGTTGTTCAAATAAGCTAAAAGTGTACGATAACGACATAAATATGCACGCATGCACGCACGCGTGAACACACACGTGACTTAATATATCTACAATGTCAATACTCAATATCAATCAATATTTACAACCAGCAATGTCATGTTTGTAAAACGATTTCTGTACTTTTACGTGATAATAGAACAAATAATGTTTTCAAATTATATTATGTAAGTTTTTTCAAGGAGCACAATCTCTACTTTTCAAAACTCAGTTGTTTCATAAGCGCCATGGACTCATCGTTATATCTTATTTATTTTTATCATAAACTGCTGCGCCCAACGTGCAGCAATGCCTTTGTTGTCAGAACTAAACATTCGTAGGCACACGCACACAAACACAACAATTCAGTTTTATCGTAATCGAACAAACAGTATAACGACGCACACGGGACAAACAACGGAACATTCATTTTTATAGATAGACTTACGATAACGACGCGCCCCGTCTTCAACTGGGTTAAGCTACGTGAGGGTAATATGGCTACCATAAGCTCTGTCGCCCTATAAAATCAAAACTAGGAGAAAGAAAAACACAAAATCGAATACTGTAACTAATATGTTAAGAAAAATATAGCAAACGAGCTTTGGCAATAATGAGGAACACTTTGAAAAATCTACTTAAAAACTAACTACACTACATCATACTAACATCGACTAAAATATTTACCATAATGTGAACTCTCAAAATGGCGTCTAAAAAGTATCGTACTTTTGATACTTTATTGTTTTATTGACCGATGAAGAGCTATTGTATCACAACGCCATCTATGCAAACAAGGTTATAGTTTTTTAGTTACAAGAAAGTGACCATATTAACAGGATGACCACATTACCCTACTTCCGGGAATTGCTCTCTATATTTTCATAAAATTTCATCACAATTGGTTCAGCCATTACGTAGGCTAGCCCGGAGGTTTGTCAGAAAGAGATAGACGGACAGACAAACTAAAATTTAAAAAATGGTTGTTTATCCGCGGTGTTATACCTGAACGGTTCTAAGGCTGAAGCTAGCCTAGCCGAATCTGGCAAGGATATGCTCATTGTGAAGCTCCGAGAGTTGGGAGACACTAATCAATGTGACTTTACCAATCGCTCTGCACCAGTGCAGTGCTATCGGTCTTAAATCGTACACAATGGTACCGAGGGTCCGAATAAACCTCAGTTCGATGTCGGATAGTCTGTAGACGTCTTAAGTTCCTGGCGGGGTTTTATCTTGATAGCAACGAAATAGTCTTGTAGCTTAATAAAAGTGGGGTATTTCAGTATTATATACACACACTTCAATTTTGTTTATATACACATAGTAGATTCATTGAGGTACAAGAGAATATCCAGGGGTATTTCCTTACCTTTGTAATAATCATCATCTGACTCATTTGTACTACTAAGTTAGTAGCCAACTCAGTCAGTGTTGACAAGTTGGTCACTAAGCTACTAACCGAAATGTAAGGATATCCCCTAGAAAATATTACAGAATAACCGCCGTATCAAGCCAAAATGGTGAAAGGATTGATGTAACGAACAACTAATTCTATTTTCAGCGTTGCCTTTAAATTAAATTTTTACATTAAAGAATTCGAGTATTTTCTGTAGTTTGCAATTTCTTTTTACAACACTCTATCGGTTCGTAGCCGTAGCTTGGTCACCCGCGGTGAACTAAGAGGAACCCATATGGCTGGCCCGAGGTGTAAGCAGCCCGGGGAGGCTACGCCGAGCGGGCTTGGTGAGCCCACTTTGAATGTGTGTTGGTGGACTGCGGCAAGAGGAGTGCCCTCTACCCCTACCGCTGCAGCCGACGAGGAGTCACGGAGAAAGAGGAGTGTTGATATGGTGATACGCCACTCACCCTATCCTTCGCGACTCTGATGGGGCCGCACCATTGATTTGGTGGTGGAGGGGCTGCGGGTAGAGAGGAGTGTCGGTATTGCTAGGCACCGTTCTCCCTACCTTCCGCAGCCGAATCTTGGTTGGTGGTGGAGCCATAGACCAGATCCGCTGCTTAGGACACCATGGGATTTTAGAAGGTGCAAGTGCGACATAACCCGTCCTTGCCCTCGCAAGGCGGGTGTGCGTATGTAAGCATTTCCAAATCTAAAATAAAAGGTCGGCTCGACCAGAAAAGGGCCACGCTTTCACAGAAAACCAGCGTACACTTACTATCAGGTGGACTGTGTGCTCGTTTGTTACTCTTCTACTATAAAAAACTTAATATATGAATATGAGCTCAATGATCAAGTCGTTCAGAAGTTACACGATAAATAACAGGTGCATCAATATAAGTCGCTAGCATCTACAATATAAGAGTTACCAGTGTCGAGTCTTTTACGACAGAAATAGTAGCTGTTACTCGATTCGATATCACAACACAAAAGAACATATAAGCATGTGAACCCAGAGCTAATTGATCTGGATTTCTCTACCGCGAAACGATAATAACTACACAAAGACCAGGGTAATTTCTCACGACTGCGTTAACTATATAAAAACTGCCGTTAGTCTGTCTGTTGCACAAATGTTCCATATACAGTATTTAAATTAACTCAACTTCAAATAAGATGCGATTAGTTTTCGTCGAAGTTTTTGTGATTTTTGTAATTTTTCACAGAGATTTTAATTATGCGAAATTCCACAATAAATACGAAAGAAAAATTAAACTCAAAGTTTTATTAACAAACTCGAAATACTTATGCCTAAGAAAACGCATTTTTTTTAACTATGTCAAATAAAAATCATATACATGAAATATAAACCTCTGTGTAAGTAAAAGTAGTTTTTACGGATTTTATCGTAAATTATATTCTTTATATTAGCTAGCTCTTTACAGCACCATGATCACGGGGGGTCTGATGTGTTCAACGTCCCGATGTCATAGTTTTAATACATACACTGTGTAGATCGGAACAAACATTAATAATTTTAATCTGTAGGTAACCGCGGTTAACTATGACTTTGGGACATCGAACACCTCAGTCACCAACGTGATGATGGGTGCTGTAAAGTGCTCGAAACGTCGGGAATATAGAAAAGTTAACATACGCGATAAAAGCCGTGAAAACCAGTTTTACTTAAAGTGTAGTGTTCGCGTAAATATAGGAAATCATTATATAAACCTCCGTTACAGGTACTAAACAGGCAGACAGCATGGTGATACCATAAATGTTCCGTTATGCTGAATTAGGAACGAAAACTAAGACTTTTTAAATGATATATTAAAATATATAATAACATATCACATCACCAACGGTGATGTGATATGTTATTATATCAATCACTCTATCACAAGTTCGTTGTTTAATATAGATCTGCCCCATAAATTGACACAAAGCATGAGACACTTGCGTCCATTGACTCCATGTAATGTTGTGCCCTGCATTAGGTTATCACTTCATCTAGTGGGTAGGTTACACTATCAGCGGCTAACAAGGCTAATTAAATAATTGCTTCTTTCAGAATATTGCTATTATGGAAAAAAATATCTTTGATATTTTTTTCCATAATATCTTTGATATCTTTATATTTTTTTATTCGAAACCATTTTCACAACGCAAAAGCAAGACACTTAAACGAAACATGAAAAATTTCTTTCGAAACCTCTATTTTCGCAAAACACACGTTTGCGTTTGACAATGGTCGTTATAGCTCGTGAGAAATGTGATTTTTGCCTAAGCGGTGCAATCCGAGCGATTAAGTTTCTATTCGCAAATGTAGGTAAGTTTTATTTTTTAATCAACAATAATTGCTGACATCTTTTTTCCTGAGCGCCTCATGCAAGATTGACGTGACATTTCTCAATAAGTGTGGGATGCTACTCGCGTTGGCACTTTGGCGGCCTCTCATCTCAAGGGTACCTCTTTTAGAGCCGGGGCGACATCAGAGGCAGCCGAATTTAATAAATGGCGCAAATATGAGTCTTTGAGAAATGACTACATATTTGTGCCATTTTTTTTTCTGTTTAAAAAAAACGTTACCCCTACACTAAGATTTTCTCTTGTATCGTGGGGGCAGTTTACAAACATAAATTGCACAAGTACAAAAAGCACAATACTTGTTCCGTGCGGGATTCGTACCCGCGACCCCCAGCGCAGCCACTCATTGCTTAAGCCACTGCGCCACGGAGTCGTCAAATTTGCACTTGCAATTTGCTATAGAGACTATCGGTCCGTGGGGTCCGTTCGTTCCTCGCTCAAAGGCTAAGTATAGCTATTCAGCGAGGAAACGCAGCCAGCGTTCTTGGCACTACCACGGGGAGCAAGGTCTTTTTGACTATTAAAATTTTTAGTTTTAGATTTTCTATATTATAGTTTCTTCTTTTATATTGTATATAATTAGTTTTAATCGTAAATATTATAGTTTTGATTTTTATTTTAGTCAAGTTCATTATTATAATTTTTGTAATATATTTTGAATTATAATATTTAATTTGAAAATAAAATAATATAAATAAAAAATGTTTATTTTTTTAATTTTAATCCAGTTCTTGATCACAATACATCCTATAATTATGTAGTGTTGTAGTTCTATATTATATTAAAAGGCATTGTTTTACTTTAAGCTGGACCAAAGTTCATGTTCAGTCTGAGTCGCTGGAGAAATGCCTACTTTTTTTACTCATTCAAACTCTTTCTTATTCGGGTCAATCGCACCCAGATTTTATTAGTGACTAGATATATGATCGGCCCACCTAGGAAAACGCACGGCATTCCGTTTCAAATGCTTTGGCTACTACTTCATCAAGCTTTTTTCTCATCTAACATATATTTATGTTTATGATTGTGTTCCACCCCATTTCGCTTTAGCCACTCGCTTGACAATTTCTTGGACTTTAATATGGTTCATTTTCAAATAAGTTTGTAAGTTCAAATTAACCATTTTTGACAAAATTGGTTATAAGTCTTCATTAGTTCTTTCTCATCACTGGTCAATACTTAACAGAAGTATTGATATTCAATTTGAATCACTAGATAAAAAATTGCGAGGTACAAGTAAAAGTGTCTTTGGCATCGCCGACCAAAGTTTTAAGAACCGATGTTGTTGATCCTACATGTCTAACAGTTTCCGCTAGCATATTTTTTGGTGACTAAATTCTTAACCAACTCCAATGTGGATTCTGGAACAAACTTAAATTTGGCTAATCGCTGACCTAATTGAGAATCGTCTTTTATCTTTCATTGGCTACCGAATTATATTTAAGTACCGCAATTTGATGCATAAACTCAATTGCTTTACGGGAGGTCAGTATCCTACAGTTGACTGTGTACGAATTGAAGATGATTATAATAATGATGATGTTGATGACGATTATGATAATAGTTCCTTAGCCAATTTGGAAAACGTCCACAATTTAACTCACTATACTTTATTCTAGAGGTTTGCAACTAAAAGTGCAATGGTTAACAGTTAATACGTCTTCTATGATTGGAAAGGAGTTTGATTACACTATCAAAAATGCAGATACTTTAACAAAAAATTCATAACTACATCACAAAACTAATAAGTTATATTTTTGCTTTAGCTTAAATTCAAAAACATTTTAATGAGATTGATCGATCGATGAGATTAGACGACACAAAACTTTTATTAAAGAAACACCAAGTATAGTTGAAAAATTAGTAGATTTCGTCGACTAGTTTTTACATTACAAAGAAAGTCAAGTTAGTGATTTTTTGTTTTGGTTTCGTGTTTGTCTTTGAAAAAGGAGACCGCGTATTATTTTGTTAGATTGTTGAAGTAAAACGGTGAATTACTCGTCAAAACTTGATTGCGCAACCAACAACAGATAGACGAACAATTAACGGTATACTTCAATAAATCGTTAAATTTAACTCTACTACTAACTGAGATCGAACCGAGGATCCAAATTGGAAGTTGTAAACATGGTGAACTCATTTATAACAGGAAATGATTAATGTAATAGATTAGCCAGTCCAAAATATTCATAAAGTATTTTTAAAGTCACGGTGGCCCTAAATGGCAAACTAGAACAACGAACGACAATCTAAAGATAAAATAAGGAAGCCAGTAACTTCTCGATCGTCTTAAGTGACGCCGGGCGAAGTTGATTCCCCTCAATTAGCGAGTAATTGATGTAGCTATGCGAAGCAGAATGTCCTTGCCTAACGCTGGCTTTGCGACGCTTTTAACGGGTTAAAAGTTCTTTAGTAAATTGGTAATTGCACCAAAGTGGTCAGCTACTGCGATGTAATTGAAAAATTCAATATCAAAATTTTTCTTTAAAACGTATTGTTTCATGAATATATGTAGAAAATTAACACTATCAGAAACTAAATCAACTGCTTTATACCTTTGCTAATTGTACCTATATATTGACGCATTTGATTCATCATTGACCAACAAAATGAATCATTCTCAGTTAATCATTAACTTCTACCATAATTACCGTGAATCATTCAATCTTATTGTTCTGGGGTGACAACGGAACTGTGGCCTTCTTCGTTTTCTTCATAGAAGTTGAGTGATAAACTAACACACAATCTACCTAATAATAAGTAGATGCTGTGGTCCATATATATCTACTCCTGTTCATCATCATTACAGCCCTTCACAAGTCCACTGCTGTACAAAGACCTCCCCCAAGGAATGCCACAAAGCACGGTTCTGAGCCACCTGCATGGATGCAGGTGGCTCAGAACCGTGACTGTTATTAAAATGAAATGGCTCGTTAGCAGAAAAAATGGTCACCAGTGTTTACCACTTACCATGCGAAACATAGCAGCATAAAGCTACTATTTTACTCTCGTATTCTGTGAGTGCGTCGTCAATCCCAGGTCGAGCTGACCCATTCTTACTGTGTACACAAAGCTGTAAAGCAGTGAGTACAAGCGTATATTCTTTTCCTTTTGCGGATAAGGAATCAAACAGACTTCAGTCTTACCTTCATAACATTGGTGATATATCTGCATTAGAATTCCAACGCATAATATTTTTAACAATGAAGTATCAAAAAATATAATAACTAACCAAAATAGTATTTTACCTTCTACTGTAGGTATATGGATGTAGAGAAGGCGAGGGATGTGTGTCAGGATCGTACCAAATGGAAAACCGTATTCTCTGCCTACCCCTCTGGGTGACAGGCGTAAGTGTTTACGTATGTGTATGTATTTTATTCGTACGTCTTCCCTATCAATTATTATCTATATAAACAGTTATGTGAGACAGAAGATAAAGCACGGATTGTTTGCCGTTTGCCAGTAACATAATGCCTTACATTGACAAAAATGTTTATGGGGCGGTTGTCAGATACTGTTTTGCTTAAGGCTCGCTGCATACATACGGAATTCCGTTTCGGGATTCCGAACGCAGCAAGTCCATATAAAATCAATGACCCGTCACGCACCTACGGTAGTTTTCCGTACGGAATTTTGCGGGCAAAACGGGATTCCGTCTGTTTGGCCGACCCGTACATTACGTTTCAGAATTCCGAAACGGAATTCCGAAGGTAGTGTGCGGCGGGCCTTAAGCTACAGATAATTATATACAAGTTAGAGACTGACTGGTATTCAGAGATAATCTCGAGGTAATCTCATGTTGTATATACTCATGGTGATTCCTGGGCAGGAAAGCAATAACAGTGTAAAATAGCAGCTTAACAGTTTAACAGTAGGGCCAAAATCTGCATCAATCCTTTTGACCTTATTTATATTTCTTTTGTTGTACTATTTAATATTTACGTGGTAGAGCCATGCTACAGCTATATTGTGGTTACAGCACGAATGAGTCAACTCAACCGGAGAAGGACCACGCTCTCACAGAATACCAGCGTAAAATAGCAGTTTAATACTGCTGTGTTTCGTATGGTGATTGTAGAAAACCGGAGACCAGTTTTACTGGAAACAAGGCATTCCATCTCAGTCCTCAGGAGTGACAACGCATTTGCATTTTGATTCTAAATGTAGATGTCTATGGGCTACATCAGCCACTTACCGTCAGGTGGACTGTGTGCTCGTTTGTCATGCTTATTCTATAAATTTCTATAAAAAAATTAATATATATATATATATATATATATATTATATATATATATATATATATATATATATATATATATATATATATATATATATATATATATATATATATATATATATATATATTATATATATATATATATATATATATATATATATATATATATATATAATTTCTACGTAATTCAATAGCTTCTGAAGTTGGTGATTAGACCTCAGATTATAAACCTGAGGTTTATTAGATATTTACTTTTAAATTATGTCAGTTCTTACTTTTTTAAAGATTAAATTTTTGACCCTCTTGAGTGGACCGAACAATATCATGAGCTCGTGTTAGCAACTAAAATGTCGTCTGAATAGTTACACTAAAAACTTCAACCTGTCTTTTTCAACCCTCAGGGGGAGAATTTTCTTCATCCTTTTTTTTTAATCCTTAGAGCAAGCCTGGACCGTACTTTCAACATCCTATCTAAACAAATAAATAAACCTGAAGTGTCTGTTTGTAATGTCAAAGTAACAGTTTTTTACTAAATGCATATGAAAGTAATACCGTACTTATAACAAAAAACACCATTTTTAAAATTTTTGTCCATCCGTCAGTCTGATTGTGCCAGCTAATCTCCGAAACGCCTGGACCCATTTTGACGGGACTTTCACTGGCAGATAGCTGATGTAAAGAGTAACTTAGGCTACTTTTATTTTAGAAAAATAATTAAGTAGGTTTCCGCGCCAAAAAAAGCCATGAAATCCAATCGTAATAAATTCCACGCGGAGGAATTCGCGGGAAACAGCTAGTTTCGTATAAAATAATGCCAAAATATCACAAAAAAAACAAATCCGGATTGAGAAACTTCCTTTTTAGGGTTCCGTAGACAACTAGGAACCCTTATAGTTTCGCCATGTCTGTCTGTCCGTCCTCGCTTAATCTCTATGACCGTCAGCACTAGAAAGCTGAAATTTGGTACCAATATGTGTATCAATCACGCCGACAAATTGGTAAAATAAAAATTGGAAAAAATGTTTTATTAGGGTAGTCCCCCTATATGTAAAATGGGAAGTATTTTTTTTTAATTTCAAACCTAACGTGTGATATATTGTTGGAAAGGTATTTAAAAATGAATGGGGGTTTACTAAAATAATTTTTTGATAATGTCAATAATTTTGGAAATAATCGCTCCAAAAGTAAAAAACAATGTGCGCCCCCCCCCCCCCTCCTCTAACTTTAAGTTTAGAAAATATGAAAAAATCTGAAAAGTAGAACTTTATAAGGACTTTCTAGGAAAATCATTTTGAACTTGGATGGAAACAACAGTACCCACTACGGGGGGGGGGGGGCAGTTGCAGGAGCGCGGAGCGCTGCTGGAGCGCGAACATAATGGATACCCACCTTTAAACTCATAAGTGGGAACACTTATTGTGACGGACGGGAAACTACGGAACCCTACACTGAGCGTGGCCCGACATGCTCTTGGCCGGTTTTTTTGACGTCTAAAAAGGGTGTTTTATAAGCTTCAAATCTAGAATAATCACATTAAGCTTAAGAATAATCGCTCTTCGACCACTGAGAGAGACGACGCAGCATTGTTTAGCACATAACGTATGCAAGTGTTGGTGTGTTGGACGTGAAGTATATATAATAGTCTATCTTTCCGTCCGTGCCATTGAACCCGCCTCGACAATGACATACGTGCGTCCCATCGCACAATGGTTACTTACGGCTATCATCCATCGCGACGCGGGATGTAGTAAGCTAGGAAGTTTAAAAAATCATACATATTTATATTATAATTTTTGACGATAGTTTTTGTAACAAGGCGATGAAAGAGTACACAGTCCACCTGATGGTAAGTGGTCACTGGGTCCCGTAAACGTATATATATATATATATATATATATATATATATATATATATATATATATATATATATATAGGTATAACATTTTTATATCAAATATGGTGTTTTCCGGGCTATAATCTGTAAAATGTGAGGGCGAATGTAGTTTGTTACAAATTAATATTTAACTGTTGAATGATTTTTGAGCCTCTATTAACAGACCCAAGTCTTATTCATTTTTTTTAAATTATAGTCAAAGACGTACAAAAAAGAGTATATCTTTAAAAACATCTTAGATTACAGTAGGTTACGATGTTATGTAAGAGGATTTGCAACCAAACCTACATCTATGATTGCTTGATTTTTTTATTGTATAAATGTGAAAAAAGAACACACACAGTCCACCTGATGGTAAATGGCTCATGTGGATCGTAAGGTTCTACATCCATTCTCCATCAAGAGTCCAAAGCAGATGCACTGAAACATTTCCAGTGAAAAGGGTCTCCGTTACCCTACACCTAAGTCCCACACTCATAAGAAACACAGCAGCATAAAATCTATATCTCTATTCCAAAAACATGTTACAAAAGTGATAATAAAGCAATTTAAATAACACAACATTCCATATACACCGACAATGTGCTACACTTTATCAAAACACGATACAAAAATAGATAAAGTTCATTTTAAACACGCTTTACACTTTTGACATCACTTTTACTGCGTTTTAATAACCCTCCATAAAAACTCGTTTAAATTATGGTGAAGAAAACTACAACGAACGCTATATCTTTAGTTTCTTCGACGTAATGGTCTATTAAAAATTTTAGTTGGACGCTCACAGATATTATTTACTATCTTATAATTATAACTTAGACCGCGCGTTAGATATAATATCGTAACATGTAAGATATCTGTTCGTTCGAAAAGTGAAGTAGTCGAAAGTTAATATTCTAGTTTTAAAAAAACCTGGGTAAAAATAAATTGTATCTTAGGAATATTTATATTCAAGATAAGTCCCAATTTAAGTTACTTCCTTCTCGCGCGTCACACTTGACGCTGATGCAAAAAAAGCTGAAAATTTGCTAAGCTATACAGCTGCTGCCAAGCTGATATTCCACAACACTATACCACTTTCCATCAAATTTACTTCATTTTATTGTACGTAGTGTTAACTTTTTTAAATAATATAAAAATAATATAGTAAAATTCAACTATTTAAACCAGAAAATATTGATATACAGAACAGCAACTGGTGCGTATCGTCCAATCCCGTGTTTAGCTAAAGTTTGTACCTATTGTTTATTATATATATATATATATGACTCGAATCTTAAACGGTATTCAATTCGTATGAAAGTCTATTTTTACAATATTTTTTAATTTTCCATAATAAGATAAATACATTTACGTTTTCGCTTATCCGTAATCAGACTGTCACTCCATGTATTTTTCATCTAAATTTTATCTATATCACTGACTTTTAACTACTTACTATTAATTTAAAACTATTTTGTTAATGCTTTCCTAGTTTAACGAAACCAATATTGTTACACCAATAGCGGTTAACATTTACTCGTAATACAAGCCTTTTATCTAATATAATATAACAGGCCTTACGTATGACTTTGGAAGGCCGCTATTAAAAAAGCTAATATATAATCTTGCACTCAATTCGTTTCCGCCAAAAGTAGGTTATTAAATGTATGACACTGCTAAATCATCATGATAATCATCGCCGCTGCCCATCGCAACTCCACTGATGAGTATGAAACTCCCCATACATTGCTACATATTGCGGTCTTCCCCCCCTCTCTCTTCCCCCCCCCTCTCTTTGCACTGCGATAAAATATTGTCAAAATTGACTTTTAGAAGGCATAAAAATATATATTTGATTCTTTTGGGCATTTAAAATAAGGTTCTTCTCTGAGAAGATCTTGCCGACAAACCTTACCAAAATAAAAAAGTTTTAAATTTAAAGTTGAATTTAAGTCATCACTGGCGGCAACACGGAATGGTAACACTATTGTTTTATGGCGAAGGTGATGAGTACTTTCATAAAATTAAAAAAATATATAGCACAGCAACGTTTTCATTTTGAACCTTTAAATATTTTTTTTAATTTAGCTAATTGACTTCGTGTAAAACTTAAAAATAGCCCAAGTAATTTCATGGACGGATCGCGCACTGCCAAGCATTTAACCAATTATAAATACAACTGTGTTTCTTATTCTTGCTATACAAGATGCATTATTCTTTGATTTACAACGACCCTACTTAGGATCACATAGTATGTCTTGGAATTGGTGATTATACGTTAATGCGAGCTAATATCGACCTTATCTTAACGTAGTAGAGTTCATTATTTTGTTTCGAGCCGCGACCCTATTCGCATCCCGTACTCCGTATCAGATGGTATCGCACGCGGCAGTAGAGCGTGGCGCCGTATTCATTTGTCTCAATTGCCGACGGCAGCTGCCACCTACCAGATTACTCATCAGGTCACTATCCTACTATAAATATAATTACGCATATTCATACCATCTTATGCATAATCTCGGTACACTACCAGCATAAGAGAAACTACTACAATGACGTAAGAGGCGATAAAGATAAATGATACAGCAAATGATCCGCAGCATCATCCTGATGACAACTCAAAGTAATAAAGAATTGCGGTTTAATCTCCTACAATGCTATCTAGTCTAATCTATTCTATCTAGGAAAGGCCTATACGCAGCATCGGACTTTTAATACACGATACCCACACTTACCCATCCATTTCTACCATCAAATGCACCCATAGCTGTATTCCGGTTTGACGTCATTATATATATATATATATATATATATATATATATATATATATATATATATATATATATATATATATATATATATATATATATATTTATATATCCCAAGGAATGCCACAATAGGTACACGATCCTAAATCAGCTACATCCATCGACTTCCTGCATGTCTCATCTGCTCGTTACTTCATCTAGTGTTCTTCCCATTGGTAATTGGTTCCGAAACTCAAGGGTTTCTAAGATGCGCAGGATAGTTAGAAGTAGCAGTAGTTTCTCTCGAACCCACGCAGAGCGTGAACAACGGCTAGGTGCTAACCGTGAGCGTAATGCACTAAGTTTGTCCGCAGAAACTAGCACGCAGCGCCAATTACGACTAGAATTTAAACGAGTCCGCACTACTGCTTCTCGATCTCAGGAAAGTGTGGAACAACAAGAAGTGCGTTTAGATATCGACCGGGATCGTCATTCTTTGTCTCGCGCATCCGAAACGGTTACACAGAGCGATCAGAGGTAAAATTTTCAGAATATCCGCTTTGAGACTGCTCGATCACTTGAGAGCAGTCATGAGCGTGAGATACGACTTGCGCGTGACCGAAAACGTGGGCAAAGCCAAATGTACAGCTATAGTTTATAAAGATTTTATTTAAAGTGATTTGCAATATTATTGTTAATTCAGTGTACCCTTGGGATCCGGTGCATTCCGCACCGATGAAAAGTTTTTTGTTCTATAGGTGTTAGGTCTAGGTAACATATAGGCTATATTTTATTTTGGAAAATGGAACACCTGATGCAGAGCCACAACAGACCAGCTAAAGTATAAGAGATATAAAAATGGTGTCATAGCAAAAAATACACGTGAAGAGTTTTTTCTGCTGTGAGAAAAAATTTGAAGATCTGGAACACCTGTTGTGGAACTCCAAAGCCCAGCGACATTATAACATATATAGGAATGATGACGTCTTAGCAAAAGTTGTTTAGTCTGATGGGCATTTCCTGTTGACTTACAAAAATGAAATATCTGGAACGTCTCGAATCGTCTCGCGCATCACGTTGTTTTCCCGTCCCCGGGCTCTTAGAATTCGACATCAGACGTTTCAGATCTTCGATTTTGACGACCCCGTTGTCGCTGGCATAAGCAACATCATCCGCGTACGAAGTCGCGGGCAACAGCTAGTAGATTATATAAATATAAAAAAATGGTTTATTTTACCCGACTGCCGTTATGTTTTTCGAGAGTACATATATATGTATGAATGTCTATTTCTTTAGCACGTTCTGTAGCCTAAACGGTTTACATATGAAACGTCGTTAGGTTCTTCTTAAATGTGGGAATGACACGGGCTATAAAATATTAATTTCATCATCATCATCATCATTACAGCCCTTCACAAGTCCACTGCTGAACATAGGCTTCCCCCAAGGAATGCCACAAAGTACGGTCCTGAGCCACCTGCATCCATCGACTTCTTACGTGTCTTACCAGGTCGTCACTCCATCTAGTGGGGGTCGCCCTACACTACGACTACCGGTACGAGGCTACAACTCGAGAACCTTTTTATTTTTACCCCATCGGTTGTCGGTTCTTCGAGCTATATGGCCGGCTCATTGCCACTTCAGCTTACTTATATTAATATATTGCATCTGAAATACAAAAAAGGGGTTGAAAAGCTTGTATTCAGTAAACTTTTTAACGGAGTTAGGTTTTTTAAATTGCTATTATAACCATAAAGCTTATATCTTTGATAAATGTTCAATAAAACACCTTAATATACAAAAAAAATAAGACGTTCTTCACTGCCATTAATTGCTAAATTATAATCCATACACAAACAGCAGTTAACTCGTATCCAAATATTTTCTTAACTTAACCCATTTCGTTATTTGCGTTGTTGTACGCAGCAAACTACGAGTAATAATAAAACGATCCTTATCTGTCCGTTTGTTCAGCCTTGACGGCGAGCGGATGCTGGCGCGGACGATAGTTAAGCAAATACCAGCTCCTATCAAACATTGTATCGAGGGCAATACAGTTTCTGAGGTCCTCCTTAAATTATTTTGGGTGAATATTAACGTTATTTTAAGCCTACATTACATTAGCTTGATAACAAACCGATTTTCAATTTAGTAAGTTTATAAATAAAATTAAAATGTCAGTCTTTCGTATTAATACGTGGCAGAGCCATGTTGCAGTTATATTAGTGGTATAGTTGTAACATGAATGGGTCGGCTCGACCGGGGAAGGACCACGTTCTCACAGAATACTTGGCGTCTTTGTGCAGCTGTGTTTCGTATGGTAAATAAGTGTAGAGAACCAGAGACTCTTTTGAGAGATGGAAACGAGGCATTCCATCTTAGTCTCACGGGTGACAACGCGTCTGCATTTTGATTCGTAATTGAGGATAGATGTATTTTATGGGCGGCGGCAGCCACTTACCATCAGATGGACTGTGTGACTCGACTCGAAGGACTCATTTTTCATCATATCCTATAATTAAATTTTATTAAGTAGCTTTTATTACGCCCAGGGGGTGATTTGCACGCTATTAAGATATAAGTAACCATTTTGTAAATTTGTTCTCTTTCTATCTATCCGTGCTAATCGGAATGGCTGAACCGATCGTGATGAAAGTGAAACTTTACGGATAGAGAGCAATGCCAGAACGGATGTAGGTTATATTTTATACGATAAATTGACATTAATATCCAGGCAAAGGCGGGGTGGATGACTAGTTTAGAATAAGCTAAAAAGAAAATTATGTCATGAGCTATTAATACTAAATATACATTTTTATTGTTTTCATTTAATCGTTTACAATAATGGATAATACTTATTTCAAACATATTTGAAAAGACTTAGAAAACTAATATCGCTAAACATATGGGTCTTAATGCGTCACAACAGAATAACTTCTACGTTTTTGAACGAATTGTACAATATTTCAGATGTCTTTCACTTCAACACTTCAGGACTTCATATTAATAATTCGTATTGAGATCGTTATGTTAGTCTTTATAATAATTAAGACTAGAAAACTTTTTATTAGAACAAAGAAACCTAATATATAAGCAATATTTTATATTATTATATATTTAATATCATCAAAAATAAATCATATGTGATTATGAATTTGTGAATATGTAGTAAATTAATTTCAAAGAAAATACGATTATGTAATATACTTGTAAATAAATGCATACATGCAGATTAAACACGCTCTTGATATATAAATGAAATAAAAAATATGATAATTTAAATTGCAACTTTCTCGTAAACCAATTAAATTTTGGTCAAGGGCAACGCCCTCCATCGGAATGCCTGCCGCGGATGTGAACCTCCGACAGTCGAACTGAGTGCAGTAAAAAATTTACAGCGTCATTGTATTTATTATCGAATTTAAGAGATTAAACGCTTTCGAGTTACAGAATTACGTGCGGAATTCGATCGGTTTTAGACGCAAAAAATACTACAAATCCGAAAAAAAAAATCACTTACAATTTATTTTTATTAAAATGCACTACTTCTTTTTAATTGTTTTTCAACTTCAAAAAATAGGTTTTAAATTGAACTGTAAAATTTTTGTGTGTGCTACTCGATATCTAAGTCAATTTTAATCGGTTTTAATGATTCTTTTTTTACTAAATGGTTTACATTTTGAGGTGGTTTCATATTAGATTAATTTGTTTTTTTACCCCTAAAGGTTGGGTTTTTAATGTAACTTTTTAAGAAGAAATTTTTAATGTGATATTCCTTAGTTTACTCAAAATGGAATAAAATAACTTTTAATTAAAAGTCATGTAAAAACTGACTTCAAAAAAAAATAATTTCACATTCTAAAGTTGAGAAGGGCTTATTATATTATATATATTTAGGGCGTTTATACAACGATGTCTTAGTACAGACTTCATTATGTGATTTTATTTTATTTTATTTAGTTCTTTGTGTCTTGGCTTTTACTTTTAATTAAAAGTAATTTTTCCAAAAGTATTTTAAGGAAAGTGATAATTAAACGTGTTGAAGCAAACTCGCATAGCTTGTTACCTGTTTTACCAGTTGATCAAGTGCATAACGGAATAATCTATTGTACTATGTAACAAATCTAAATCTAAGTTTAAAGCTTGTTTATGTTTACAAAGATTTTGAGCTTTGTAGAAATCTCAAATCCAATATCCCTAAACATAAAAATTTTAGAGACGAAAAATAAAATGTATGTAATATAATATGGTATAACACATTCTTTTTTTGCAAACGCAAAACTAGTACAACATAGAAAAGATAAGTAATTTAGATAAGTAATTTCTAGTAGTTAAGATAAAAACAACACAAATTTTGCCAAACTCTATGTGAAAAGTAGTCCATTTAGACAAGATAAATAGGACACCGCAGAATATTCAATATGAAACACAATGTCTTCTTTCTTTTCTTCTTTCGTTGATTCCGTCGGACTACGTAAATCAAGCAAACCACCGTAACAAAAGTCTAAATTATAGATGCCTGAATTTTTTTGCGATGTGCTCACGCCATGTCGCGTGCACCGTGAAGAATACGAATATTTTCATTTGTTAACTTTCGCTCATGTGATATTCGTTTTATATACTGAATTAACAAATACCGTTCAATTAATTGTGATAAAACCTATATTTTAAAACACGCTAAGCCGCTCAAACCAATAATAAATCACAATAAATTCCGTTATCTTGTATCCGTTACCCTTTTTACTTACAGTAGTGCTTAATATGATCTACTGAATATATGGATATGATATGGATAGGGCAAAGCCCCATATGAGGCAATTTATGAGGGGGGCCTATATTCATCAGTGAACTTATATATTTTGTGCAGTAGATTGATCAATAATAGATAAATCTTAACTGTGAAGTACGAAAATATCTATTTTTGTCTTATTACGGGTATATTAGGTTGTTCCAGAACCTAGGAGCTTGACATTATCAATCTAGATTAGAAAAATTAAACCGCGGATACAGCTCGTTAAATATAATTTCGTCAAACTATTGTTTTAGTAAGCTACGCTTGATGGACCGAATCTATTTTGAAATATATCTAAAATAAATATAATTATTTGTATGGTGAAAAAACCTTTAAAACAGGTAACTAGGTCAACAAATAAATATTACAGTTTACTGAAGCAATTTCACGAGTTCTTGGAATTAAATTTATTATCAATAAAGGCGGAGAAAAACAAGCAAGAACTTTGACCGGTCAAAAATCAACATAATATTAGTAATTGGTCGAAAGATTTTCGTGACGTTGAAGCGAATATGAGACAACTCATAATGAGCAAAGAATGACTCAATGACTCAAAACCAATGACATTGTGACAGCATACAAGTTCGTGACCGAATCTAAACAATTGAGAATAAACTATAAATTGTGCTTTGGATACCTATGTAAAATTATATATATATATATATATATATATATATATGTATATATATATATATATATATATATATATATATATATATATATATATATACAAGCAAGTGGGTTGACAACCGCAGTTATTTAACCTTTAGTCGTTATTAGGAAGACACTGATGCCAATCACCTGCTTTGTTTCCCTTTGTCGCCCCCTATAACACCCGAGGGATGATATGGGGTAGTGGAATGTTCTTACACCGCCACTGCACGGTAAACTTAAAAAAACATGAGTGTACCGACCATTACGCGTTGCCAGTAGTGACATTTGAATCTGAGACATGGTTCATCACTACTCGAAGCACTGACAAGACATAGAGAAGAAAGGTTGTCGAGCAGTAGTCCCGTACCAGGAAGCGAAGTATAGAGCAGTCCCCTATTAGATGGAGTGACGACCTGGTAAGATATGTAAGAAGCCGATGGATACAGGTATCTCAGGATCGTCTCTTATGGTATTTCTCCCGAGGGGCCTGTTTTGATCAGCTATAATGATGTCGTTGACGTGTTTTGAATTGGCGCAGCTACAAAATGTAGAAGATAAACCAAAAAAATTGATTGTGCTAAACAAAATTTTTTATCAGGAAACCTTGTTTCAAAATATGTACTAAACGTAAACGTAAAACGTAAAAAACATTTCATAGATTATGATGAGCATGACGAGAAAACAATTGGAAAAAATATTGTTTCAAATTTCCTTTACCTACCTATACGATGTTACAACTTGAAGTTGTTTCTTAACAGATAGTGTATAATGGATGATTTTTTTACCGTCTGGAAAAAATAGGATAGATAGATAGATAGATAGAAAATTCTTTATTGCACTCAAACAAAACAATTTGGTACAAAGGCGAACTTAATGCCGAAAAGGCATTCTCTGCCTAGGATATACTGGTGAACGGAATAGAAGCCTATGGCACTGATATTTTACAAAAAAAATTTGTACCATTAATGGTGAAAAACCATTAAATCCATTTGTAACTAGGTCAATGAAATATTACAGTTTCCTGAAGCAATTTCACGAGTTTTTGGAATTAAAATTATTATCAATAAAGGCAAAGAAAAACAAGCAAGAACTTTGACTAACCATTATTCAACATAATATTGGGACAAATAGTCCGACTAGGTAAGTCCAACTTCGACCGAGAGGTCAATCGACGGATTCAACTGCTAACGGCTGGGCAGCGTTCGGGAAATTACGACACATCCTCTCGTCAGGTATACCTCAATCTCTGAAAACTAAAATGTACAACCATTGCGTGTTGCCAGTGATGACTTACGGATCTGAGACGTGGTCCTTCACTTCTGGCCGTATGAGGACGCTCAAGGTCGTTCAGCGAGCTATGGAGTGGGCTATGCTCGGAGTTTCTCTGCGTGATAGAATCAGAAATGAGGATATCCGCAGTAAAACCAGAGTAACCGACATAGCCCAACGGATGAGTAAGCTGAAGTGGCAATGTGCTGGCCATATATCTCGAAGAACCGATAACCGATGGGGAAGAAAGGTTCTCGAGTGGCAGCCTCGTACCGGTAGGCGTAGTGTAGGGTGACCCCCCACTAGATGGAGTGATGACCTGGTAAGACATGCAGGAAGACGATGGATACAGGTGGCTCAGGACCGTGCTTTGTGGCATTACTTGGGGGAGGCCTATGTTCAGCAGTGGACTTGTGAAGGGCTGTAATGATGATGATGTTACGGTATAAAACGACGATCGAAAAGAAATCGAAGCAAACTTAATAACGCATTAGAATTAAATCGCGATCATGAATCGATTGGAAACGAATAGGACACAAACGCACTGACAACTTCTAAAGCGAACGAAATGTCGCAAGAACC
Organism: Parnassius smintheus behrii; assembly: GCA_036936625.1. Classification (NCBI taxonomy): domain Eukaryota; kingdom Metazoa; phylum Arthropoda; class Insecta; order Lepidoptera; family Papilionidae; genus Parnassius; species Parnassius smintheus. Next base: position 6,943,430 of record JAUPFT010000005.1, on the reverse strand, counting down.
ACCCACGGCTGGCGTGAGAGAGTCGACACTGCGAGCATTGTGTTCCGACCAGTTCCCACACAAAAACCTATGCAAGACACCCATCTGTAACAGTGGAGCAGTGCGCAGAAACCACGAGAATTGTTAATCTTTTTCGCAAGACCCTTGTTTCATTGTAAGGGATTGAGAATCAAACCTCATTTTATTCAAAATAACTACTTAAGTAATAGGTATATTTCAAAAATATTCATTATAGAGTTCAGATACGTTGATATTTTAAGATTCCACTGCAATACAATGAACAATAATTTAATTCTGTATCTGTTCGAATATATTATAGTATTATAATTTAAAAAAAACATTGAGCCCGTTTGGTTTTACAATATAGTAATCGAATGGAATGATACTAGGAATCGTATTCTTTTATGATTAAAACTACTTTTACGGATTTTATCGCGTTTATTTTTACTTTTTATTTTTAATTCCCGACGTTTCGGGCGCTTTCCAGCACCCATGGTCACGGGGGACTGAGATGACTGACGTCCCGATGTCATTGTTAAACCCGGAGTACCTTCAGCTATTTTAATTATTGTTTATGGTCCGATCTATGCAAAATGAACTGACTATGTCTTGAGGTCTTGCAGTGGTATGCTTGGGTTTAGTTTTAATTTTATTGATTATAGGATCCCAAGCAGGTGGTAGTACCCAGCCTCCTTCTCTATTGAAATTAGGATGTTTTTTAATTTCAATAGCCTCACGTATCATCCTTGGTAGGAATCGGTGTTCTTTCGCGAGGATTTGTGGTCTATCAAATCTGATGTAATGGTTGGGGCCGTCTAGGATATGATCACAAACTGCAGACTTCCCGGAACGTTGATGCTTCACATCAGCTATATGTACTTTTACGCGGGTCCTAATTGATCTTTTGGTTTGTCCTATATAAGAGAGACCACATTCACAATCAAGCTTGTAGACTCCTGCATCTTGTAGAGGAATATGACACTTGACGGATGGTAGGAACTGACTAATCTTCTTCGGCGGCTTGTAGAATGTTCTAATAGAAGCTCGCTTCAAGATATAGCCAATCTTGTCTGTGACACCTCTGACATATGGAAGTACAGCAGGCACACGCTCGACTGTGGCCGGCTTCACTCAGTCACTGTGACGTAGGCGCGTGACCCGAAGCTAGTTGTCGTGCAGAACTTGCTTGACGTGCTGAAGCTCGGCGGCCAGGTGTTTGCTGTCACAGATCCCTCGTGCTCTCTGTAACAAAGATTTGCCCACGGTAGCTAACTGTGAAGGATGGTGGTGAGATTCACCGTTTAAATATCGGTTTGTATGGGTCTTTTTCCTATACACAGTGTGACCAATGGTGTTATTAGGATTTCGGATGACTAACACATCTAGGAAAGGTGAGGAATTATTTGCCTCTAACTCCATAGTAAATTGAATTTTAGAGTTTATGGAATTAAGATGTTCTAAAAATGCAGTTACTTTGTCTGATGGTAAAATTGTGAAAGTATCGTCTACGTACCGCTTGTAGATCCTTGGTGTAACAAAAGTCGGGAATTTAAAATAAAAAGTAAAAATAAACGCGATAAAATCCGTAAAAGTAGTTTTAATCATGTGTAGTGTTCGCGTAAATATAAGAAATCATTACGTATTCTTTTAACTTAGTTGTCCATTTTACGATAAGAAACAAAATGTTTCTGTAAGATTCCGGTACTTTTAGCAATTAAATTTGGTTTACGAAATATCAATCCATAAGTAACAATTAAAAGATAAGTCGATGCTATAGCCTACCTACATCTAGCCTTGATTAAGTATCGAAATGCAGATGCCGTATCACAAAGAACTTAGGGCATATATTGTATAACATGTTTAATGTACTTTGTGGACCTAAAATTATAAAAAGGGTCTAATTATATATAATTTTCGAAAAAATACTTATTTTTAAAAAAGAAGCCATCATACATTATCATGCATGCTAAAAATTAGTTTTGAAAATTGAGTATTTTTTTAATAAAATTACAAACATGTCTAAAAAATTCATAACATGAATCAACAACATCAAAAACTAATACAAGCTTGACGTAAGTACCACATTCCAAATTAAATGGCAGAATTCCTAGTATCATTCCTAAACAAACAAGCAGGCGACGAAACTTACCATGGAACTGTTAATAAGGGCAAGGTAGTTCTGTATCAATTTACACAGATGTTGCCTAAGCCGTTTTTAGAAAGAAACAACTTAAAAACCTTAACGAAAATGTGTCTAAAATTTCTTGAAAGCGACTTTATTGGTCTGTATTATTTAACACTATCAAAAATATTGTTTACTATTATTTAATCTCTTTAGGTTTAATTAATTCACATTTTCAATGTGTTCAAATTCGTAATGAAAACATCCGCAAATTATAAGTCTTTTTCTGCACACCTGAGTCCATCCGGATGGGTTACTTGGTTCTATTTCTGCTACCAAGCAGTAGTGGTAAGCTGAATAAAATTAAATATTTTTACTGACTAATTTATTTCCCGTCATTTAGGGTGCTTTCAGCATCCATGGTTACAGGGGTACTGAGGTACCCCTTCCCTAATGAAATTGAGATGTATTTTAATTTCAAAAGCCTAACGTGTCATCGTTGGTGGGAATCTATTTCCTTTCACGAAAATTCAAGGTCTATTAAATATGAAGTAATGGTGGAGGCCGTGAGTCTATTGAAATTAAAAAATATTCTAATTTCAATAGAGAATAAGGCTGGTTGGGACCAACATGCTTGGGATTCTGCAATTCATGAAATTAAAACTAAACCCAAGCATACTATTTCAACTTCAATATACATTAAACTCGTTCTGCATAGATCGAACCAAAACTAATAATTAGAAGCTGAAGGTACTCCGGGTTAACTTTGCCTTCGAGACGTCAAACACCTCAGTCTCCCCGTGACCATAGGTGCTGCAAAAGCATCCGAGATGTCGGGAATTAAAAATAAGTAAATTAAACGCGATAAAATCCTTAAAAATATTTTTATTCAATGTGTAGTGTTCGCATAAATATATACTTATATTAACTAATCATTAAGTATGTTGTAAATTCAAAACTAAAATTAACTATTTCATTGGTGCCATCAGGATTCGAACCCGCGTTGCCGGCAACTGTGATCTTTAACTAACAAAACGAATTAGCGTAAGTTAAATGACGCTAGGGTAACTCGGTAGTTCATTCTGAATCGTATAATTGGTCGATAATCACTCAAAAGTCTTGAATTAACCGCAAGAAGTCTATTACCTCGACGTGGGCGATCAGGGGAAACGATAGAGTTTAAATAACTCGCATAAACATGCGAACTATCAACGCAAGAATTTATCGCGGTTTAAGCTGTACATCACTATCGGTTTACTCAATTGACGATTGCTTTAGAATTGTTCAAATTAGTTTAGAATTAAATAGTTAAACCGAAGTCGATGTTATTAGTTCCATTTACTGGCAGTCGTTTATTAGATTTCATTAGAAGTTGCAGATTGCATACACTTACTATTGGAATTCACTGTCGTAGTTAAAAGTGATTGTTACTGATGCTATTTTATAACCATTCCTACACCAGAGAGAAGTTTTAGGTTTTAACTTTTACGTCGAAAACCTATTTGTAACTCCATTTGTTATTTGAGCTCGATTTGAATTGAATTAACAAAAATTTTCGTTTACCCCTTACCGAGAAATGGCGGTAAAACCATCGCGTTGTGACATAAGAAAAATACTTAGACCGGAGATAAGGAAAAGCGTCAGAGGTACGAAAAGTCTAGCACTCATGTAGTCAATCCACACATAATAAACGTGACGATTAAGAGAAATCCAATATGAAGGGAGAGAGAGGCCCTGGACCAGCGGTGGTATTTCATGTTCTACACCCCGTCACTAAAGAAAAAAAGACATGGAGTACTACCAAGAAATATGTGGCGGGACGATCTCAGTACTTTAGATAGGGATTTGTGAAATGTCAATCTTCACAGATTTGTGGATGGAGTGATAGGTCTAGAAAATATGCAGGACCTGTGTATCAAACATTTTGTATTTTTATTGAGCAAGAATTGTTAAATAAGGGTTATTATACTAATAAAGAGTACATGATTGATAAAAACCCCTGATCATCAGAGGTGATCGCTACCATGATGTTTCTAAAACCAGGAGTGTAATAGGTTTATAATTATCTTTAAGATAAAATATTTAGATTTTTTTTAAATCGTTACCCCCACACTAGGATTTCTTCTGTATCGTGGATGCAGTTTACACGCATAAATTGCACAAGGACAACATCCAGACCCGAAACAATTAATTGTAGGCCATACAAACACTTGTTCAGTGCGGGATTTGAACCCGCGGCACTCAACGCTATAACTCATTGCTAAGCTACTGCGTTACGGAGCCGTCAAATGCTTACCGTCAAATGCTTACAAGATATTGAAAAAAAAAACCCGCTGGGTTACTTGCTGGTTCTTCCCAGAACAAAGGTTTGTTCCGTGCCAGTGGTAAAGCTCAATTGACTTTCAATAAGTATTCCTGTAATCTTAATTACATAAAACTTATTCTATTCCAAAAGCCAAAAACATTTTATTAATAAAATTGAAGAAGAAAAGAATAATTGTCTATGTTAGTGTGTTTTTGTGATATTTTTTTCGACAACAAGATTATCTACGTCTTAATTAACTACTAATACACTGTTAGTCTACAAAGTAGCTAATTATCTTACGTTAAGCGTATATAGAGACCTACTGTGATCAGCACACGGTAATTGTTTTGTTTCCAGCATTTTAACCTAGCACTCCTAAACTGCTACAAAATTCACTTTCGAGTCTTAATAAAAATTATAAGAAGATCTAATATCTAAAATGTGAAAAGTGAAATCAGTGAAAAAATCAGAAAAGGCAATATGTATTAATTTTTGAGAAATTAATAAGTTTACGTAGATCACAACCTATCAAACAAATAATACAAAAAATTATTGATATAAATAAACATGTAGTTTCGAATGTAATTTTAAACAAACCGTAAAAATTACAAATTAACAACAATATAATAATTCCATTTTAGTACAAATGAATATTAGTACATATTATATATAATTATTTTATACATTTTTTTACAGTATAAGGGTGACAAACGAGCACAAAGTTTACCTGACGGTAAGTGGATGCTGAGACCCATAGACATCAACATTTACCAAATTCAGATGCGTTGTCGCCCCTGTGGACTAAGACGGTATGCCTCGTTTCCAGTCAGTCGTACGAAACACAGCAGCATAAAGCTGCTATTTTATGTTGGTATTCTGTGAGAGCGTAATTTTTCCCTGGTCGAGCTAATCCATTCTTGCTACAACTATAATATAGTTACATCATGGCTCTACCACGTAAATATCTATATAGTAAGAACTGTTTTTCCGATGTTTCTCAGATATTTACTTGCATCAGGAATTGTTAGAGAAAGATAGAGTTAACGTCACATACTATTTTAATTGCTAATTAATATAGTAATATAAATTATAGTTTAAATTTATTGAATCTATCTCGGTTTTAATATATTATTTTTTACGTTTTATTACTTTATTATATATAGCAACATTAAGCTGCTATTTTACGCTGGGATTCCGTGAGAGCGTGGTTCTTCCTGGTCGAGCCAACTCACTCATGCTACAACTATAATATGGTTGCAGCGTGGCTCTACCATGTATTACCATAATATAACTGCAGCATGGCTCCACCACCAACTACACCTAAACGGCTGGACCCATTTTAATGAAATTTTTAGTGGGTTTCTGGATGGCTAAGATTCACAACTGGACCCAGTAGGTGGTGCTGATGTCGAGATCCTGAGATCACCCGTGCGCAGTCGGGGCGGAACGCTCGTATTGTATAAATTACTAAAGATACAAAGCAATACAAATTACATAGAGTATAAACCTAAACAGTGCGTACTGCTAAGGTTGCTACTGCTTATGGAGTACTTAAGAAATTTGTGCAAAGAATGATTCATTATCTAAAGCCTCCAGTTCCTTACCGCAAAAGGCAATAACACAAGCGAATAAACACAAGCTGATTCACTCTTTTTTATTTAAAACGACGAACACAAAAACTTAATATTGACTACGGAAAAATCTTGTCAAGGATTATATTTTTTTAGTCAGTTTTTCCATCTCAAGATGATTCAAGTCCACATCAAAATTCGAGTAAAAAATCAAGGCTCTTGAATGAATAAAAAATTAAAATCAAGTAATTGCATTAATTATTGAACTGCAAAATGTTAAACTTTCGTGTTTTTAGTGGTGTTTTAAAAACATTATCCATATAAAATTGCGTATGAAACCACAATTAAATAACCCAAAATACCATGAAATCGCTCACAATGGACTATAAACCCGGCGCAATTGAATTACATACTGGTTTTCGCACTGCAATTTGTTTAGACGACTTACCTGGTTACGCACTTAGAATCACAAATTAAACAAGTACAATTTCAAGCCCTTTTTAGGGGGCGATCACTGAAAACTAACTACATAGCACATTGCACAGAAATCCAAGTATGAAACACAAGCTCGCGAGAGTTCGATCAATGCGCGGATCTACATGCGTCACGACACAAGGGTCGCGCGCGGAGGTTCGGCGCGGAATGACGAACGAAACGAATTTACTGATGCATTCCGGCAATCTGGCAATCCAGCATTGTAGCCTGCGCTTGCGTTGATCCGTATAAAAAATATCGTATTTGTTTTCTATCCGTAGTAATCAATTACAACCACTTACATATTTGTTACAATCGATGAGTCCCTTTATTTAGTCATCTTTTCTTTATAACCTAAGCACAAAAGTAAAGTAAAGTAAAGTTACAGCCTATATACGTCCCACTGCTGGGCTCAGGCCTCCCCTCATTTCTGAGAGGGTTTAGGGCAAGGAAGTGTCCGCCGCGCTGCCCAAATGCGTGTTGACTAACTTCACATGTCTTCGAATTATTTATTTTTCTTATTCCTCAGACATGCAGGTTTCCTCACGATGTTTTCCTTCACCGCCGAGCACGTGGTAAATCAGCACTTAAAATTGAAATTAACAATTTCATTGGTGCCGGCGGGGATCGAACCCGGGTTACTCGCGTTCTGTTATATTTACAGCGAGCGTTAACCACTGAGCTACCACGGCTCTCACCTAAGCACAAATTAACTGATTTTCTAGCGGTATGTCATATATTTCTAAATATGCACATATTTAAGATTTAGATTCGATATTCATAACATTTTTAAATGGATAAAATATATTATTTTATAATAGTGAATTCAAATCGTTTCACAACGGCTCTACACTTTTCTATTGTATTAAGGAAATGTTGATTATTTATATGTATAATAATTTCATAAGATTTTTTATAGAATAAGGGTGACAAGCGAGCACGTAGTCCACCTGATAGTAAGTGGGTGCTGAGGTTCATAGACAACTACATTCTCTATCCTCGATCAAGAATCAAAATGCAAATGCGTTGTCACCGCTCAGGACTAAGATGGAATGTCTCGTTTCCAATAAAAAATGGGTCTTCGGTTTCCTACACCATAAAAAACACTGCAGCATTAACCAGCTATTTCACGCTGGTATTGTGTGAGACCATGGTCCTTCCTTGGTCGAGCCGACCCATTTGTGCTACAACTATAAACTACTATACTATAAAATAGTTACAGCGTAGCTCTACGACGTATAAGAAGAATAAAACAAAGATCGCAACATTTTATACTCGTACATCAAACATATTATAAGAATGAAGTTACCATTTAAAAACTTGAACGTGACCCGGGAAGTTCATACTACAAATTTTCCAGTAGGAATGTGAGAAAAAATAGGGAACCTGGAATAGGAAATTATCAGTTATAAAATTGAGTCAATTTAGTCACTTCTTCAATCAATTTATTTTATCTGGATAGATATCGCAAGAGTCGTGGATGCAAACCCGTATTTTGAAGTATAGTGTAAGTAATGAAGGAATTATGTTTTCTGAAAACATTTTTTTATTTGCAAAATATTCGACTGTCACGCCTCTAAAAATGCTCGATATAAAACGAAGGTAGAGTCTATAAATTCAAACTATAATTTATATAAATATATTAATTAGTAATTAAAATAGCATGTGACGTTAACTCTATCTTTCTCTAACAATTCCTGATGCAAGTAAATATCTGGGAAACATCGGAAAAACAGTTCTGACTCGATATTTACGTGGTAGAGCCACGCTGCAATTATATTATATTTGTAGCACGAATGGGTCGGCTCCATAGATATAATAATGAAGAAATAACCATAGAAATATTTTTTAATATTTCTATGATCGGCTCTACCGGCGTGGGACCAAGCTCTCACAGAATACCAACGTAAAATAGCAGCTTAATGCTGCTGTATTTTGTATGGTGAGTATAGAGAATTGGAGACACTTTTTACGGGAAACAAGGCATTCCATCTTAGTCCTCACGCACTCGCATTTTGATTCTTAATCAAGGATAAATGTAGATGTCTATGGGCCACAACATCCACTTACCATCAGGTGGACTGTGTGCTCGTTTGTTATTTTATTCTATAAGAAAATAGACATTTTTGGTTAATGAAGATAACAATTAAAATAAAAAGAAATCAATGAAAATTAGGAGGACGAGCGATACTTTTCAGACGTAAAAGCTGCTAAACTTACAGCGGCAGAAACCTATACTGTTCCAATGGACTGTAAAGTACAGGTTTATTTTTCAATGAGTAGTCGAATTTTAAACTTGAGTACAAATATATAACTAACGATACTTCTTTATTGCTATTTTTGAAAATACGAGTAAATAAGGCTTCTACTTTTATTTGAAATTATCTCAAATCGAATGTGATTTATGGGCAACCACGGAGCAAATATAAAGTATTACTTTGTATTTGCTTCGTGTAGGCATCAATGTTTTTGCCTACTAATCGACCCTTACGTATGTGTGCGTGCGCGTAAAATCAGTTAAGATAATGCTTTTACTACGCATTTTGAATTTAGAAGGTAAAAATACAGAAATATACTTATAATACATTTTCTGGTTATTTTTTATCTTATTCATTCAAAAAGTTATAATATTGTTCTTTGTGACATATTACGATAAATTAATAGAACAAAAATGTAATAGGATTCTTTCTTATGTAAGACTGAAACCTTCTTTCTTGTGTAATGTATATTATATTAGAAAGAAGTTTTCAGTGTTTGAAAGTTGAATGTTCCAGGGTTGAAGGATCCAGTGTTGAAGGTTCCAGTGTTTGAAGTTTGAATATTATAATATAAATATTTAGACTCGAAACATTTGTCGGAGCTATTACCGTTTTTTTTTCAATAAACTCGGTTATTGTAATACCCTACCAGGCGTTTTAGCTACAAATACTCAAACGTATAGTTTTGTTATCAAAATTGCTCAAGCGCATACACGTGCGTCGCTATTAACACGGTTCGTATACTTACAGACTTGAATCTACGATTTAAATTTAAAACAAATCCTGTAACATTTCTGCACACACTATCAACTCAACCGGGGAAGAATCATGGTCTGACGTAATACCAGCGCAATATATCAGTGTTTCTTATGGTGAGTGTAGAAAACAAGAGACCCTTCACTACTACTGCTGTATTTTAATTAAATAATAATAATAGTCTTTATTGGTATAAAATGAGTTACAAATGTCCTATGAAGCCTCTGAATTCTAAACTATATCCTCATAGTCTAATGTAATTAGCCAGTTCCTTATTTTAGTTTGAAATTCGTGAAGTGATAGTGGATAGAAATTTAGAATTTTATTAACTTTATTAAAAATATATCCAGAAAGAAAAAAATACTTCGAAGACATGTGAAGTTCGCTAACACGCATTGGGGCAGCGCGGCGGACACTTCCTTGCCCTAAAACCCTCTCAGAAATGAGGGGAGGTCTATGCCCAGCGGTGGAACGTATACAGGCTGTAACTTTACTTTACTTTTATATCTTGAAACAAAACTTCTTTGTTGTCCTGCTAATACAGTACGGCATCATATTATGGGATCAATAACATTAGTAATTCTACAATTGTTACGTGATTTATTTTAAGGTCATAAGGGTTAGAAACATGCTGTTTGGTGGTGATGTGAATAAATAACTGCCTTACCTGAGAACTTGACGCATCTCATAAAGCGTATTGGTGGTTAATCTATTAGGCTTAGGTAAATGTCATTGTTTTTCTTATTTTTATTTCCTTACTAGCGATCGGTGATTTCTGGATCTCGACAACAGCGCCACCTACTTGGTCCAATTACGCACATAAATTATCCAGAGATCCAGTCAAACACGCACAAAAAATTTCATCAAAATCCGTCCAGCGAGCGAGACCAGCGGACAGCAATTGACTTTTGTATGTAGAGATAATTATCGTAATATAAAGTTACTTTATTTTACTAAATAATGCTGCCACACTTCTATTCTTAATACGGACATACCTAGTCATTAATGGTTATGGCCACTGCGGCCCATAATATACGAACTTAATCTAAATCATAATGTTTAATATAAAAGCAAAATTATTATACTAGTTACCTCAAGTTGGTATCACGAAATAAACTAGTATTTTTTAAAAATAGAATTAGGGTGACAAATTAGCAGACAGTTTACCTGATAGTAAGTGAATGTTATGGCCCATATACACAACACAAGAATCAAAATGCAGATGCGTTGTCACCCCTGAGGACTAAGATTCTACCTCGCATAGTCGTATATAAGGGTTTCCGAGGAGTTTTCCGTTACTGTTCATACGCAATAAATGACTATGAATATGAATGTATCAGAGGAGCCGTGGTAGCTCAGATGGTTAACGCTCGCTGTAAATATAACAGAACGCAAGTAACCCGGGTTCGATCCCCGCCGGCACCAATGAAATTGTTAATTGCAATTTTAAGTGCTAATTTACCACGTGCTCGGCGGTGAAGGAAAACATCGTAAGGAAATCTGCATGTCTGAGGAATAAGAAAAAAAATATTTCGAAAGACATGTGAAGTTCGCCAACACGTATTGAGGTAGCGCGGCGGACACTTCCTTGCCCTAAAACTCTCTCAGAAGTGAGGGGAGGCATGTGCCCAGCAGTGGTACGTGTAGAGGCTGTAACTTTACTTTACTTTACTATGAATTATGAATTATTCTTGGTCAAGCTAACCCTCTTTTGTTTATAGAATAAGGGTAACTAACAAGCACGCGGGCCACCTGATGGTAAGTGAATGCTGTGGCCAATAGACATCTACATTTATCCTCGATTAAGAATCAAAACGCAGATGCGTTGTCACCCCTGAGGACTAAGATGGAATGCTTCGTTTCCAGTAAAAAAGGGTCTCCGGATCCCTTCATTCACTAAATAAAACACGCTCTCACAGAACACTAAATAGCATTAAGCTACTATTTAGTGTTCTGTGAGAGCGTGGTCCCGCCCCAGTCAAGCCGATCCATTCGTGCCCAATCCCGAAAACAATTCTTACGGATTATAATTATCTAATTACGTGTCTAATTTCAAATCTCTAATAATTAAATTTACGGAAATAAGGCAAATTTAAAACACAAAAATAAATCTTCTTTCTTCCCGTAGGGATTTCCAAAAATCCTGAAATTAATCATTAGTGATTATAATTACCTACTAACATGCTAAATTCGAAATCTCTAATAATTATAGTTACGGGAATAAGGCAAATTTGAAGGAAAAGGGTACATAAATCCTCCTTGTTCCCACACTGTGGGAAATGTCTTATTCTGTGTTTTCATTATTAAGAGAACCTCTGTGTAAAATTATTTTATGAGTCTAAGGGCTGTGAGTTGATGAGCCAGTAAGTGATTATAGTGAGTGATTGAGTGACTTGTCTTTTTATGTCATTCAAATCACTACTAACTACTAACACGGAAACAGTTTCCTCACGTTTGTATTTTGTTGATAAAAGAGATAACGAAAAACAAGTAGCACCTAGTTCCGGTATACACTTCCCGGGTTGTAACAAAAGCGCCCCATTGTGCTCACGGCCTTGGTCGTGCCGTCACGCCAGCCGTTCAGCCATCGATATCGAATGCACTGATCTCTAATTCGCAGTCGTTCCCGCTCCGCTGATTTAATAGCGTAGGGGCCTTTTGTCTTTTGTTCTTTGTTCTGTGCTTATCGTTCCGCGGTATATTGAAGATGGGTGATATACGTGTTACTAGCAGTCCGCTCCGACTTCGCAAAGATTATTTCTGAATCTCGACAACATCGCCTCCTATCGGAATTAAGTGTGCATTTAAATCAACCAGGAACCCATTAAAACACACACCAAAAATCATCAAAATCTGCCGAGCCGTTTTTGAGTTTTTGCGAGACAAACTGATAGCAACTGATTTTTAAAGAACTAGCCAAACATGCAGAAAAGGTTCAGAATATTTAATATAGGCAAATGGTGTAGAAAAATTAATTAAAAAAATCTCAAACGTTCTATCCTATTTGTTTTTCAAATTCAAAATGCTTGAAAATGCATTATTTTAACAGATTTTTCAGCGCACGCATACATTCCTAAGGGTAGATCGGTAAGCAAAAACGTTGTTGACCGTAAATTACATTCAATTGAGGATATTATGTTAAATAAAATTAGAAGCCTTATTTATCCGTTTTTTCAAAAACTGCAATATCCGTATATCATTATTCATTATTTATATATTTAAAGTTAAGTTTAAAATTTTGGCTGGACAAACTAACTCAGCATTGATATGCAGGTGATATACACACGTATTATATTATTGTATTAGCTGTGTAGTGGCAGAGAAGTCATTGTTTACCCTATTTTATATTTTGGCTTCCGATGGATGATGACAATGGGAAAGACCCAAGTTCAATAGTAAACCTGATTGATGAAGACGTATGCGCATACAACTTTTTTAACCTGAAAAAAATTAAGGATATATTCAGTAACTGAAGCAAAACGTAATACGAGGGTGGATTGAAAAGTACTCGGCCTAACCAAGAAAATAAACACATACTAAATCAGTTATATATTTATTTTTCTACATAATCACCATCAAGTTCAATACACTTTTGCCACCTCCCCTTCCAAGCATTTAGACCGTTGAAAAAAAATGATTCTTCCTTAGAGTCAAAATATGCGTCTACAGCTGCTTTGACCTCGTCGTTTGTCGAAAATCTTTGACCTCCCAAGTGCTTTTTTAGGTTAGGGAACAGAAAGAAGTCTGATGGTGCCAGATCAGGTGAATACGGCGGATGCGGTAACAGTTCAAAGCCACAGTTGTGAATTTCAGCCATTGACTGTACTGACGTGTGAACACGGGCGTTATCTTGATGAAACAGGACTTTTCTTCTGAGCATTCCTCGACGTTTTTCTTTTATTTCCTCTCGTAAACGTAAGGTGCAGTAGTAATCAGAGTTTATAGTCTGACCCCTTTCAAGATAATTAATCATATCACACCTTTCGAGTCCCAGAATACTGAAGCCATCACCTTATTTGCCGACAAAATCGACTTAGCCTTTTTAGGGGGTGGTGAACCAGGTCTTCTCCTCTGTTTTGATTGTTGTTTTGTTTCCGGTGTACAGTAATGAACCCATGTTTCGTCCATAGTAACAAAACGATTCAAAAAATCATCTGCATCGGCTTCAAATAACTCCAAACAGTCGCGTGAAATAGTCAATCGCGTCCTTTTTTGTTCAACTGAAAGCAGTCGCGGAACCCACCTCGCAGACACCTTGTGGAAACGCAACTCGTTGACAATGATGTTTTGAGTTCGTTCATAAGAGATGCCTATAATCTCGGCTATCTCTCTAATTTTTAATCTGCGGTCTCCCATTATTAAATCAAGTACTTTTTTAATATTTTCGTCAGTAGTTGACGTCGAAGGCCTTCCAGAGCGGGGTTCATCTTTCACACTCTCTCTACCACGCTTAAATTCTGCTATCCATTTTTTGACGGATGAATATGACAGAGCACAATCGCCTAATGTACTGACCATGTCATCATGGATGGCTTTTGATGATAGCCCCTTCTTATGGAGGTACTTAATGACGGCACGCTGCTCGATTTGCTCCATTCGCAGAAATTATGTCCGATTACTTTGTTAATAAATTTATAAAATCACAACTAATTATCGCACACGTTTCGAACTTCACACAATGAACTAGTCTGAAGTGAACTAAATAATGTGGGTAGATTTGATTTTTAGAATTGAATGGATCTGTGTTAGGCTGAGTATTTTTCAATCCACCCTCGTAAAATATATCAAGAGTGAATTTTATTTGACATTACATTATCTAAATTAAAGAGTACTTAGCGCAGGCGGGTATACTTTACTGACTAGAATGATTCAAGTACTCCAGTGCAATGACAGTCTAGTTAAGTGATTCTCTTCAAATATACCACGTTTTTATCATATTCTTGCATCATCATTGAGTTGTAAGCTACCCTGAAAGTTTCATCCATATAACTAATCGGGTAGTTTTCGAAATTTGAGTTGCAGGATTCCATTCGTAATGACAGACAGACAAACAAACAAGAAAGTGACTTAATAAAAATCTGATGAAATAATTCAGTTCTTTTCTGCATCCGTTTTACTCGAACTATTGCTTGAAATCTTAGTCTTTAGGAGTTGACAACGCATCTGCATTTTGATTCTTAAACAAAATATATGTAGATAAAAACAGAACATATGAATAAAAAATATATGGATACATATGTAAAAAAATGAAACAAAATGAAAGCGAAAACTTCATCAAATTAAAATAAATTCAACTTCTGATAAAGTATGAATAAAGTATTCTGATATGTGATGGATTTTCTTTAATAGAATAAGGGCGACATACGAACATACAGTCCTCCAGATGGTAAGTGGATGTTGTTAGACATCTACACTATACTCGGTTGAGAATCAAAATGCAGATGCATTGTTATCCCTGAGGACTAAGATGGAACGCCTCATTTCCAGTACAAAGCTCCTCCGGTTCTCCACACATACTATATGAAATACAGCAACACTAAGATCCTATTTTATGCTGGTATTGTGTGAGCACGTGGTCCCTCTTCAGTGAAATCGAGCCATTCGTGCTGCAACTATAACACTACAGTATGGCTCTACCACGTAGAAATAACAATAACATACCTAGTTTTAATTTGAGTTTGGGATGGCCCCTATTTACGCTGGTATTCTGTGAGAGCGTGGTCCCACCCTTCCCTTCCATTAGTGCTACAACCACAATATAGTTGTAGCATGGCTCTACTACTGTAGAAGCCCCGTTTTTTCTTGTAACTGACATTTTGTGGTATAAATCACCTATAAACCACTAATGTGGATTATGATCAAAAACATAAAAGCTGAAGCGATGCTGAATATAGTTTCTTTCGGAGATTGCAATATGTGATAGAGCGTTTTTCTGCCTTAGGAACTGCCTAGATAAATATCACCCTTTCCGAGTAAAGTATTCGAGACATGGTACTATTTTTTAGATATCATTTGACTTCGAAGTCAACAATTTGTGAAAAAGAATTGAGTCCCAAGCTCATTACTTAATAACCAATTATGCTCTCCGCTGAGACATGAGTCACTGTTGGCGACGCTCATTACTGTTGCTACAAAATATATGGTCTCGTTCAGCGTAGACGGCTCCACTTTCTAATTCATTCCACTTTCAATGTTAAATCCTTTGATTACCTTTTCCTTAACATTCACAGAGAACTAAGATATTATTAGTATTATTACTATTTGACTGCTTCGTGCCTAGTGTACGTAAACGCGGTTGCTGATTTTGAGGTCCAGGGTTCCAATCCCGGATTGCAGCAAAAATCAGTAATTGTGTTTTTCTGTCCGCCTGTTGGTCTAATAGTTGTGTTAGTGCAACTGTTGATCATGAGGTCCCGGGTTCGAATCCCAGGTCGGGACAAAAAAATTCATTTATTGAGTTTTTCCGTCAAGAAATTCTCAGTGTGCTAGAAGCTATCCGGAGTCAATAATTTGGCGGTGTCTTTCCCCTCTGCCTCGGAAAGCGCGTAAAGCCGTTGGTCCTGCGCCTGATCTCTCCCTGGTCGTGTCGGTTTACTGTCTCATCGGATAATGAGAGTAAGGGAATAGTGAATGCACCTATGCTTGCGCATACGCTTGGGCACTATAATCCTATCCTGAAGTTTTGCGGGTAAGAAGAAGCTGGCTGGATCTTTTCTCACTCAAAGGCGAAAAAATTCAACAAGGAAACATAGCCATTCTCGCCCCTATACTGCAGAGAGTAAAACGCAGCCATGGTTCTTGCCACTACACCGCGGGGAGTAGGATAATATATTAATATTTGTTATAGTTCCTTTGTTGTATGTATTGTATAGTATAATGTTATTTTTATAAATTATTTAATATAGTAAACATTAAAAGAAAATTGACATAGATAATATTTAAATATGATCAAAGTTAAGAAGGTGCAAGACTTCTGATTTTATTATAACAACTTGTCAAACACAAAGATTACGCTATTTATGAAGGAGGCCCATATCAGTTTTTTACGTGGCAGGGCCATGCTACAGCTATATTGTGATTGTAAAATGCATGGCGCAGCTCGGCCGGGGAAGGACCACGCTCTTGTGTTTCATATGATGAGTGTAGAGAACTGGAGTCCCTTTTTTCTAGAAATGAGGCATTTCATCTTAGTCCTCAGTGGTGACAACGCATCTATATTTTGATTATTAATCGAGGATAGATGTAGATCTCTTTGGTCTACAATATCCACTTACCATCAGGTGAAAAGTGCGTTGTTTATCACCCTATTTGGATTTAAAAAAAGTGTTATATAATAAAATTCTTCAATGTTATATAGTACAACTTTAAAGAGTCTATCATCCCATCTGGTACCAGATTGGCACTTTATCCAGTGGGGGGCCGCCTGAGGCTGCCACTCAAAAACCTTTTAAACCTTAAATACAATGTTGAATCTATAACCTTTACGTATATTTGCATATAAAGTACTTACGTATTTTCAGATTTTTATAAAATAATTGTCGTGTAGAGACGCTGTAAGATAATCTATTACCCCATATCATCCAAAGGGGAAACTGAAGCAGAAAATAAGAAGTAGCGTATTGCTTCAACCTTTGTTTGTGTTGTTGTTCAAAATTTGTATATATAGTAGATAAAAATGTATCCGTATATTAAGAATTATATATTACGTGTGTTATATACTTAACGTATATAATTTATTGTCTGTTTAGCTATTTAGATAATTCAAATTTGACAGAACAACATTTTTAGGCGGATAAAAACCGGTAGACCTAAGCGACGCGACGCGTGCGCAGATATCAGTCAAGATGGCGCGGGCATGATTGAGCCGTCACGCTTCGCTCGCTCTCACCATTGTTTTTATTTAGAGGCCGACCAGTGTTTTTTCAGACGTATTTAGTTACATTTGATCCAAAGACTGTAATTACTTAAACTAACATTTATTAATGGATAGTAGTGTTTAGGGGTTTTAACGGAAGAAAAATTTAAAGAAGTACTTATGAAAAGAAAATTTTGCTTTGCGAATCATCCTTGGAAGGAATCGGCGTTATTTAGTGAGGATGTATGGTATATCAAATCTGATGTAGTGACGGAGGCGATCCAGTACGTGTTCACAGACTCCGGGAAGTCTACGTCGCATGTTTTCCTATTAAAATAGCGTAGATCACTTTTATACTGCTCTCTTTCTCTTCGTGAAATTTCATTGCAGTCAATTGAGCTATTTCGTAGATTAACTTGGACAGAAAGACATACAACAAACATGGTAAATTGTGTATCAATATCCACTAGCCCATATCGTCCCGTGGGTGTCGTAAGAAGTGACGGAGGGAAATCGAAACAGGTGATTGCAGCAGCGTCTTCCTGGTAACAATTCAAAATAATAAACAGCTGCGGTTGACAACGCACTCGCTAAGTGTGGCAACTGTGACAAATATCCCCCTATGAGGCAATCTATGGTGGAGGCCTATGTTCAGCGGTAGACTTTTATAGGCTGTAATGATGGCGATGATGAATTTATGCCTTAATAGCATGCAAATAACCACCTGAGCTTAATATAAGTCAGATATTTTGATGTTACAGACAATTTTTATAAACGTTACTCCTACACTAGGATTTTCTCCTGTATCGTGGGGGCAGTTTACAAACATAAATTGCACAAGGACAAACATCCAGACCCGGAACAATTATTTGTAGGCCATACGAATATACTTGTTCCGTGTTAGATTCGAACCCGCGACCCCCAGCGCAGCCACTCATTGCTAAGCCACTGCGCCACGGAGTCGTCAAACAGACTTCAATTTAACAATATAACAGACTTCAATTTAATAATAAAACTTATTATAATAAATAACTCCTCCCCACTTTTATGCGCAACACAGACATAGACATTTTTTATAGTACAAGGGTAACAAACGAGCACACAGTCCACGTGATGTAAGTGAATGCTGTGACCCATAGACATCTACATCTATCCTCGATTATGAACCAAAATGCAGAAGCATTGTCACCCGTGAGAACTAAGATGGGATGTCTCGTTTCCAGTAAAAAGGGGCTCCGGTTCTCTATACCCACCGTACAGATCCCAGCAGTATTAAGCTGCTATTTTATGCTGGTATTATGTGAGCGCGCGGTCCTTCTTCAGTCAAACCGACCCATTCGTGCTACAACTATAACACTATAGTATGGCTCTACCACGTAGAAATAACATTAACATACTTAGTTTTAATTTGAGTTTGGAATTACCTGACATAAACTGCAAACTAGCCAGTGTCAAAAAATAGAAATATCGTACTCATAAATAATGTCCTAATAGTAATTACATAGTCAGTGAATAAAATGTCTATAGTTAAAACCGTTTGTTTTTTAATTTACTTTTTGTCAAGCAACCTTGAAAAATAGAAAACAACCTGTCATGAATTATAAGTAGACAAACAGATAATGAAGTATTTGTATGTGAAAACGGGTGTTTTAACGTACTCCTATCAATTCAGCGTTGATATTAAATGTCTGTGGCCGAGTACGATAAAACGTTTCAAAAAAATAAAAAGAAACTCAATAAGACTACACATAAAAGTTATTGTGGACAGAATTTTTACAAGTTAAGAGAATTTGAAACAATCCAAGTGAAAAGTCGAGCACGGCAGGCTTCTAGTACTGTCAAAACAAATTCCTTTTCTAAGTGCGGCTTACGTTAGGGGGGTCCATAAATTACGTGAGGTGTTTTTTATATTATTTTCTTCCCCCCCCCCCCCTGGTGAGATGTCGTTTGGTTGAGATTTTATTCAACCCCCTCCCCCATCCTCCAATCTCATGTGAGATTTTTCAAAATGTGAGTTTCTTACGTAAAATCGTTGGATTGTTATTGTAAAAAGAAAAATAATTGCTTCGTGCTTTTATTTACGGTACGGTAGTTCAACATTAAACGTCCTATAACTTAAAAAGTTTGAATATTAGAAAAAAAAGTTTCAAACAAACGTTATAGAAAATAAACTGATCAATCTAATATTTCAAGACTTATTGGCCGCGATAGAAAAACCGATTCATTAAATGGGCCATAAATCGTAAACGGTAAGTTTTGCAAAAAAGTTTACTGGAAACAAAAGATTTTAAAATTTTTATTTTCTACAATAATAGTTTCTATAACTTTTGCCTTAAAGTGCATAGTTTCCGAGATTTCGGCTGAAAACGTTTTTTCAAGATGGCGCTTGAAGCGCCACTCGGATCTGTCAGGATTTTCTGATTTTACGCTGAGTAAGTGATCCTAAGCCTTATAAAAAATAAAATTGGATCGGAAATTTAGTGCAAAGTTAAATTCTATTTTTACTGTACTATTTCATTAAACATTTTATTTATCAACAACGTCTTACAATCGTCGTCGTTTCTCTAGCGCTCACGTGACCTTCATACAAATAATTCGATATTTTAATTGTTGATAATTTTTGTTTTTGGATAAGAATATGGTAATAACTCTAAGTTATATTTTACTTCATTACAAAAGAAATGTCTTTGGCCAAACCTACTCTACTATACTAATACTATACTCTTTAGCTTGACCATAGGTTTGACTAATTTAATTTAATAATCTGACATTTCAGTAGTGGTTAATCGCATTACGGTATACACTTAAGATTAAATCTTAAGCATATACAATCTGGATTAAATGGACCAAAATAGTGTAATTTTTTTTTGTTTCAATCAGAAAAAAATTGCGTGATATTTGCCGAGACCCCCCCTCGGTCCAACGTAAGATTAGATAAGATTTGACTCGAACCCCTCCCCCCCCCCCCCTTAAACATCTCACGTAATTTATGGACGCCCCCCTATAACTGAAAAAACCCTAATATAATGAGCTAAACGAGGAGGCACACTTCCAGAAAAAGCAAAGAAATAGACTTGCTTTGCTTCTAGCTTTTCTACACACAACTTTTTCCTGTTAAATGTATCGTGTATATTGTTTAGTATTAAGTGTCTATATTGTTTCTCAGATTTAGTTTTCCTAACTGCAACTCTACACTTACATTGTTACTCCGAACTTACAAAACTCTAAAACTTCATTGTTAATAATCGGTATGATTTAGGGATTCTGAAAAAACGAGCCAGTACAGTTCAGGGGACAGGAGGAGTTGCCTCCTATCTATTATACTTTCGACTCAGCTGCCTGGAAGACTATGAATAAACCATCCTCCAAGGTTTTTCCGCCTTTCTAAGGCCTTCGACTGTGTTATGAGATCATAATCAAGTAGCTACAGCATTACGGAGCAAAGAACATAGCGTTTAAACTCATTACCTAATTTTTACGTAATAGAAGGCAAAGCGATGTTATCAAGACAGGAGTTTTTCTGGCTAGTTAGTATCTCTGGGTGTTCCTCAGAGCTCAATTTTAGTCCCTTTCGGTTCTTAGTCTACATTTTAATGTTTTGTTTTACCATGATATAGTTTTATTTGCTGAGGACACTTTGTTGATTTTAAGATTTAAACGACAATTGTTAAAATATGACGAATCGAATGATGCTATATAAAACTAGTACATAATTTTAACGTCAAGTTCAATAAATATAATGCCAAGTGAGTAAAAGCAGTAAAAGTAAATAATATTTAATTTACAACACACTTATCTCTATTATTCTATTTACTATACATCTATACCTATTTAAGTCTATACTATTTAATATATAATATAATAAAGCGGAAGAATTTTGTGTTTGTTTAAACACGCTCTCTATCTCTGGAATTACTTGTCTGATTTGAAAAATATATATACACAAATATAAATAGGTAGAGGATAGGTATGATATTAGCGCCTAAAAATCAAGAATTTAATGTTTTATCGCATGAAATCGTATCTAACAATCATATTGAACATATAAATGATATAAAAAGCACATTGTTAGAAAGACAAATGTTTATTGAAAATTTTTTAATCAAATAATTGCTATGTTTACATTAAAAATGGTTTTAGCGGCATATAGTGCCTGTGTGCCTGATTATGGTGGCCTATGGCTTATTTATCAAGTCCTAGATGAAGGTGTAAACATAATAACTTTTGGAAATATCAAATGTTTAACTCAATCTATTTTTAATCTCTTCATCTATCATGTGGGAAGCCATGTAATTTAAATGGTTATTTAATTTTGTTTTGTTTTAGTTATAATTAATTTTTTCGGCTGAGAAACTCTGAAATTTTCGGTGTTTGAGCAGCCTTGTTAAAATAGAGTCGTGCACTTTTGGATTTTCTAAACCTTTTTTATTGATGTTTGACATAAAATTATCAGAAAATCGGAAGCAATAGTAATAAGGTTACTTGTGAAAACTTAATTTTAGTTATCAAAAAAGTTATTAAAAATTGACATATAACATGAGTGCTTAAGGCATGTATATTTGGATTTACCAAAAGTTTTTTTGTATATTATAGCCAGATTCATGACGAATAGCATAGGCTATATCTCGCATTAAGCTACATCTCTCAGCTAGCCTTAAATATTGATTTTTGATCAGCAAGTCAGAAGAAAAAGCGCTCCCGAAATGATTTATCCGCGTGCACTGGCGTGATGTTTAATGATACGTAAATACAATGCTCTACAAAAATATAGATATTTATTTCATCTAAAAAAAGTTTGTGATACTATATGCCTATTTTTTACACATAAGCCACAATAAGGTAAATAATTCAAAACTCGGCTCGACGCACGAACGACGCATAAACCCTAGCCCTATAAGAACCGAGAGAAAACATCAGTGAACGCTTCTATGGGCGAGGATAGTTCAATCATTTTAGCTAAAAAATTGGCAACATTATTAGAGTACTTTTATCTATCGGCATATGCACGTTATATGTAGTTAAATGATACCCACTTTCGCTTCCCCTCCCGTGTGAGCGTCACCCCCGTCCTAGAAAGTGTCCCGAAGCGTGTTGTTTTTATTTTTTTGAGTTTTAAAGAAAACCGTACACGATACTTGAAAAGTATGTATGTATGTATGAAATGATCCTGTATAAATTTGCTAACAATCAAATATAGTTCAATATCAAGATACTGTAAGCCACGGAAAAAAAAAACATCCGTGCTGTTGCTCATTCTGTGTAGATCGGACCAAATATTAATATTCTAAAACTGAAGGTAGTCGAGCTAGCTATGACATCGGGATGTCAAACACCTGAATCCCCCACGTGACCATGGGTGCTGTAAAGCACCCGAAACGTTGGTAATTAAAGAGTCAAAATTAAACGCGTTAAATTAGTTTAATTTAATTTGACCTCTCAATATTTTTAGGTACCTAAATATTTTCAGTTCAACCTCTAAAAATATGATAAATTAAAAAATGAAAAAATATGATGACATTGATTAGTTTAAATATTTTTAGTGTAACCTCTAAAAATATGTGAAAATGCTGAGGAGAAACGTGAAACGGTCATCTAAACAGCAGTAATTAAACGGTAAATCATCTTTACGTTTTAAATTTCAAACGCGGAGACGCTTCAGCAATCGTTTTTACATTTACGTGTCCTGTATCCAAACGTTGAGTCAATTTTTATTTCCTACAAGTTCAAGTTACAATAGCGGATGGCAATATGGCGTCGTTTCCGGCAGCTCACTTCCGTTTGGCGGCACGCTTCTATACGCAGCCCGTTTCAGGGCGGGTGTGTAATGTTTACTGTAAATACGCACATTAATATTTTAGGGTGAGGATGGAACCCTCTCAGAAATGAGGGGTGACCTGTGCCCAGCAGTGGGACGTATATAGGCTGTAAGGCTGTTTTTAGTTTGAAGTAGTACGGCCTTATTTGGAAGAATTGCCCATGTTATCTATTTCATCATATAATATGTTTTAACTTTTTTCACGCAATCCAGCTTATGGTAAGTAAATGCTGTGGCCCATGGACATCCGCCACACCATTGCATATATATATATATATATATATATATATATATATATATATATATATATATATATATATATATATATATATATATATATATATATATTTAGTTTTTGTCACGATTATTGTATTAAAAATAAAAGAATCTAAACCTGGACGCCCTTTCTACAGGCCTTTAGTAGATTTTAGCATTTTGGCTACATTTTAGTCATGATAAAAGTGATAAAATCTGCTAAAAGTTTAAGTCAAGCTTGTGCAATATATTATACCAGCGTGAAACAGCAGCTTAACACTGTCTGTGGAGACCCTTTTTACTGGAATTGAGACATTCCATCTTAGTCCTTAGGGGTTACAACCTTATATCTATGGTTACAATGCATTTGAATTTTGATCCTTAATTGAGGATAAATGTGGATATCTATGAGCCATAGCATCCACTTACTATTAGGTGGACTGCGTGCTGGTTTGTCACCTAATGCTATAAAAAAGTTTCAAATTAGACGACTTAGATTTATACAGAGTCTCATAATAAAAATACGTGAACAAATCGAGTTCATTTACGTGGTAGAGACATGCTGCAGCTATATTGTGGTTCCAGCACGAATAGGTCGGCTCGACCGGAGTTGGACCACGCTCTCACAGAATACCAGCGTAAAATAGCAGCTTAATACTGCTACAGCTGTTTCCTATGGTGAGCGTAGAGATCCAGAGACCCTTTTTTACTGGAAACGAGGCTTCCATCTTAGTCCTCAGGGGTGACAACGCATCTGCTTTTTGATTCTCAATCGAAGATAAATGTAGATGTCTATGGGCCACAGTATCCACTTACCATCATGTAGACTGTATGATCGTTTGTCACACTTATTCTATAAAAAAAATAAAGTTCGATCCCCAGACACCGCTAAAATTAATTGTTATCTTACCATTAGACGGGATAGTAGACAAAAACTGGCCTAATTGTTAAAAAACAACTGTAATTTTAACTGTTAATTCTTTCCATTGTTTACGATATTTTCTATTGATTTACGTTCTTATTTATGTGACCAAATAGCAGTGCTCGCACTGAAGAGTTCCAGTCTGAAGGGTATAGAGAAAGTATACTTTTATAATAAAAGGCTGTGAGTTATTTCATCTTAGTCCTGAAAGGTGACAACGTATCTGTAGCCTTTTTGGATTGAAATTGGCTGCAGGTGTTCGTGAACTTCAATAGTCTTTTACCGACAGGTAGACTGTAAGTTCGTTTGTCAATGTATGAAAAACTGCGACATGTTATGTATGTATGTATGAAAGTGCTGGATAATGAAAAAAAAATACTGTGAGAAAACTTGCATGTTTAAGGAAATCTTAAATAAACATTTGAGGAAATTCGAACTCGTCTCTACAATTGGCCTAATTCCCTTTTCGTGTCCGGTAGTGGGAAATATGTGGGATTGTTCAGGCAGTTTACTTATGGTTAAAACAGACTAGTGTAGTACGTGAGGGTAATATGGTCATCCGGTTAATATGGTCACTTTCTTATAACTCAAAAACCACATCCTTGTTTGCATAGATAACTCTATGATACGATAGCTCCTCATCAGTCAATTAAATATTAAAGGATCAAAAGGGCTCTGCTTCATCGACGCCATTTTGACAGTTGACATTATAGTAAATACTAGCTTACCAGGCAGACGTTGTTCCGCCCTTCTCGACGACTCTTTGTCATGTCCTATTAAAAACCCTCAAATTCACAGAAAAAATATTGTAGGCCACTTATGGGCAAAAAACTATCCTATCCCTCAAGTTAGACCAAACTGCACACGGTGTTCAAATTTCATTAAAATCGGTTAAGTTTAGGAGTCCATCGCGGACAAACAGCGTGACACGTAATTTATATATATTAAGATTTTTGTCGATTTTAGTATGGTGTAGTGTAGTTTGTTTTATTTAGATTGATTTTTCGAAGTGTTCTTAATTATTGTCACAGTTTCTTTGCCATGTTTTTCTTAATATATTAGTTATAGTTTACGACTTAGTGTTTTTATCTCTGTCCTCCTCCTTTTTTAGGGCGGTCTCGGTTTTATAGGGCGGCAAAGCTTAAGGTGACCATATTACCCTCACGTACCATATAAAATAAATTCAGTAAGTCTTCCTGAAAGCGACACGTGTGCGTACCGGAACTCAAAACGAGAAGAATATGGTAATGACTAATGGTAATTCCAAGTCTGCATCGTGCATCGTTTCAGTTCTAAAAAGAGCTCATTGATAGCACGTTTCAGTGTCTACCATCCTAGCCTATGAGTTTGAGTCAATGCCTACGCTTGTCCACATGTGTGGGCTATTAAATCTGCGCCAGATTGTATCAATACATGAGCGCTGATGACTATTCGCACTGCTTATGGCGCCGAGTCACAGATGATAGCAACTATACTGTCTATCATATATCGATTTGTTGTTTATTGGACTAGGTTGAAATTGAATAAAATAATTTTGTATTCATATTAGTTTGCAATATTAACAGTTTCCATTTTTATAGGTAGGGTCATAGGGTGACAAACGAACACACAGTCCACCTGATGGCGAGTGTTGCCGTGGCCCATTACATCTATATATATATATATATATATATATATATATATATATATATATATATATATATATATATATATATATCCTCGTTTCCAGTAAAAAGGGTCTCCGGTTCTCTACCCTCACCATACGAAACTCAGCAGTATTAAGCTACAATTTTACGTTGGTATTTTGCGAGAGTGTGGTCTTTCCCCGGTCGGGCCGACCCGTTCGTGATACAACTATACTACTATAGTAACTGCAGCATGGCTCTAGTACGTATTATTTACCTGTACGTGAAACAGACAAAATAGTTAAACCATTGAAATGTTCATATATGACCGCTTAGCCTTAGTGGACAGCCACCGCAGTCTATTTTGTCTCGTTTTCAGACAAAACACGAGTCGTATTATCGACGTCGGTATGTCTTACCTAGTGTAGTGGTGTTTGGATTAGTGGGGACGAGAGTAGTTTAGTAAGTTTATTTAGATAAATATTAAACGTAGTCCCATTAGAAATTGTGTTCCAAGAATATATTTATATACTATATACATTTTAAGAGTAACATTTGTGCATGTGTTTTATACATGGTAGAGCCAAGCTGCAACTGTACTGTGGTTATAGCTCGAATGGGTCGGTTTTATCATAGAAAAACAACGCTCTCACAGAATACCAGCGTGAAAAAACAGAATAATGCTTAATGTTGCTATATTACGTATCGAGTATAGAGAACCCTTTTTACCGAAAACGAGGCATTCCATCCTTATCATCAACGCGTCTGCATTTTGATTCTTAATAGACGATAGATGTAGATCTCTTCGGGTCACATAATCCACTTACCATCGCATGATCTGTGTGCTTATTTGTCAAATTATGTATGTGAAGTAAAATAAGAGTGACAAACGGACATCCAGTCCTGATGATAAGTGGATACTGGGGCCCATAGACATTTATATTCTATTATCCATCTTCCATTCTTCCACCATTTTTACTGGAATCGAGGTGTTCCATCATATTCGATGGAATGCCAAAATGAAGTGACAATTTTGTTTTTGTTACAACTTATTTTCCTATCTGTGTTTCTTCTTCTCCTCTAGTTTCTTCGTGTTGTGTGCATGAGCAACGAAAAACTTTCTTGTTTATCTATCTATATAAAACACAACCTATGTCCGTTATAAACTTTGGAACCATCCTGCAAATTTTGATGAAATTTTGGCGTGTGTTTGAATGGATCACTAGATGGTTTATATTTACATTTGGACCTGTTAGGCGGTGCTGCTATCGAGATCCGTGCGAAGCCGGGGCGTATCGCTAGTTACTTTATAAAATATATTATTTACCACTAAAAATAATTTTGTTTCGATGTTTCTTCTCCAGTCAGAGGAACCTGAAATTTTAAAACAGTGTATTTAATTAAAATTAAAGAAGACTTATGACATGCACAATTTTAATTTATTACCATAAAATAAATATTATACTATTTAATTCCACTTTTAATTGATATATTAAATGGAAAAATATTCCTCACTGTAATAAAGTGAAAACAATATAAAGAGTGAAATTCGAAAGTGAAAATGCCATTTTAATCTTCACCTAAATTATATTTTATATAGACAAATTAACATTAATTACAATTTAATTTAATTAATATAAATATTATTAATTAAAAAGCTCTCATGACTTTCTTTTAAAAATTAAGTCAAAACCTGATCCTGCTAAGCTTTCCAGGTTACTCGACTCCACAATCTAAATATACAAAATCTGATTTCCGCCAAATTGAAAAATTATATTAAACAAAGATTGTAACATAAGCGTTATTATAAAATTAAAGAATTTTATGAATGAAAATTACCCCTGAAAATGCTATCGCTACCAAGATCGCTACCAAGCTATTTTTAATTTGTTTTGTATTATTAATTATTTGGTAACATATTAAATGATTGTATAGTGCTCATTTAAAAAGTTATCCTGCTGGGTTTCTTGCTGGTTCCTCCGAAGACTGAGGTATTATTTATAATCTACGGAAGCAGCACCAAAAACAGAAACTTTTTATTCAATAAGTTCCTGTTTCTCTTGCTCTGGAGTCACCACCAAATCGGCAATTCAATCATTTTCTTATCCGATTTTTCCATTCGTTGGTTTAATTAACAATTTGTCGTCCAACAATAAAACGTATTTGGGTCGTTAACATAAATGACTTAAATCAATAACTGAGTCATTTTCACGTGTGTGCTATGTGTTGTTGTAACGCGTAACTACAACTGGGCTGTGACTCATAGAGTTTGAAAAATGACATTACGTGCTACAGCCTAGCAGATAATTTGATTGGCACGTCCTAGCGACATAGTCGCCAATGTAATTGTTAAATAATCATGCTGATTACATAAACCTGTTTCCTAAATTACGATATTTTTTATGGAATAAAGGTAACAAACGATCACACGTTCCACCTGACGGCAAGTCGATGCTGAGAAACATATAAGCACGTCAATATTTATGTAAACATCTGTATTTTTGTACTATTATAAACCAGTGATTATACAATCCTCCTAATGATAAGCGATGAAAGAAGCCCTAATTGGTAAATCACACTATCTTAGCGTGACAAAAGTGTATACTCAAGCGTAAACTCTTGTCTTAAAGACGCTCAGATTCTAATCGAACTGTAAAGCAGACGTCATCAGATTATTCAACTACTTTGCAAATTGTTTGGTTCGAATGTGTAGAATTCGGATAGAGACCTTCTGACCGCCTGGAGGAAAGAATTAAGGCATGTTATACGTGGTAGAGTCACGCTGCAGCTATTTAAGGTTATACAAATGTGTAGGCTCGATGGAGGAATGACCACGCTCTCACAGAATATCAGCGTAAAATAATAATAATAATAATATTCCACAACTATCACACAACGCCATCTAGTCCCAAGCTAAGCAGAGCTTGTGTTATGGGTATTGGACAACTGATAAACATACTTGTATATTTCTAAATACATAAATATTATAGATAAATTACACCCAGACACAGAACAAATGATCGTGCTCATCACACAAACATTTATCCTGGGTGGGAATCGAACCCACGACCTCCGGCTTAGCAGTCAGGGTCACTAACCACTAGACCAACAGGGCTGTCTAAATATATAAAAATAGCAGCATTATATAAAATAAAAATAGCAGCTTAATGCTGCTGGGGTTTGTATGATGAATGTAGAGAGTCGAAAACCTGTTTTACTGGCAAGAAGACGTTCCGTCTTGGGTGACAAGCCGTCTGCATTTTGATTCTTAATCGAGGATAAATCTTTAGTCTATGGGCCACAGCATCCAGTTACCATCGCGTGAACTGTGTGCTCCTTTTTCATCCTTATTCTATAATAAAGATGGGGGTGTGGTTACGTCGCGGACAGGGCTGGGAGTTTTGCGTGAATACGTGCAACGAAATGACCTCAAAATGGTGGCGCTCCCATAGAATATTATTCTATGGGCGCTCCTCTCTCTGCCGCGTGCGATGCGTCACTGTCCTTACTCAAGGTAATACATTCGTTGATTCTTTAGCTGTAGAATGGTGTAATTCAATTTTAGACGTAGATGATAGATATGTAGCTGCAACACCAAACTGTATTTCACACAGTGGAAACAACTTTAAAGACTACGTGTGCAAAAGTGTGCTACGTGCGTTTGACGTATTCGCGTCAAACATGTTCCAGCGCACACTCCGAAATGCATCCATTATATATTTTAAACTTTTCACTTGTTGATCCACCTTGTCCTACCGACAAGTACAATGATATTCGCTCGCGATCCTACGCCTGATAATTCCCACGATAAACCAGTTCCACGCAACACTATCAAGCTCCATACCGAGACGTAAACATCCCAACAAACATGCGTGCGAGGTGACGAGAAAACACCAAACGCCATTCCAACACTAACAGCGATGCGAATGTGATGAAACGAGAAATGACATAAATAATACTTAGATAAATAGTAATAAAACCAAGACCAAAAATATGGTGTCTTAGTAATTAGGTTTTAGCAAACGATTAATAAATTACGGCATAGGTAGAATACATAGTTTTACGTGGGCAGATTTTGTATGTTATTAATTTCTTGAACACGATTCTAAGGAGGTTTTATTTCCAAGATTATGTAGATAGAAATCGTCTCGTCCCTGAGAAAATTAAATAATTCCTCTAACTTACACCCAAGTATTAATTTTCGTAATAATACATTTTTAACCAACAATGTATAACTTAGTGTATAATGTTGTTGCTATTTTCTCTAAATATAAAATAGTTCTCTTTTTCTACTCAAAACTATCAAACTCTTTCTCAACGCTAAGTGTGTGCTCAAGCATAACATTCCTTTGGATAACCTGTTCTAGCTTAGTCCTACTGTTCAAAAAAACGCTACCGTACGCTATTCCGGTGTGTAATGACCTTGCTGACTGACCGAACTGTTCATTACGACATCAATGACCGATACCGACCCGCGACATCCCGAGTCTTTGGCCGCGCATCGAGAGGAAATGCCCATTGGCGGCCGTGGTTTGTTAACTAATAACTTTTGAGTGAAGATTAACATAAAAAGGGTTGGAATTATTGTAAGGGTTCTGTACAGTTGCACTCATTTCATTTTCTTAGTTAATCTTTTTAGTCGAGTACTGCTAGTTTTACATGGTAAAGTCATGCCGCAAATATGTCATTGTTGTAGCACGAATGGTTTGGCTCGTCCGGAGAAGGACGACGCTCTCAAAGAATAGAAGCTTAATGCTGCTGTGTTTTGTATGGTGTGTGTAGAGAATCGGCTACCCCTATTACTGGAAACGACACATTTCATCTTAGTTCTCAGGGGTAACAACACATCTGTATTTTGATTCATAATCGAGTAGGTATAGACGCACATAGAGAGTATAGAGGCAACGCACCTGCAATTGCCTGGTGTTGCCGTTGTTCATGGCTTACCACTTACCATCAGGTGAGTAGCATGATCATTTGCCCCTTCTTCTATAAAAAATATAATTTAATTCTATAAATCAATTAAATTCTATAAAAAAAAGAAAGCTTGGTGGAACATAAATGTAATTTTTTATATAATTGGGGTAATAAACGATCATAATAAGATCACTTAGCGGTCAGCCGCCGTAGAGTCTATATTACCTGAGGATGCCTCGTGTAGAGGCGAAACACGTGTCGTATTATCGTCGATGGTGTGTCTTGCCTGGAATAGTGGTGTTGAGAGTAGTGGTGCTTGGTCTAGTGGTGACGGAGTTAGTGTATGCAATTGAGGGAGGGCGGGAGGTGCGCTTCAATCCAGGTAAGACACATCATTTTATATGTTTAGCGGAAAGTTGCAAAAAAATTTATATTTTTATTTTTTATTATAATGGATTTCCGCAAAGTAACGCCTGATTCTATCAATTAAAATAAACGATCACTCAATCCGCCTGATGGTAAATGAATGCTGTGGCCCATAGACATCTACATCTATCCTCGATTATGAATCAAAATGCTCTCTATACTCACCATACGAAACATAGCAACGTTAAGCTGCTATTTTACGCTGTTTTTTTATGAGAGCGTGGTCCTTCTACGGTCGAGACGACCCACCCATTCATTCTACAACTACACTACTAATATAGCTGCAGCATAGTTCTACCACGTGAGCAAACTGGTGCCCATCGCCGATCTAGGTATTAACCATTCGCTGAAAACGAGTTGGTAATACTGTTATCTATAAAAGACATATTTCTGACATTTGCCAGTCTCTTCGTAAGAGGCAAATTATGACTCCCTCAGGATATAATAAGATGATTGATTCTCTTGAATGAGGTTGTAGCACCGATGTTGTCGCGCTACAAGTGAAACACATCGAAGCCTAAATTGCGCTATCAAAGTTCCGAAGTAAAACAGTATATTATATAAAATGGCTCTGAATTACCACTCGGAGCGTTGGTCTCTCCCCGAGCCACGACCACAAGGTGATCGCTACCATAATGTTTCTAAATGTTTTGATTGTTAATCGATTGTGAAAATAGTTAAAAGATCATAATTTGCCTCAAAAAGCGTTATTGCTTCTTAATAGCGCTCTTAAATTATTTCTTATTTATTACTTATTTATTACCTACTTATTAGATTATTTCAGTATGTACATTAGTTTGTACACAATTATTTCCTAATGTAAAATTATTGAATATTTTTATAAGTTCTATAGCTTTAATGACGTAAATTTTATAATAAAACGTAATATCTCTATTGTGTTATTTAATTTACTAAATTTGACATAAGTACGTAATGAAGTATGATTTGTACTTCAGAGTGTATATATATATATATATATATATATATATATATATATATATATATATATAGAATCTTGTCATTGGATGTGTAATTTGTCAAATTACAAGATACTCTTTTGTAAAAAAATCCGGACTATAGGGGTCTTAGGCACTACTCTATAATCCGCCAAATTCGATAGTCCGAATCCCTGCAAAATGTTTGTCGGATTACCGAAGGTCCACCGTAATGTAAATATAATGCGATTCAATTATCTATGCTGACCCCTAAAACTACATCAATAAATACGTCATACAATATAATAAAATATCAGGCGACGAAAGTAAATTAAATCTAAATGATTCCCTGAATGGTTATTAATAGATGAAACCAGCGACGTTTAGTATTCACAGCGAAAGCTTGATCCTGTCGCATTCGAATTAAGGTATCTTATGAAAATTAAGCACGTATAGGTTATATATGTACGTGGTGGAGCCCATAGCTATTATATATATTATAATGGCAGCACGAATGGATCGGCTCAACCGGGGAAGAAGCACGCTCTCATAGAATACTAGCATAAAGTAGCAGCTTAATGATTCGTATGGTGAGCATATAGAACCAAAGACCCTCTTTACTGGATAAGAGGCATTCTACCTTAGTCCTCAGGGGTGACAACGCATCTGCATTTTGATCATTAATTGCAAAAAGATGTTCGTCTACAGGTCACAGCATCCAGTTACCATCAGGTGAACTGCGTGCTCGTTTGTTACCTTTATTGTTTTAAAAATATCTCTAACGTAATTCCGTATGGTAGTGGCACAAGATAATCACTCATCTTCCCGTTAGTGTCGTAAAAGGTGACAAGAAAAGTCTAATAGCACCCGTTAGAGGTTGATGTCTAGGGCTACCAGGGCCTGCAATTAGAGATTCGGTAGTAGCTGGGCAAAAATCCCGATTTTCTGGGAAAAAGTCCTGTGTTCATTTGGCATATTGTTAATGAACTCAATTTTTAATTACACTTTATTTCCCAATCAAATATGTGTACATGTATGGTTACTGTTACAGTCCTTCAAAGTCCACTGCTGAAATAGGCCTTCCCATAGATTGCCTTGTAAAGGGGATATTTACATTTTTTACAACTTAAATTTTTGGCCACAAGCAACAGCTTTCAAAAATTTAGCTCCTCCACAATTTTTTTTTTGAAAAATTCTATACAAGTCATGTGTCTGAGGTCGAATTTTCTTGCTCACTTTCGCTTGAGCTTTACGTATAGTCAGCGTGATAAAAATCCGGTCTCTATTTTAATATTAGATTTTAATTCAGGCGAAGTACGGTCAAGTCCAAATTTATCCGGTCATATAGTAGTAGCAAAATCAAAGATATAAGACGTCTGGTACTGCCGAGTGTGACGATGTCCAAAGCTATAGGAGTCATATCAAAAGAAGACTGTTCCGGGCTGTGAAAGATACCGTATTGTAAGTAGGTGGAAGGTCTATCGCACAAAGACTGGCAACACGCTGGGCGTGCTATTACTGTGCGCAGACAGCGTGACAGGAGCGGCCGCGAGCAGGAGCCACGCCAGGTGTTCCCACGTTTATTTAATTCGCTCGGATATTCCCGATATTCAAAATTATCTTTAATATAATTTTTTTAAAACAGTATACACATTTCTTTTTATATTTTTATTAGTTCTTCTTAGTAACTCTTCAAAGTAATGAAATGAGAAAGTAAATGAAAATTAATTTTATAGAGTAATAAAAACTTAGTCAAAAAGGTTAAAGTAGTCATTTTATTTTATACCTTTAAACGAGCAATTCTTGTATATATATAATCTGAATCTCGGAAACGGCTCCAACGATTTTCGTAAAATTTAGTGTCCAGGGAGTTTCGGGGGCAATAAATCGATCTAGCTAGGATTTATTTTTAGAAAATGTCCTTTTGTCCGTGTTTTCAGGCAATAAAAAAAACTGCTGAAGGTAAATTTTAACAGATCACTAACGATCGTAATAGCTCAGATGGGATGTCGGTCGGGCGTGATATCGGAGTTCCGTGATTCGCGTCCTGTCTCTGGTCCGGCTTTTTTCCTTTTTTTTTTTCAAGTTCCCTTCTTTTGTGAGAAAATCTATTATTTCAAGCCCTTTTTTTAGTTTTTTTTTAATACGAAAATTTTATTATTAACCAACAAACATTTGAATTTGCTACTCTTATTCCTAAAATAACAGAGATGAAGCACTTTTACACATTTCTGCTAAAAATAATAAATCATCACTATAGATCGATGTTGGGTGAGGTTTTCAATGTACATAACTGTTTAGACGACAATCTCATTGTTAAGTTATGATAACTTTTGGTATTGCTTAGTCTACTCAAAAGTGACAAATAATTCAAGGTTTAATTTAAAAGACAAAACTGACCTAAAATAAGCCGATAAGAAATAAAAAAATCACGTAATATAATAAGTCTAAGTATAAGTCTTGGCTGTAATTCTTTCATACACTATGTCTTAGCATTGACTTTAAAAGCTATTAAATTATTTAGAGATTATATTATTGTGTGTGTGAGTGTGTACGTGCGTGTTCGCTGTTAACATACGCGCACGTATACACACACACACACACACACACACACATGCACACACACATATGCACACACACACACACACACACATGCACACACATATGCACACACACACACACACACACACACATGCACACATATATTTTTGTAATATACTTTTGTAATTTTGTAATTTTTGGTCGTCAAAAGTTGAGTTATTAGTTGTTGTGTATGTTTAGATAAGGAAGAGCGGGGTTTCCAAACACAGGCATTACTTGCTTAAATGGAGACCCCAATCAACTATGTAATTAATGTAAGTTTTGTGAAGAAAAATAAATTATTTTATTTTATTTTATTATTCCTTTCAGAGATTTTATGTCTGTGTTTACTTTTTTATGTTATAAATCGGAGTCTTATATTATTACTGTTACACTTACATGATAGCTCTAGCCACACAATTACTGTACTTCGATACACTATGCCTTAGCACCGCCTTCAGAAGCTTTTGAATTATTTAGATTTTTTTTCATTATCTAGTCTTATAATCCTATTGTTCGCAGTTATATGGTAACCCTAGTCACACACCCACTGTACTGTAACCATCACACAATTGTACGTCTTTGTTTTATTCGCGTTAACGGTAAAATAACTGAGTACTCTATGCTTCTACAATTCGGCAATTTGGAAGCGACCGGCCTCGACGAATATAGCGGTATATCAGAGAAAAATAGGAAGATAAACTCCATAATAACCTCTTTTCAATTCCGTGACAAATTCGGCAAGACTTATTTACTGTGACCTCGGTATCTGTATGTCTGTAACAGAGGGTTATCTTTAAAAGTATTTCACGTAAATGGTTTTTTATTGTGCGAGCTGTTATGCAGGTCTTCTAACCAGTATCACTGCGACTAGTAAAATCTATTGCGATCGCTGCTATGCCTATAGTTCATTGCTTAGTCCTATATCTTCAATGAATTGAAGGAGCTTTTTTACGTGGTAGAGCCACGCTGCAGTTATATTAGTAGTATAGTAGTAGCTCGAATGGGTCGGCTCGACCGGGGAAGAACCACACACTCACAGATTACCAGCGTAAAAGGGTAACTTAATGCTGCTGTGCTTCGTATGATAAATGTAGAGAACCGAACCGGAGACCCTTTTTCCTGGAAACGAGGCATGCCATCTTAGTCCTCACGGGTGACAACGCATCTGCATTTTGATTCTTAATCGAGGATAGATGTAGATGTCGATGTCACAGAACCATTTACCATCAGGTGGACTGTGTGCTCGTTTGTCACCGTATCCTATAAAAAAGAGCTGCTTAAGTGTAAGCAATTTCACTTCTACTGGGGTAAGTTCATAGATTCCTAGATGAGTGTTACGTTTGCGCATTAAAGTCACATTCAGTTAGGATGTGCAGAGGTATTTCTTACGGCATCCTTGAGTTGCTTCAACCCAAATGTGCTTTTTAAGCAACATTTTCTAGTCAGGGCTCTGCCAAAATACGCGGAGTGTTCTTACTTAATCCAAGGGCTTCTAAATCGAATTTTCAAGCCTAGTGTAGCAGACCAAATCTTTAGTGACTTTTGAGGTAAAGATTTTGAAGGGTTAGTTGCGCTAGGCTTATTGAGATACCATAAATTATCTCGTGTCCATATTGTGTACTCTTTGACACCTTCCGTGCGAGCATTGACTACAATACTCGCATGACCCACCCACGCACACATGCACGCACGCACGCACGCACACATGCACATATATATGTACGATTAACCATATAGGTCACCAGTTGACCTATTCATTCAGCCAGTCTTTTCTGGAGGGTAGTATGATATCTGAGATCATACATAAAGTCCATGTTTCCTTTATTGACCATAACCCAAAATCATCATCGTCAATATTACAGCCGATCAAAGATCTCTGCTGAACATAGGCCTGCCCTATATTCTTGCGTGGGATATTTGCCACAGTTGCTACGTTTGGTAGGCGAGTCGACAACCGCAGATTCCTTATTTCAGGAAGATGGTGCTGCCCTCTCTAGAGAGTAATAGTGTTCCGTGGTGCTGCCCGCAACTTGTTTCAGGTTCCCTCGAGTCCAACGACAGCCAGGAAGTAATATGAGGTAGTGAATTCTCTTCCCGCCGCTACACGACGAGTTCTCCGTGAGTGATATCAATTAAAAGCTGAAAAATGTGTAACTAAAGTAAAATTTACAGTCTTAATTAATGTGTAACTATACATTTTTGGGCATTAATATTAATTGTTGCTTTGAATAGTATTTTAAGTAATATTTTATAACGTCGTTAAAAATAAGACTCAGGCACAGAAAAAAAAATTGTTGAATTTCGTATGCGCCAACTGATGTATTCAGTTTTTTTTTCAGTTTAAGTCAGAATTTTTATTTTGTTTTACGTTTATTTAGCCTACGTCATGCTAGAGTGCCAGAGAAAAAAAGCAGGATCTTTGAATCCTGCTTTTTTTCTAATTTTGGTACATGACCGCGCCTTAATTACTTTTAAAACCATCGTTGTGTAAAATAAGATAGAACAATTTTAATTCATCTCAAGAATATTTATTGAAATTCATTTAATCAGTAAATAAAGTAATAAAATAAATAAACTTCTCGTTCGGAAAAATTTATTTATTTTATTATTTTATTTCATCTTTGTCCTGGGACGACAAGTAACACAACGGGATTTTTTTAAACATTTATTTACAATATCATATAAAATACACGTATGATAATAATATCACACAATTTCACTGTAACATAATATGCCATAATTTTGTAGTATTCTCGTCTGATTGGAACATTTTACGTGGTAGGGTCACGCTGCAGCTATATTGTAGTTGTAGTACGAATGTGTTAGCTTGACCAGGGAAGGACCAGCATTGTCACAGAATTCTTGCGAATACTTCCATCTTAGTCCTTATTTACCATAAGGTGAACTGTGTGCTCGCTTGTTACCCTAATTTTTTTTAAAACATATTAATAAGGTACGTGAGGGTAATATGGTCACCTTAAGCTTTGCCGCCCTATAAAACCAAAACTACGAGGAGGACAGAGACAAAAAACACAAAGTCGTATAATATAACTATTGCATTGATTTATATAACTCAATGAACTATTCTATTAAAAAAATAGCAAAGAAGCCTTGGCAATAATTAGGAACACTTCGAAAAATCAATTAACCTGGAGCGTTTGAGAGATTTAGATTTAGATAGAGTTTTAACATTATTGGATTTTAGCAGTGCATTTAATTCCGTTGATTATGACATACTTCTTGGTATTCTTGCGTCCTTAAATATTTCACCATCAGTAATCTCTTGGTTTAATTCTTACCTTAGGGGTCGCTCGCCCACCACCACCCAGAGCGTAAGGCGTCATTAGATGATTTTCCACCCGCAAAAAAAAAAAAAAAAAAAGGGGTCGCTCGCAGTGTGTCCGCCATGAGGAGGATTTCTCCGAGTGGTGTGATCTTACGGCGGTTGTTCCTCAGGGTGGTGTTCTTTCCCCACTTCTCTTCTCTATTTTTATCAATGCTCTCACTACTGTTCTCTCCTCTCATTATCATCTCTATGCTGATGACTTGTAATTATACCGTCATTTCAAAGTCTAAGATATAGATGAGGCTATTAATAAGCTGAATGCTGACTTAAGTAGCATAAGCAGTTGGGCAGAATTGTTTGGTCTTCTTGTTAACCCTGCTAAATCCCAAGTAATGATTATCGGCAGCTCATATATGCTTAATTTATTAGATCGTTCGAAGATCCCTGCAGTTACGTATGATAATACTCAAATTCCATATACAGAGACCGCTAAGAACTTAGGTGTTATTTTTGATAATAATTTGTCTTGGGTCGCTCACATTAACATGATTAGCAGAAAAGTGAACTACTCTTTTCAATCTCTCAAGCGTCTCCAGATGTTTTTACCGTTAAAAACTAAGATAACCTTAGCTCAAGCACTTCTTCTTCCTCTCATTGACTACGCTGATGTTAGTTTTTTGGATGCTTCACAGGAGCTGTTGAACAAACTGGAACGTGTTCAAAATTTGTGTATACGTTTTATTTTCGGTCTTCGTAAGTTTGATCATGTTTCAGAGTACAGTCGAAAACCGAATATCTTGGTGCTATTCGGCTGAATACCGTCTTCTTATGTAAGAGTTTTCATTGTAGTCAGGCAATCATCGGGATACTATGTACTACACTTTAATTCAATGCAGGCAATTGGTAAAATGAAAATATTTATTTAAGTAAAAGTTACAGCCTATATACACGTCCCACTGCTGGGCACATGCCTCCTCTCATTTCTGAGAGGGTTTTAGGGCAAGAAAGTGTCCGCCGCGCTGCCCCAATGCGTGATGGCGGTCTTCACATGTCTTCGAATTTTGTTTTTCTTATTTCTCACCCGCCGAGCACGTGGTAAATCAGCACTTAAAATTGCACTTAACAATTTCATTGATGCCGGGGGATCGAACCCGGTTTGCTCGCGTACTGTGAAATTTACAGCGAGCGCTTTTCACCTGAGCTGCCACGGCTCATTTTTATAATAAATTTATAATAAATATTTACAATTTTTTTTCTTGTAATCATAATAGTTGTCATAGGTACATAATTAACTTCCGTATTACAAAAATTAAAAATACAACTATTTGATAAAATTCACTCGAATTATCGTAATTAAATTGGAAGATATTAGTGCAGAAAGACCGCCTTGAAGGGGGATATTTGCCATAGTTGCTACGTGAGCATGCAAACGGGCTTACAACTGTAGTTTATTTTACTTCGGATGCTATTAGAAAGACATTTCTGCGCATCTCCCGATTTTTAACTGTCTGTCGCCTCTTACGACACCCAAAACACCGTCACTACATGGTTATTTTTTATGTATGCCAAATTAAAAGGCTTCAAAAACGAATGAATACTTCTGACGTTCTAATAGGTACATATAAGTACATTATTAGTCAAAATTTAGCTTCGTTTGTATTATTATTCTGATAATGCCTATATGAATTTCGGTCTCGACGACCAGTTTCATTACGGGACTCAATTATACTGCTCGGGCAGTATACTTGTGTCCTGGATTCATTGTGTCAGGATTATAATACCCGAATGTATGCGCAAGCACAGGTGCACTCTCCATTCCCTCATTCTCATATTCCGATGGGACGGTAAACCGACACGACCGGAGAGAGAGAAGAAGAAACTTCCGAGGCGAGGGGCTGAAATACCGCCATCTACCTAACAACGGGGCTGCATCTGAGAATTTCTAGAAAGACAAACTCAATAACTGATTTTGTCCCAATCCGAGAATCGAAACCGGGACCTTATGATCAGCAGTCACAGACTAGATCAACTAGGTAGTATTATTATAACTCTACCCACACACTAAAGGGTTAACTCCTACGCATGGTTTTTAATTGAAAAGATGGCGTCAGGCCGCGCCGCATACACGTTTTCAAAGTGCATTGTGCATAAGGAAAAACATTTTATAGCACGTGCTTGCCATCAATTAACTTTAATTAATCGTTAAAATGTTGAGAGGACATAGATATTTTGTAAAACTTGTTTAGAAAGTAACTCGTAAATAGGTAAGTACCAGATTTACAATGCAACAAACATGAAACAATTATCCATTATCCTATACCATCCCGTGGGTGACGACTAAAATAAAAATATGCGGTCGCCAACCGCTTGCCAATCGTGGCAACTATGGCAAATATGAGACTATGAGACAATCTATGGGGGACGCCTGTGCTCATCGGTGGACTTCAATAGGTTGTAACGGTAACCACGAATCGTTTTAATTTAAAAGCAAAAAGAAATTTTACAAAAAATAACAATAAATAAATAATCTTAAATATGCTACTCTTTACCATACCTACCCTTTTGGTGGGCAAGAACGTTGGGTACTAATTTACGCAGTTACGTGATCATAATCATCATCATTACATCTCGGCAGTAGTTCACAGGTGAACTTATATCTCCGGCCCAAGGAATGCCACGACTTCCTGGAAATATTGCCAGAGCGTCGCTTAATCAAACGGCAGCAATTAAATAGCAGTTACACACGCGATTGGAACTTAAATCTAATTTCAAGTACCAAAGCCACAACAGTGGCGGCGCAGTAGCAGTCCGAACTGAAAACAAATAACCATTGCGAGAAGTGTTATTAAAACAATTCGATCAGAAACAGGCAGAAACGTGGCCAACATCAGGGCTGCCAACTGAAAAGAACAAAACCTTTATATGTTATTCATTTGTCGGTTTAGTTTTGTAAAAAACAAATAAGTATAACAATATTTAATACTATACAAATTGATA
Organism: Parnassius smintheus behrii; assembly: GCA_036936625.1. Taxonomy (NCBI): domain Eukaryota; kingdom Metazoa; phylum Arthropoda; class Insecta; order Lepidoptera; family Papilionidae; genus Parnassius; species Parnassius smintheus. The sequence goes on along the minus strand of JAUPFT010000005.1, from coordinate 6,902,328 downwards.
AGTTATAGTTAAGTATAATACTTACATTATTCCAAAAACTCAGTTTAATAATAAATAAAATTCTTATCGGGGATATTTCTATAGAATTCTTGTTTGATTTGGATGCATAAAAATCTTTATTTAATAAAAATACACATATAATAAAATACAGAATATATAAAACAAAAAGTTGTTAAATAAACAAAACTTAACTAGAACTGAAGTCAGCTAAATATCGAAGATGTATTGCTATGGTATGTGTAGTATATTGTCTTGTACATAATATATTGCTGACTATACAGAAATAGTAACGGTCCTAACTGAGTGTGTAGTCTACCTCAAATGTCCCAACATCTAAACACAACCCTAGGTACAGTAGAAGAGGTAGAACTAAAGGGAACTTAAAGGGAAATACAATGCAACCTCAAGCCACAATTTGTCTGTACCATATGTGTACCACTGTGGAATATACATATTATATAAACAGATGTAGTGTTCTAATCCAAAGAAAATTTATTTACATCTTACCTAATTATTTATTACAGCTTACTTCTATGCGTATGTGTTGAATCTATGTGTGTATTTACATATTAAGCACCGCGTTACCTTACCAAGTTTAAGGTTTTTGGGTCCGGCAACGAAACTGCTGAGTTGTATATTCCATGTTCAGGGCATGTGAACTTTAATTACATTGACAGAAGCCGAGGTCCAAGGTTTGATGTAAAGGGAAAAAGTGGCAGACAATGTGGGCGAAGAGTTATTTTTATGGATATTAAAATTGTATTGTCTTTTTTCTTTAATCATTACAACAACAACACAAATAAAATAATGAAATATTTTTAACAAAATACAAAGTTTTACATAATTGATTTTCAATGTCGTTCCTCTGACTGGGGTAGAACGTAATCATACGCTATTTCGCGTATATCGTTTGATAAAACCCTAACTGAAGCTGTAATGATGTAAGAGCGACCCGATCGGAGTGGAACAAAACTTCCTCTCCCAGCTACAAACATGCGCTATTTCGATCGTTCCTCCGGTTTCATATTTTGTTTACAGGTGTGAAATATTGTGAACTAATGGACTTACATCAAAAGAAAGTTTTATGCCGACTATAAAAAGAGGAAGATCTCGGGTTTATGTTCATTTTTTGTATGTATGTACTCGATATCTTTGCCCATTGTGGACTGATTTTAATAACTTTTTTTTTAATGAAATAGGTTATAAGTACCTCAAGAGGTAATGTTTTATAAATTTGGAGAAAATTAATTAAACCCTAGGGGTGCAAAAATAATAGTCCTCAAGAGACCGAAGTCATCAGTCGTCTAAGCTTTAATAACACTAACCTTTATTTGTTGTATATCTGAATTATATCTATATTTTAATCGACCGCATTGTTTTAAGTATATTCTTTTCTTTTATTATTTCTTTTGTTTATTGTTGTTTTCTAGTTATTATAAAATATATTGTTAATTTATTTACATTACATTATTTTTACGTTATTTTCATTTTTGTGCACTATTTACGCATCTTACCAAACACACCGTTTTGTTTATAATCTTACAACAAAGATTAGATAAATAAATTCTCTATCAGTCAACCCTAAGTGAATTGAGAAATTAAGGTAGGTTGTAACGATTGTATAAAGTTTATTAATCATATTATATTGTTTTTATAAAGTCTGTTCGGCGAGAGTCGATAAAAAAGCAGGGTTACTAAACTCATCATAAATTGCGGCCCGCTAACTATTTCTTCTGATAGGTACTAAAAAAGTCGCATCGGCCCGCCTGCCCGTCCTCGCACTTAGCGACAGTTACAATCCTCATACCACAAAACTGTGTGACTAAATGATTCTTTTCAAATTTGACAGCTATCGCTTTACTAAGACGAACGCTATATATTGTCAAAGTTCGAAACCCTCTATAAAGTAAGCTCAAGGGAGTAGTTTCTTATATATTATAGAAGTTGTAATTATTAAGTATTACGCGCTGCTTGATTACAGACATATAAAACTAAAAAAAAAAAACAAGTAAATTGATAACTTCACAATAATTTTTTACGTGATACGCTGCGGTACGAATGAGTCGGCTTGATCGGGGAAGGACTTACAGAACCAGCGTGAAATAGCAGCTTACGTCTACCGTGTTTCCTACGGTGATAGTAAAGAACCAGATACCCCTTTTATTGGTAATGAGACATTCAATGTTAGTGCTCAGGGGTGACGACAACGCATCTGCATTTTGATTCTTATTTTTTATTTAACTGGCTTTACGGCTCTAGCCCTTCTGAGCCTTTTGATTCTTAATCGAAGAAAGATCCATAGACTAGAGATAAGTAGACTGCACTGCCTTCTATATGTTTATCTCTGCTTAGCGTGATGGTTGATTGGGAAAAAATGTCTTAAGGCTTAATTGTCTAAACACCCAAACGCTGCTCAATTTTAAGATGCAGTTAAATCTCGTACTGCCTCTATCACTTTAAGCCAAAGTGACAATGACACCACGAGATTTAACGACATTTTAAAATTGAGTAGGGTTTGACTTTTTGGCCATAAGTGTTTTATAATCCTTTTATTACTAATACTTTTTAACGTGGTAGAGTCAAGCTGCAACTATATTATGGCTGCAGTAAGAATGCGTCGGCTCAACCGTGGTGAGACCACGCTATTACAGAATAGCAGCGTAAAACAGCAGACTAATGCAGCTGTGTTTTGTATGGTGAGTGTAGGAAACTGGATACCCTTTTGACTGAAAACGAGGCATTCCATCTTAGTCCTCAGCGGTGACAACGCATCTCCACTTTGAATCTTAATAGAGGATAAATGTAGAGGTCTATGTGACACAGCATCCACTTACCATCGGGTGGATTATGTGCTCGTTGACTATTGTCTATCATCACCCTTATTCTATATAAAAATATATATAATAGTAAATTAAAAAGTAATATTACCTATCTGCTACTACTTTTTTAGTTTAAAAAAATAAATTTACATATAAATATAATAATTTTTTTTATAATATAGCAGATATCTCTGCCTAACCCTCTGGGTAACATGCGTGAGTGCTTGTATATATATGTATTAAACAGTACTTATAACAACTAGAATTAGGTTTAAAATGTTTTGCTAGGAGTGGTTCACGGCTGTAATCGAATGGCGAATTCAAAACAATAAGTATTATTTATTATGTGTACCAATCTAAATGTTTATTGAAAACCCGCGGGCATTAATATTATTGCAAAGTGAATTTGTCCAGATCTCGCCATAATATATTGGATTTCTGAAGTGAATTACAATACTCTGCGAAATAATAAACATTAAAATTTGTTTATATTGGTCTTGTTCGAAGCGTGTAATCTTGCCTGCTTTATTTCATCCATTAAGCATTAAGAAACAAACATACAGTATAGGTCAGGTAACGTGAAAACTGAAGACAGCTATTTTTAATAGAACAAAACAAGAGTGACAAACGAGCTCACGTCGCATAGCGAGTTGATCCGCTGTTGTTGAGGACTAAGATGAAATGCTCGTGGTATTTCTTACCAGTAAAAGATTCTCCGGTTCTCTACACACACCATATGAAACACAGCAGTATTATGACGCCATTTCACACTAGTGTTATGTGGGAACTTGCTTCCTAATCGAGCCAACCCATCGTTGCTGCAGCTATAATAAAGCTTCAATGGCTCTACAGCGTACAAAAAGTGAGAGACAATAAAATTAACTCAGGTACTAAAATAAAATCCCGTGTAGTGGGTAGTGGCGATGTAAGAATGTCCACTACTGCATGTCGTCCCGTGGGTGTCGTAGGAGGTGACAGAGGGAGACAGGCAGGAGATGGGCAGCAGCATCGTCCTGATAACAAATCAAAATTTTATTAAACCGCGGTTGCCTAGAGTGGCTACTACGCCAAACTCCCCCTATGGGCAATCTATGGGGGAGGCCTATTGAAATAATACTAGTTTTTACGGAATTTATCGCGTATATTTAACTTTTTAAATACCCGACGTTTCGAACGCTTTGCAGCACTCATGGTCACGGGCGGGACTGAGATGTTCAACGTCCAGATGTCATAGTTAACCGCGGTAACCATAGATTAAAATTTAACTTTTGTTCTGATCTATACAGTATGAACTTATGGTATCTTGAAGTCTTGCAGTTGTATGCTTGGGTTGGGATTTAATTTTATTTATTATAGGATCCCAAGCAGATGGTAGCACCCAGCCATCTTCTCTATTGAAATTAGGATGTTTTTTGATTTCAATAGCCTCGCGAATCATCCTTGGAAGGAATCGGAATTCTTTAGCGAGGATCTGCGGTCTATCAAATCTGATGTAGTGACGGGGGCGATCCTGTACGTGTTCGCAGACTGCAGACTTCCCGGAGCGTCGATTCTTCACATCAGCTATATGTTCTTTAACGCAGGTTTTTATTGATCTTTTAGTTTGTCCTATGTAGGAGAGACCACATTCACAATCAAGCTTGTACACTCCTGCATCTTGCAGAGGGACATTACACTTGACTGATGGTAAAAACTGACCAATCTTCTTCAGCGGCTTGAAGTATGTTTTGATGGAAGCACGCTTCAAGATGTAGCCAATCTTGTCAGTAACTCCTCTAACATATGGCAGTACAGCAGGTACACGCTCGACTGTGGCCGGCTTCACTCGTTCACTGTGACGTAGGCGCGGGACTCGAAGCTTGTTGTCATGCAAAACTTGCTTGACATGGTGGAGCTCTGCAGCCAGGTGTTTACTGTCACAGATCCCTCGTGCTCTCTGAAACAAAGATTTACCCACGGTAGCTAACTGTGAAGGATGGTGGTGAGGCCTATGTTCAGCAGTGTACTTTTATAGGCTGTAATGGATGATGAAAATAAAAAAGTAAATTTCGTCATCATCATTATTATTACAGCCTATCAAAAGTCCACTAGTGAACATTGGGCTCCTCCATAGATTGCCTCTAAAGAGATAAATTTACTTTATCTACCACGCTTGGTCCGTTTCCTTCTGTCGCCTCTGACGACACTGGTGGAGAAAAATCTTTTAGATAATTGTTTTAGGAAACTATAATTGTTTGTGGTGCCATTTGCTGTAAAAAATATTGGTCCGTGGGTTCACACGCGATGAACTTTCTAAAGGAACTCCGTTCTTAATACGAATAAGAAGTCTAGTTATTTCTTTACCCAAAAGCTATTTTTATAACCATTCAGCCATCGTCTATAATATTAAATCATAAGGACTGGGAGCTTTTATTGTATTGTACAACATCTTGTCTTTATAATACTGGTATAACAAATGAAACAAAAACATAGCAATCTCTGGTAGGTGGCAGGACTCTGGGCCACCCACTTGGCTATTTCCGATGCCAAGTAGCAGTTCGTGCACCGCTCTGTTCCGATCTGAAGTGTATTAGGTAAAAGCCAGTATAATAACAGGCTGTGTGGCGTTCCATGTTAGTCATCAGAGGTGACAACACATCTGTAAACTTCTTTGTTTAATGTTAGCTCCAGGAATCCATGGGCTGCAGTAACCATTTACCATCAAGTAGATTGTAAATTCATTTTCCACTTAAGTTCTATTAAGAAAACGTTCATTAACGATATTTCTGAATATTTAAAATAGTACAATATAATGAGAGCGGATATTCCTGAAGAATGTAGCTTTTGTTATGAAGTAATTTAGGTCTATTTAAGTGTGTCAAGGTTGATGGGAGACTTAGTCTAGATTTTATTATAAACCAACTGGGATTTGTTTGTCTGAAATTTAGATCATGTTAAAAATTGATCCGTTTTGAACTTTTTTATAATGAAGATGACCCACTCTTTACATAATATTAGCCGTTGTGAGCTATAGACAACTTCATCGAGATTTTTTTTATGATTAAAGCGGCAAGCGAGCTAACTGTATGTTTTTTTAATAGACTTAAGATAAGAGACGAACACACAGTCCACTTGGTGGTAAATAGGTACTGTGGCCAATAGACATGTAAGTCTATCCTTGACTACGAATCAAAATGTAGACGCGTTATCACCTCTGAGAACTAAGATGGTATGCCTCGTTTCCAATATAAAGGATCATGTCATTACAGCCTATCAAAAGTCCGCTACTGTACATAGCCTTCCGACACAGATGGCCTTATAGGGGCGTTACCACATTTGGCAGGTGGGAGAACCAAGATGGAATGCCTCGTTTCCAGTAAAAAGAGTCTTCAGTTCTCTACACTTACCATACAAAACACAGCATCATTAAGCTACTATTTTACGTGGGTATTCTGTGAGACCCTGATCCTTCCCCGTTTGAGCCGAAGCATTCGTGCTACAACCGTAATATGAGATATTTTAAAAATTTTAATTTCAGTTACGGCGGCTGTCTCAATGGTGACAGGCCATCTGCATAGGACAGGATTATAGTACCCGCGGTTGTGTGCAAGTACAAGTGCACTCTCTATTCCCTCACTCTCATAATAAATCTCGATAGGACGTCAAACCGACACGACCGAAGATAGATCAAGCGCGGTACCAACGGCTTTACGTGCTTTCCGAAGTAGAGGTGAAACACCGCCAAGCTATAAGCTGCTACTGCGAATTTCTTGACAGAACAATACACAATAACTGACTTTGAACCGACCCGGAATTCGAGCCCGGACCTCAAGATTATCAGGCTCGTTTACGACCATTAGACCAAAGCGGCAGTCATAAAAAAGTAGATGGTACGGCAAAAATCAAAAAGAGTAAAGAAATGTTGTATATTATGTATTACAATATATTTCATAACATGTATTGTGAAATACATGTGAGCCTCCGTTGCTTAGATGGTAAGCGCTCTCCGTAATGTCACATTACGCGAGCACCAAAGAAATTGTTAGTTGCAATTTTAAGTGTTGATTTACCACGTGCTTGTCGGTGAAGGAAAACATCGTGAGGAAACCTGCAAGTCTGCGAAATAAAATAAAAATTATTTTGAAGACATGTGAAGCCAACACGCATAGGGGCAGCGTGGCGGACACTTCCTTGCCCGAAACCCCTCTTAGAAATGAGGGGATACCTGTGTTTAGCAATGGGACGTATATAGGCTGTAACCTTAACTTTATGAAATACCAACTATATGAGTAGTTTATTCTCACCGTATATTTAACAGAGCGCGTACAACTCGGGTTCGATCTTCGCCGGCACCAATGAAATTCTTAAACAATTTTAAGTGCTGATTTACCATGTGCTCAGCGGTGAATAAAAACATCGTGAGGAAACCTGCATGCCTGATGAATAAAAAAGGACATGTGAAGTGTGAACACGCGCTGGAGTAGTGTGGCTGACTGAATGCTTCATATACAAAATGGTAAGCCCAGCCGTGAGAAATAAAGTAACTCCATATTTTAATACCCGATATTTAAAAAAATGTGTGTCTATCTGTCAAACCTGCTGAACATAGGTCTTCCCATGGATTAAGTTACAGGTGCAATTGGACAGGGATGGGACTTTTGCCATAGTCGCCATGCTTACCATGCCACGATATGGAGTAGTGGGTATTTTTCACCACCATTACACGGTGATCATCAGGTCTAATCATCAGACAGCATTACATAAATTACACAGAATTAATTTACCACAGTAATTTTAGAAAATCTACTTTGGTTTCAACCAGTAAACACAAACATATATCTTATATGTAAATTTAAAAAATACTGTTAATGTAATTCAGCAACGCAATTATCGACACAACAACACGTTTGATACCCGAGCCATCACAATCGTCCCGTTTCCTAATTGCTCTGAAAATAGAGCGCTGTAAACGCGAACTCTTTGCGCCACCTGGACTCATGTGAACACACTGCGGTGATAAAGAGGGACTTTCCACATCGCCATATCCCACGGTCATTGCTGATCATTTATGCTGATCTATGCAGCATGCATGCGCGAGCATTATGCTTGTTTCACAAAATATTTTTTATAGAATAAGGATGACAAACCAGGAAACGGTTCACCAGATGGTGAGCGGATGTCTGTGGAAAATAGACATCTACATTTGTCCTCGATTAAGAATCAAAATGCAAATACGTTGTCACACATAAAGATTAAGATGGAATGCCTAGTAAAAGGGTCTCCGATTCACTACACTCAACATACGAAACACGGCAACATTAAGCTGCTATTTTACACTGGTATATATAATGGTCCTACCCCAGTCAGGCTACAACCATAATATATTTCAGGATGCTTAACGGATAGTATGCGCAGGAATTTCATAATTTAATTCCTCGCTCTTCCACTATTGGACAACCAGAACGTTTAGACAGTCTCCACCCTTTCGTTGTTGATTTACCACGCATTCAAACCAAACGGTTTGGTATATTGTTCGTCATGCATACAGCGTCTTTCCATCCGATTACAATGTGTCTTCAAGGTGAGTCGTACTACTACAACCACTAGACCCACGAGGTAGTCTATTAGTTATATTAGAGTTAGGAAACAAATTGTTAGAAACTTTAACTATAAACTTTGATGATTTTGGTGAGAATACTAGATCATGAAAATATTGTTTCATATTCGCGTCTTAGGTAATACACTTACGAAATTTCAAACTGCATACGAAATTTCAAACTACATTCAGACGTACCGGAAGTCCGAATACTTGACATAAAATAAAACTACTTTGATTGATTTATCGTGTTTAATTTAATTTAATTTAATTTATATTTAATTTTTAATTCCCCACGTTTTGGGTGCTTTACAGCACCCATGACCACTAAGGGGACTGAGGTGTTTGACGTCCCGATTACATAGCCCGGTTACCTTCAGTATTTAAAAGCTGAATCCTTAAAATTAGTTTAATTCATATAAGATACCTGTAGTGAGAGGTGTGATGTTTATTCTTTTATTTTATTTTACCTTACACATAAATTTGGGAAATTAACTACATGTATCTTCATATTTTAGTAAAATTTAGTAATATTCAACATATCATAGAAACGTGGCCACTTCAACTACCCCCGTGAACAATACGCCCTCGACATATCCTGTAGGACATCCCCTACAAGAGCGTCACGTCCCGCCACTAAATAACTCGGCCGTTTAACAACGTACTTAGTCAAATTTATTGACATTTCTATTTTGGGCAAATTATTATAATTTTTGATAACTTAACGTAATTTTCAACGCCCATAACAACCAAATGATTACATATTTTATTGGTGCCGCTAAGTGCGAATTTATGTTGCTCGTGTACTTACTACGGAAGTTAAGATGAGCTTCCAGCCCCTACCGCTAAGTTCGAATTCCGATGGCAAATAATGTTATATAAAAATTAGACTTTAAATAAAAAGTAAAAGCCAACTTTAAAGAACTAAAAAGAATAAAATATTTTCTTCACATATACTTCACAAGTCGTCGCTAAGATATATTGCATAGATGTATAAAAGCTTTAGAAGTCGCAGCTAAGACACATCGCATAGATGTTTAAAAGCTTCAGAAGTCGCCGTTAAGATATATTGCATAGATATATAAAAGCATATCTATGCATAGATGTATAAATGCTTCAGAAGTTGTAGCTAAGATACGTCGCATAGATGTATAAAAGCTTCAGAAATCGTCGCTAAGATATACTGCATAGATGTATAAAAGCTTCAGAAGTCGTCGCTAAGATATATCATAGATGTATAAAAGCTTCAGAAGTCATCGCTAAGATATATTGCATAGATGTTTAAAAGCTTCTGAAGTCGTCGCCATGATATATCGCACAGACGTATAAAAGCTTCAGAAGTTGTTCCTAATATATACTGCATAGATGTATAAAAACGCCGACTTTCGAAGCTTTCATTTTACTGTGATCGTCTTCTTCGTCGAATTTTTCTCCGACCCTCTGTTTATTACATACCTAAGTATTAATCTGGTTTCATTAACAAAGCACTAAGAACTATCTGTTCCCTACGGTTTTATCCGCGTGAATTCTCAGTCTGTGTAGCGTTTGTGATAGCATTGTTTACTCATACATGTCGATGCATTGTTTATGTATATGTCATAGACAAAGTGATTGAAAAGGCATTATTCATAATACCCAGGCAATATGAATAAAGCCCAATATGAGTAGACAATGTGATAAAAACTATTAGAATAATTGACCGGGCTTTATGAATAAAGTCCGATACTTATTGGGCAAAGTAATAAAAAGATAGGCTAGGATAGATTAGGTTGTATTTGTCACATATTTTACACTTAAACACAATGGGAATAAAGTTTTTTTAACACTGGTGTTTTTTCTTTGTAACGCAAAGAAAGCAGTAGGTACACCTTTGCTACTATTTGATACTGCAAAGTGGTTTTCCCTACCTTCAAGTTCAGTGTGAAAATCAGTTATTAATTTCAGATTTGGCACTGTCTTAAAAGAGTTTAACATGACAAATATTGCCTCTTTGTAATTAGTATACATTAGCACATTAACAGGTGCTTAAAATAAAAGCAAAAACTAGGGGAACGCCTAGAGATGTAATCAATGAGGAGGACGATGACTCAGTGGTGGTTCCAAAACATCGTGAGAGCACTGCGAAGGTACTGGGGGTAGTAAGACTTAAGGAGTGCCCCTGCAGCATGCTTTAATAAAGCAAAGCGAGTGAGGTGCCCTGACTGTGTTCCGTACGGAGTCCCGGTACCCCTCATATACAGCGTATATGTGGGGTACCGGTATGGTAGAAATCTGGTATAACGAGGATTTCCCCAAGACAAAAAAAAGATTATCGTAATAACAGGTGCTAAAATAAAATCAAAAACAAGGGTTAGTATGTTAACCCGTGGGAGCGGCCCGCAAGGCGACCACGGCGACCACAGCCCGGATCACCAAGTTCCCAGGGAAACTGGTACGCTCCACTTGTAACCCTACATAAACCTAATAACTCTTTTAAATGTTATTTTATTACTAGTTACAGAAATGCGTTCTATTTTTTTTATTTTAAATGCTTTAGTAGTTGAGGCCAGCAAAAACTAAATTAAAAACTATACCCAATTTTTTTTCATACTTCACATTTGGTGAGACTTTGATTTGCATACAAAATGGAGAAACTCGAACTTTGTGCGCTTGTTAAATATTTCTGCCTGAATTTTTTTATGGATCACAGCATCCACTTACCCTCAGATGGACTGTGTGCTTATATGTCACCCTTATTCTATAAAAAAAGATCATACCGTGTAGTGTGGGATGACCCTCTAATAGATGGAGTAGCCTGGTAAGATAAAACATAAGCATAAATCGATGGATGCAAGTAACCGTCCTATGTAGCAGTATGCAGGAGAGTAGGAGTAAGGCGTATCTATCGTAACAGATAAAAAAACCGGTATCTTAAAATCGCAGACTGTAACAGTGACGAAAAAACTGATAGAATAGCTCCTGTTCCACGAGGTAACAAATCCACTCAGCGACAGTCACAAGTGTTTCTTTATTTACATATTATGTCAGTTACCTTTGTTAGAATAAGAAAAAAATGTTACTGTGACAGTGACACCCTGTTACTCGTCACAAGCTCTTTCCTTTTCTCCCATAGGTTCAACACTTTAGAAAGAGATGTACTTACCAAGACTTATAGTGTTGGCGACGCGCCTATAAGAATATTTCAATTTATTAATTAACCGATTACGAATAGCTTCTAAAAAGCAAATTATCGAGAAATAATATTCCGATAAGAAAATGCTTAGTTGAATCTTAGAGAAATATCGAATTAATGATATGAAGGTCTTGGGTTCGACTCCCAGGCCGGAATAGTTTATCGTTTTCTTAGTAATATCTTTTAATAAATTCATATAGGGAATTTTTAAGATATAAATTATGTTACCGGATTTGTTCCCCGGTTGAAATCATCTTTCCGATGATGTTAATTTAAAGAAATATTAAAATAAAGTTAGAGACCGGATTTGTTCCCCGGTCGAGATGATTGCTGTGCATAAGTAGAATTAATGGAAATTGATTGCATAAGTATTGTCTTATGTGAGTTTGATATGTTTTGTACGAAAACAAATGCCTATTTTCAATGTATTGATTCATGAAATATTTTGTCTATGTTATCTGATAAGAGACATGATAACTGATAAGAATCTGATTAGAAATAGTTTCTTACAGTTTGAGAATTATGTAGAAGCATTTATTCACCTAGTATTGTTGATATTAGTGTATATTAGACATTCCATTTTTTCTGATAGTCGATAGCCGTGCAAAGGTTAGTTGTTCAAATAGTGTGAGCTCATAGACGCACGCTAGCCACGTACTTAGGAGGCCAAATATGTAGAAATTTAAATATTTGTAATTTCAGCGATTTATGTATGTAATGACTTGTAAACATTTCAGATTGATTGTACGTGCAAAAGAGGTGAATTCTGTGTCATTTTTATATGAAAATTCCTGTGAATAAGTGAAATAATGATAGTTTTGTATAAGAAATTTAAAAGTGTTTTAATAGTGAAATGTATAGAGAAAGTGTAAATTAAACTGTTGTATTGATTAAGATACTCGTATGTATAATTTCAAGTGGAAAACATTGTTTTAACTTTCTATGTTAAATATATAAGAAATTTCAACTTGTTCAATGCGAGTAAAATAGGCACATTTTGTTTAATAAATAAAAGGTTTTTTTGTGATATGAAAATGTAACGTATATCGTTGTAAAGATATTTTTTTTGTGCTATCTTTATTAGTAAATTGTATACATGTATGTCTTATACAAAATAAATGATTGAGAAAACCGTGAGAGAGTGATAGTACAAATTGATGTAATTAAGTTGCGCGAGCGCGCAAATGGCGCGGCTCACTTTCGCGTATAGCTCAGGGGTAGCTCAGTAAACGAGTTTTTTTGCAATTCGTTCGGGAATCCTTCGGGATTAGTTCGGGAATCAAACCAGCGGTCAATAAGAAGAAGAAAGAAAAAGTGTAGGGAAGTGATAGGGAAAAGTGATTACTCTCTCACGGAACGGTTTGAAGATAATTGCTGTTTTATTCCCAAGAAATTCATCCCTCAAAATTATACAGTCCACATCGAAGAATTAAGGCGTTGGGACCGGAACGACTTCGGAAGACTCGTAATCCCCGCCTGAACCTATTTTCTGAAAAGGAAGAGGTTATCGCCCTTGTGTGTTACTCCGTTTGCGGAGATCACATACGTTGTTCCCGAACCCAACGTAGGCGTGATAGGAGGCCGGATCGTGAGAAGCCTCGATTCCTCCCTTCTGTTTCTTAGTTGAGCGTTTACAAACGCTGACTGTTGCCTTTTCATATAGTATCAGACTGATATTTTGTAACAGGTTTTTGGATCTGTTATTTATGTGGAACAGCAACAGGCGGAACAGATATGCGATTTTACCTGTTACAGCCCACTCGTAAAAGGGAGGTCTATTTTCAGCAACGAAATCATTTAATTTTTAGTGTTTAAGTACTTTCACAACTTTTGCTTCAAAGTTCTACCTAAAAAAATAAGTAAAGTGTTAAAGTAAGGATTAAAGTTCAATATCTTGTTTCTATTCTTATTCATATTTAACATCCCAATAATTATTTAAATCCACTAACGAGTAAGAGAATTCATTACCACATTTAATAATAAAACGCATTAATTACGCAATTATGCGGTGTAGGTACTCGAAAAAAATTAGTGTTGAGAAGATACAATCATTTTTTCTCGAGATACTTGATATACCTACAACTTTAAAGACGTCCTTACTTGTGAATAATTTAAAATTGTTTCCATTATAACAACTTCCCAAGTTATCCAAAGTTAAAGTTAAGAATCTATTATATTTTTCAATAATTATTAACCTCGTATATTTACGTATATTATACATAGTAAATATTTATTTCTTAAATTTATTTTCGCTAACCTAAACGCCTAAAATTATAAACAGGTGCTAATGTGAAGACGAAAACGAAACGAGCCGTCACAGTCCAGCGATCGGGAATGCGGAGAGAGACACCGGTGGGAGCCCCGGCCTCCAAACGGCCGTGAGAGGGTACTCCAATGCCGTTACTACCGCTCAACACCCTTACACCTTACGCGCATACATGGAACCGTGAGAATGGTAGACAGACTCTCGGATTACGTATTGGTTATAGAAAGTTTTTGATATGTTTACTAAGTAGACCATGGAGAACGCTGGATATGTAACAATGACACTTTAATTATGAAATGTAAAGCCACACTGCCGGTTTTCTAACGTAAGGATAATGTAAGGCTAATAGATACCTTCCACTGCGCGGGAAACTAAAAGGTCATGCCAGACTTCTACCAGCTAAAACCCCTCGTCGGTCACAATCAGTTTAGACGATGGATCGCGTGAACTTCGTCCGGAACGCTATGAGGCTACGCCCCTCCATCGCTATGAGGACTACACTTTCTACACTTTCGAATTATACGTTCAGAACCTTGTTCCGATCGCCCGCAAACCCAGTGGCCCTATTTCTGATAGGGAACGTCTTAGCAACGTCGTCTTCAAATGATATCTGTTCTCTTCCGATCCCTTCTTTGGAGAATGGTGGCTATGACCCTCTTAAACAAATCTCTGGTCAGCATAGCTGACACGACTACTGACAGATTTAATGACCGATTCGGCTCAAAACAGTTATTCGCGGTAGAGTCACGCTAATACGTTATATTGCAAGTGGGTCGGATTGACCTGCAACATGACCATCCTCTCACTGAATTTCAAATAAAATAGCAGCACAATACTGCCGTGTTTAATATGATAAATGAGAAGACCTTAACCTTCAGTACTGAATGGTGGAAAAAACTACTGTAACTTATTGAGTCGATCAATAAGTTTTTGGAAACACAGTGATACTCTAAGGGTCTAGGATAAGTGTACGTAAATTGTATTTATTTTTCAACGCAATCGCCTTTGAAGCTAATACACCTTGGATAGCATTTCGCAAGTTGGTTCCCTTAGAAAAAAGACTTAATCCTGGGAGTCGAAAATGGCCTCTACAGCACACATCACCTTATCGTCGCCGTCGAAATTTATACCACGCAAGTGCTTTTTCAAATGAATAAAAGATGAGCTGAGCTATGTTCGGAGAATATGGTGGGTGCTGCATCAACTGAAACCCAGCAGTTAGTACTGCAGCACCTGCAACATCAGATCGATAGGCAGGGGCATTATCATCACAACAAGCACTCCAGCACGCAATATTCCTCAACGTTTATTCTTCAGTTCTAGTAGATTTGTGATTAATGATGCGTAATAGTCGTCGGTTATTGTCTCTCCTTTACTTAAATAGTTGATCATTAATATACCTTCCGCATCCCAGAAGACAGAGATCATTATTTTTCCAGCGAACGTCGATATCTTATCTATCTCTTGGCTGGCGGGAAGACGGTATTTTCCAAACCATGCATTGTCTTTTTGTCTCCAGGTCAAAACGATGTGTACCAGCGTTTCATCCACGGTTACGGAAGGAGCGCGAAAAGAATGTGGATCTTATGTAATTATCGCTAAATTTGTCTTTAAACGTCAACTCTTGCTTTCCTTTGGGCGTCGGTTTAACTTTCGAGGAACCCAGAACGCGGCCACCTTTTAAATTTTAAAGTATGAGTTATAATAAACTACACACGCCACGTCAATCTACATAAACAATTTTTACGATTTTTTTACGTTTTCTATAGAAAAGTAATAAAATATTTCTATGAAAGGTAAAAGTTTAAAAATATTATAAAATAAAAATCATATTTTGCCAAACAATTAATTAAGTAATAAAAGTTTTTTTAAGTAACATAAAATTTATCCTTTCGTGTTTACAACTCGAAGCTAAAAGAGGTTTCCTAAAATTATATATGAGTTTAAAAAACTTAAACAACACACATTAATCGTTCTCTGTAATAATGCTGATAGCCATTTTGTTTTATTCTGGTGATCCTGATCAGGATATTAGAATAAAGTTATTACATTATTTTATTGCCATCGGTCCTTGATACGAGTGCAAATATTCAAATGCCGTCTACAATTTGGTGAAAATTACACTAAATAATTCCGTTACATAGATAGATAGATAGATACACGCGAATCTAATAAAAGCGTGTTAATTACATAATGACATAGAGTAGTATTTCCTAACATTACATAGATTTATTACAATTATTACACGTATTTCCTAACATCACTAAATTATGTACTACCGTGTTAGGATGTATGAGTAATAAGTGGACAGATCACTGTGTACCTGTTGGCGATGTAAGAGTATCCACTACCCTGTATCGTCGTCAGCAGCTCCATCTTCCTGATAAAAACTCATAATAATAAAACTGCGATCGCTAACCCGCTTGCCAGACGAGACAACTACGGCAATTATGCCCCAATATATTTATACGAGGTTGAGCCACGCTGCAGCTATATTATGGTTGCAGCACGAATGGGTCGGCTTGACCGGGGAAGGACCACGCTCTCACTGAATACCAGCGTGAAATAGCAGATTAATACCGCTGTGTTACTTGTGAGTGAAGAGATCCGCAGACTATTTTTTACTGGAAACGAGGCATTCCATCTAAGTCCTCAGGGGTGACAACGCATCTGCGTTTTGATTCTTAATCGAGGATAAATGTAGATATCTGTGGACCACAGCATCCACTTACCATCAGGTGGACTGTGTGCTCGTTTGTCACTCTTATTCTATAAAAAATATAAGACAATGAATGGAGATGCTTTCAGCAGTGGGCTTTCGATAAGTGTAAATCGTATAAAGCTTTACTTAATTAACATTCTTATTATGACTGCTCCGTGGTGCAGTAGCTTAGCATTGAGTTACAGAACTGAGGGCCGCGGGTTCAAATCCCGCACGATATAAGTATTTATAAGGCCTACTAGTAATTGTTCCAGGTCCGGTAAATGTTTGTCCTTGTGCGATTTATGAATGTAAACTGCCTTCACGATACAGGAGAAAATCATAGTGTGGGGTAATGTCTTCTAAAAAATTAAAAAATATAAAAGTATTTTAATCAATGTGTAGTGTTCGCGTAAATATAAGAAATCATCATTATCACGAAATTAATTTATTATTTTTGGTTCTTTGGTGTCGGTTTTTACTTTGAGATAAATGTCGTGTGATATCATACACCTTCCTAATTTTCATTTAATCGCTGGTCGTCCTTTAAAGGATAAAAATAAATTTATTATCTCTCTTTTTTAATTACGCACATTCGTCATGTACATTTATTTTGGTCAGCCTCGTTACACAGGTCGGCTAATAAAGGCCGATTACGTAAGTACATCTATACAAATAAACAAAATTGAAGTGTATGTTTGTAATGTCAAAGTAACAGCTTTTTACTTAATGAAATAAGAAAAATTTATTTTTAACTTTTTGTCTGTCTGTCTGTTTGTTCCGGCTAATCTAATATTATTTAATCTAATTTTATTTATACGTGATAGAGCCATGCTGCAGTTATATTAGTAGTATAGTTGCATCACGAATGGGTCGCCTCGACGGTAGAGGGACCACGCTCTCACAGAATACCAGCGTAAAATAGCACCTAAATCCTGTGTTTCGTATGGTGAGTGTAGAGAACCCAAGACCCTTTTTACTGGAAACAAGACATTCCATCTTAGTCCTCACGGGTGACAACACATCTGCATTTTGATTCGTAATCGAGGATAGATGTAGATGTCTATGGGCCGCAGCAACCACTTACATACATAAAATATCTGAAATGACTGGACCGATTTTGACGGAGTTTCAGATAGCTGATGTTATAAGAAGTAACTTAGGCTACTTTTATTTTAGAAACGGATTAGACTTTCACGCAAAAAAAATTAAAACCCATGAAAATTAATCGTATGTACATAAAAATTAAAAACTGTGTACCAAGTTGCCACATGATGTATTGACTGGAAAATAATGTTTATGGCCGACTTCAAAAAAGGAGATTTTTTCCACCGTTGTTTTAATACGTATGCTTCTCTATGTTTTCGTCAATTGCGAATAAACCGATAAATATTCTCTTTTAAGGTCATACTACAGAGGGCGTATCGTATAAAGTTAGTTTTCTTGCATGCACAAATTTTCTGTGGAATCGATTATCACTAGTGATTTTTCCGGATCGATACGACTTAGGTACCTTCAAGAAAAGAGCTTAGACTCTTTTAAAAGGCCGGCAATGCATCTGCAAGTCTCCTGGTGTTGCAGTTGTTCATGGTCATATTATGTTGTTCATGTCATCATAGTCACTTACCATTGGGTGAGTTACGTACTCGTTTGCCCCTCTTATATAAAAAAAATTAATTAATGATGATGAAGAAGTAGGGAATTAGATTGAATTGGGATTTTGACGAAATTTATAATATAATATTTATAATATATTCTTTAGTTCGCTCTAAAATGATCCTTTTAAGTGAACTAAGGAAATTAAATTTCAATAAGAAGTAAAAACTACTAAAACGGTCTTAATAATTCTTCTGTAAAACATCTCTTAGAACCGACTTTAGAAACGATTATCTGAAAATTATTTTCATAAGTTTAGTCCTTGAAGTACGTTTTTACTTAATATTAAAAGCTTAATTTTCATATGAACTCACATAATGTGGTATGTGGCGTATCGACTGTTAAACAATGTTTTATATTATGTTAGTTAATGTTTTCTAAACACACTGTACACTTTATTTTTCATTCATTACAGTCTATTAAAGTCCACGGCTAAACGTAAGCTAACAGATTCAAGAGGAGGAGAGGAGATTCAAGATATTTGCTATACATAATATAGCGTGTCAACACGCTTGGCTGGCGTGTTGTCAACTGCAGTTCTTTCATCTTTCGTTGGTTCTACGCCTGGTCTGTGATCTCTCTCCAGTTATGTCGGAATATTTAATTTTATAGAATAAGGATGACAAACGAGCACACAATCAAACCTGATCGTAAGTGGATGCTGTGGCCCAAAATCATCTACCTTTATCCTCAATTAAGAACCTTAGTGCAAATGCGTTGTCACCTCTGAGGACTAAGATAGAATACCGCGATTCCGGTAAAAAGGGTATCCAGTTATCTGGATACCCTTAACTGGGGGATAAGTCGCTCGCGTCCATAGGCTTTGACCACCTAATCCTAGGCGTGTCCCCCGGGTGGTGCTAAATGAGCGAAAAGCCGATAGCCCAGACTCGGCTCCTCGCCGTGGTAGCGGCGTAAAATATACTACCCCATATTTCGCACAATGAAGAAGCAAACAAAAGAAATGGCCCGAGTTCCCGGCGCCCCTTTAATGGGGCAGGGGTGCGAAGAATCTCCGGGAGGAAAACCGGCGATGAGGTTCGCCACCCGTCACGTTCTGTCTCCCGGAGGGGCGAAAAGTGGATTGCAGAGGCCCGTCTGGCTACGTTGAATGTATGTGGGGCAATGAATGATAAAATGGATGAAGTATGCGATATGATGTATGATAGAGGAATAGATGTGTTATGTGTAAATTAGTCGAAACGGAAGGGGAAGGATGTCACTATACATGGCATGTATACCGCATACTGGTCTGGTGTAGACGAGATTGAGCGGGCATGCCAGGGAGTAGGTATCATCCTTTCAGAAAGAATGGGCCTATGTGTGAAAGAGTATGAATGTGTAAGCCCAAGACTGCTATGGATACGAATGAAAGTGGGCTTAAGAGAATACCTTGAAAATGAATCAAAGTTTCGGGGGCGTGGCTTATTCCTTTGTCGGTGAAGCTAACAGACGACTGCGGGAGTGTCAAAATGAAAGTGATGCAATGACTTCATAGCACGCAAATTATGAGATAGCCATACCGAGCAATTACTCGGAAAAAACTAAGTAAGCGCCAATCAACATTTTTATTTATTTTAACAAAACTTCGTTATGGATTAAAAAACTGGTTTATGAGAACTTAGATATGATTATTTACTATGCTTCAAAAATAATTCGATAAACTTATTCGTAAAAATTGTTGTGTCATCAAGAAATGTAAATAATTAGAGCCTACTTTGCAATTTTTTTCTATCGAGAAAATTACGTGATATCGTGTTGTCCTTTTATGGAAACCAAGTTCATATTGTCAAAAATCATATACCAAAATTTTGGTTTGTAATCTATAAAACTTAAAAAATATATCAAATAGAAAACTTAACTTTAACGCCTATCACGCCGAATGGCTCGGTTCACGTTTAACCGATCATGCGGGGAGATCTGTTCATGATTTTGCCTTGGCATATGGTCTGACACAACTGGTTACTTCGCCTACGCGGATTCCAGATGTGGAGGATCATGCACCTTCCCTGTTGGACCTTCTGCTGACCTCTCCCCCGAACGGATATAAGATTTCCGTTGACGCCCCTTTAGGCTCCTCGGACCATTGTCTTGTCCGGAGTGTGGTGCCACTCACACTGAAATCGCGGTTGCATTCTGCAGGCTGCCGCCGTGTTTGGCACTATAGGTCAGCCGATTGGGATGGGATGCGGTTTTTGTTTGCATCCTACCCTTGGGGGTGGGTTTGCTTCTCGTCGAACGATCCCAACGTTGTTGCGGATTCTGTCGCTGATGTGGTACTTCAGGGTATGGAACTTTTTATTCCTTCCTCTGTGGTGCCCATTGGAGGCAAATCTCGGCCATGGTTTGGTCGCTCCCGTAAAACAGCATCATGCTATAAGCAGGAGTGCTACCAAGCTTGGGTTGACGCATCAGCGTCCAGGGATGTAAACACCAGCGCTCTAAAAAAGAAGTATAATTCCGCCTCTAGGTCCTTCAAAAGAGTCATTGCCAATTGAATAAAACTAAATTTACGGATTTTATCGCGTTTATTTCACTACTTTTACTTATTTTTAATTCCCGACGTTTCGGGTGCTTTACAGCAACCATGGTCACGGGGGGGACTGAGATGTTTGACGTCCCAATGTCATAGTTAGTCCGGCTACCTTCAGTTTTTGAATATTAATTTTTGGTCCGATTTTTTTTATTAATATTCAAAAACTGAAGGTAGCCGGACTAACTATGACATTGGGACGTCAAACATCTCAGTCCCCCCCGTGACCATGGTTGCTGTAAAGCACCCGAAACGTCGGGAATTAAAAATAAGTAAAAGTAGTGAAATAATCGCGATAAAATCCGTAAATTTAGTTTTATTCAATGTGTAGTGTTCGCGTAAATTTAAGAAATCATTATAGTCATTGCCAAGGCAAAGTCAGAGCACATAGGCAGAATTGGCGAGAAACTAGTTCGTCTTCCTTCTGGAACCCGTGCATTCTGGTCTCTCGCCAAGACTGTCCAGGGGAATTTCTGTCAGCCATCTCTTCCATCTCTGCACAGGGAGGACGACTCACTGGCCCACACCGCAAAGGAGAAAGCCGATCTTCTAGGCTCTTTCTTTGCATCTAACTCGACTCTCGATGACGGGTGGAGTATCCCGCGACCGCCGATCATCCCGCGGTGTGAGTGCTCCATGCCGGAAGTGCAGTTCACTCAGCGCTCGGTTCGCAAAGCACTCCTCTCCCTGGACATCCACATGTCGAGTGGGCCTGACGGAATCCCCCCAATTGTGCTGAGACATTGCTCCAGAGTTGGCACCGGTTTTAACGCGTCTTTTCCGGTACTCCTACTCCCTAGGCGTAGTCCCAAAATCATGGAAGACGGCTTTCGTCTACCCGATCCCTAAAAAAAGCGACCGCTCAGACCAGTCCAACTACCGGCCTATCGCCATCACCTCCTTGTTCTCCAAAACAATGGAGTCCATTGTAAACTGCCAGCTCATGAGGTACCTTGAGGATCACCAGCTGATTAGTGACCGCCAATACGGTTTTCGCCGTGGTAGGTCAGCTGGTGATCTTCTGGTCTACCTAGCTCACAGATGGGCGGAGGCAGTAGAGTCCAAGGGGGAGGCATTGGCCGTTAGTTTGGACATTGCGAAGGCCTTCGATCGGGTTTGGCACAAAGCGCTTCTTTCGAAGCTCCCTTCCTATGGGCTTCCCGAGAAATTGTGCGATTGGATCACCAGCTTTCTTGCAGATCGGAGCATCAAGGTCGTTGTAGACGGTGCAAGCTCCGATTGCAAGCCTATTAATGCTGGTGTTCCACAGGGCTGCGTGCTATCGCCAACGCTGTTTCTTCTGCATATCAATGATATGTTGCAAACCCGTAACATTCATTGCT
This sequence comes from Parnassius smintheus behrii, assembly GCA_036936625.1. Taxonomy (NCBI): domain Eukaryota; kingdom Metazoa; phylum Arthropoda; class Insecta; order Lepidoptera; family Papilionidae; genus Parnassius; species Parnassius smintheus. Next base: position 6,880,263 of record JAUPFT010000005.1, on the reverse strand, counting down.
ATGCAGATGACAGCACTGGTGATGCTCTTTACACCGGCCGAGCCAATATTTCTCGGGAAAACATCTCTGAGTGCCGGGACAAACTTGTGTCTGAAGTCGAGTCTCTGCTGGGCAGAGTCTCGGAATGGGGGGTGACTAAATCTAGTCCAGTTTAACCCTCAGAAGACACAAGTTTGCGCGTTAACCGCTAAAAAGTACCTCTTTGTCGTATCCTCTCAGTTTCAAGGCACTCCCCTTGTTGCCACAGCCAGTATCGGAATCCTCGGCGTCGACATATCTAGTGACGTGCAGTTTCGTGGTCACTTGGAAGGGAAGGCCAAATTTGCCTCTAAAAAGCTTGGCGTGCTCAGCAGAGCGGGACAGTATTTCTTGCCGGCACACCGCCTGCAACTTTAAAAGGCGCAGGTTCGGCCGCACATGGAATACTGTTCCCATCTCTGGGCTGGGGCTCCTCAGTACCAGCTCCTTCCACTTGACCGCATTCAGCGCAGAGCGGCTCGAATCGTCGACGACCGAGTGCTTTCCGATCGGCTCGATTCACTGGCACTGCGAAGAGATGTTGCATCCCTTTGTATTTTCTTTCGCATATACCATGGATAGTGCTCAGAGGAATTGTTCGGATTAATCCTAGCCGCCAAATTTCGTGAACGCACTACGCGGCAAACGTCTCGATACCATCCACACCATCTGGATGCTTGGCGGTCCACCACTGTACGTTTCAAAAGGAGTTTTCTTCCGCGTACAACCTCTCTGTGGAATAATTTACCACCGGCGATTTTTCCGGACCGATACGACCTGGGGACCTTCAAGAAAAGAGGTTAATCCTTTCTAAAAGGCCGGCAACGCACCTGCAATTCCCCTGGTGTTGCGGTTGATCATGGGCGGCGGTAGTCACTTAACATCAGGTGAGCCACATGCTCGTTTGCCCCCTCTTCTATAAAAAAAAAAACACCAAATTTGCGAGGTATCACCTTAAAGAAGTTGTTTGTGCTTGGGGTCTACGCCCCAGACATGTCTAAGCCCACTTATATCCAAGAGCAGTTTTGGGAAATGGTAAGGATGTTGTTAATGAAATGTAAGGGAAATGAAAATATTATTATGCTAGGAGATTTTAATGGAAGGGTCGAGGGAGGAGGCTTGGTTATGAAAGGATATTGGGAACGTTTGGTGATGAAAGTATGAGAATGGTGAAAGCCTCCTCACCGTATGTATGGAAAAGAATATTTTTGTGACGAACACTTGCTTTCGCCACAAGAGGATTCACACGTATACTTGGGAAAGAGGTGATGATAGAAGCATGATAGATTTCGTAATTGTAGATGAAAGAATGAGAGGCGCAGTGGTAGACACACGGGTTTACAGCAGGTCTAACGTAGGAACGGATCATTATTTGGTTTTATGCCGAATTAATGGTCTATTCAGGCGTTGGCACCATCGGTCATCTGTGTCTACCACGGCGTTACAGCGTATTAGAACTGAAAGTTTACAAGAGGAAGGTGAGAAAAACTAGTTCAAATGTAGACTGAAAGAAAATATAGGTGGTTTGGATGAATTATGTATGAATGAGTTAGACTTGGAGAATGTATGGCAAAATGTTAAGAAAGGTTTAGTGGATGCAGCTACCGAAGTATGTGGTGTTAGTAAGAGAAAGAATGAATGAAAAATTAATACGTTATGGTGGGATGATGAGGTACGTATGGAAGTTGAAGCAAAGAAGAGAGCATGGCTAGATTTACTAGCAACAAAGACTGGTAATTCTAGCGGTACGAATGATGATATTGAAAGAAAAAGGCAGTCTTTAGACATCTAAATAATAGAGTAAAAGAAGTAGTTGAAAGGAAAAAGCAAGAAAGAATGGATAAGAATGATAGAAGAATATCGGATAACTTTCAAGCAAATATTAAAATGTTCTGGAAACTCGTAAGAACTGCCAGGGGACATTCAAAACAGCCTATAATGAATGCTATAAGAGATGAGAATGGCTATATTCTGAATGATGAAGTTTTGAGTTTAAAGTGATGGAAAGAATATTTTGAAAGCGTTTTTATGAGTGAGGAGACAACGTATAAAATAAATGAAGTAGAAACTACGAAAGAAGAGGAAAGAGGTAGCGAGATTAGTATAGATGAAATAATAAAAGCAATGAAAAGCAGGTAAGGCTGCCGGATATGATAGAGTTTCACTCGAAATGCTAAGGGCTGGAGAGGAAGTGGTGGCAGGCCTGCTGCACACCTTGTTTAATTTATGCAAGGAACTGAAGCGGGTACCGCTAGACTGGTGCAAAGCCGTAATAGTCCCAGTATATAAAGGAAAAGGCTGGCAGCAGGACTGTAAAAACTACCGTGGTATCAGCCTTGTTAGCATTGTAGGAAAACTGCATGCTAAGGTACTGATTGAAAGGGTCATGAAAGAAACTGATGAAAAAATTTGGGTTGTGCAAGCGGGATTTAGAAAGGGAGTGCGATGTACAGATCAAGTCTTTTCCATGCGTATGATCGCGGAAAAGTTTATGGCCAAAAACCAAAAGGTTTTTTGTGCGTTCATGGACTTGGAAAAGGCCTATGACAGAGTGGATAGGGATGTGCTATGGCAAATACTGAATTTGGGATGTACGCTGGCTTGATACAGGCATTGGAGTCGCTTTATAGGGACTCTAGTGCTTGTGTTAGGATCAACGGGGTCTACTCTGACTGGTTTGGCATCCATAAAGGTGTCAGACAGGGCTGTGTGGCTTCCCCGTGGCTGTTCAACGTATTTATGGACAGTGTATTATGAAAGTTGAAGAATGCGGATTAGGAATGGGTGAGTTAACCGTCAAATGCCTTTTGTACGCCGATGATCAAGTTATTCTTGCGTCGTCGGCGACCGAGCTGCAAATGATGGTTACATTAATGAACAGATCATTAAAAGAAAGGGGTATGAAAGTGAACGCAAAAACGAAAGTTATGGTTTTTGAAAGAGAAGAAAGTAAGACGATATGTGAAATAAGTATAGAAGGGGAGTTGATCGAGCAAGTAGATGAGTTTGTATATCTGGGTTGCGTATTTAGCAGGGATGGGAGATGTGATAAGGATATAGAACGACGAGTGAATGCGGGAAATAGAGTAAATGGGGCCCTACACTCTATTATGAAGAGTCAAAATATGTCGAAAAAGGCACGTATGACAATTCACAATGCTGTGTTGGTCCCTACTTTAACGTATGGTAGTGAAAGTTGGGTGTGGCAGAAGAAGCAAGAGAGTAGAATGAACGCAGTAGAAACGCGGTCGTTAGGGAGTATGTTAGGGCTGAATCTGAATGACAGGGTAAGAAATTGTGTAATAAGAGAAGAGTGTGGTTTGCAAGATGATGTTGTGACTAGGATTAAGAAAGGAATGCTTCGGTGGTTTGGCCATGTGGAAAGAATGAATGAGGAAAGAGTGACAAAGAAAATTTATGTTGCAGAAGTGAATGGCAGAGTCGGAAAGGGACGTCCTAGGTGAAAATTTATCGACCAAATTGGCGATTTATTGAAAATGGGCCAAATTAGGAGTACCCTTAACCCACGAGCATGTATGCGTAGGTGTATGGATGTGAAGGAGGCGAGAGAGGTGTGTCAGGATCGTGCCAAATGGAAGTCTGTAGTCTCTGCCTACCCCTCTGGGTGACAGGCGTGAGTGTTTATATATGTATTTTTAATTACCTGCTCTCACCGTAGGAAACACAGCAGCATTACGCTACTATTTTATGCTGGTATTCTGCGAGAGCGTGGTCCTACCCCGGTTAAGCCGCCCCATTCGTCATTCGTGCTACAACTATAATATAGCTGCAACGTCGCTCTACCACGTACAAGGAATTGCCGTCCCCTGTGGCTATGAGCCTGTGGCTGTGATTGCACTATAATCCTGTCCTGCGCACATGAAACTCTTCGTTGAGACTAGCTGCCGTGATCGGAATCCGGTCTGGTGGACATTATTATTATACTTGTATAGCGTAGCAGGAAAATTATAACATTTTCATAAAATTTTGTACATCGTGAAACACGGTGGTGTCTACAAGCATGCCTTCCGTCTCCAATACCAAGATCTTTTTCAATAGTGGTACGGATATGGCAAATCTTCTCGTCTCAAAAGAATGGACACCTGCAACTTACGCCAAATAAAGATGACTACTGATGTGTTATTAGTTATTACCTTTAAGTAATAAGATGGAACGCCCCACAGCACGTAGTTATACAGGCTCTTTATCAGTGCACGCACTGCTGTTTGGCCACATAAGTAGGTGAGAGATTGGACGGACTCCTGGCCAGATATGGAGTCTTATCCAGGCCAATATGTTAGTAAATGACCACATTGTAACCTGGTAATTTACTAACATATTGGCCTTTGCACCATTTTCAAAACGTTCCCACTTTAGTTTGACTATTAAACCAGCAAACAATGAAAGGATTTAGTCACGGACAAAACTATGAATAATCCACGGAATCCTACAAACAAACAGAAATAAAAATGGCGTGGAAATAAGCTTTTGAAGTTACTAAGGTCGATGGTACATTGTGTTACGATAACAGGGCCGTATTTGGTGAATGAAAGGTCAGATGTCATTCCACGAAAATGCTACTGTGTAATTTGCGCTAATTCTTTAATACAAAGGACAATAGACCAACAGCTAGAAACACTTAAATACTTGGAATAATATTTCATACGTTGGACTTCTGGAAAATGCAAATGTAAATAATTAGCTGTAAACACACACACACATATATATATATATATATATATATATATATATATATATATATATATATATATATATATATATATATATATATATATAGCTGGGGTAGCCATTGGTTGTCGGTTCTCCGAGCTAAAGTTTCTCGAGTGGTAGCCTCGTAGCCCCGTACCCGTAAGCTTGTAGGGCGGCCCCAATTAGATGGAGTGGAGGATCACGAGATACAAGAAGTCGATAGATCCGTGTGGCTAAGCAGCATCCTTTGTGGCATTCCTTGGGGGAGGCAACCGGTTAAATCAATAGTTTTTTTCTAGAAGCATCGACTCCTCTGGTGGTAAGTGCTGGCCGCCGCACATGAACATCTGCAACACCAGAATAATTGCAGGTGCATTGTCGGCCTTCTAGATCCTCTTCGTTGATGGTAGCCACCCTCCACCAAGAAGTCGCGAAACGAAGCAAACTTCTAGTAAGACGCAACTACTGATCATATGGTTCTTAGTTCGAATCCCAGGCTAAAGCCAAAACCAGTTATTGGGTTTTATGTCAAGTCAGCTGTGCCTCGGAAAGCAAGTAAAACCGTAAGTCTTGCACCTGATACAGTCGTGTCGGATTACCGTCCCATCGGTTAAGAGAGTGCACCTGTATAAAATCCGTATAAGAGCGCACACTTGTGCGCTATAATCATGTCCAGCGCAGACGCGGCTAGTCTCCGTCAATACTGTCCGCCGAACCGAAATTCTGGTCTAGAGGACATTGCATTATATTTAAACAAATCATCCCTCAATCCTCCCCATCCTCATCAGCTGCGTGAGGATATACCTTAATCGCCAAGAGTAACAGATGGATTGGCGAATGCATTTTCAACACTGCTTCCTATAGTCGGTCCGTTTATCACACATTTGGCATATGAGATATCTGTGATGTCATCTATCGGAGAATCTACAACATCTTTCCAATATTTCCCCAATCGCCTCTAATGAAAACTCAGGAAATCAGTGATTCTCTTATACCGTCACTTTCACAGGACTTTAATGATGAGTTTTCTCTATTTCTCTCATGAGCACTATCTTGCATCTATGTATGTGTAATGTTTTTTTTTCCTTAACTTTATAAAAGTCTACGTTTTTATCTTTAAGCATAATACCTATATAAACAGACAATAAAAATTCACCGCTGCTTTCAAGGAATGTGATGCGAAGGCAACAACTGCAGGCAAATAGAGTGACACCACGCAGAGGGCTCCGTCCGTACCGGATGCACGGCCTTGTGAGGTCGTCTGCGCCCGCTCTCACACCGATGTTCTAACAGGCAATATCAAATAAAAATAAACACACTATTTCACTTTATAAATTGAGCTAATAAGCTTCCTCAATGGACGAATGAAAAATTGTTAAAAGTACGCTTGTATGATAAGACTTATTATAAAGTTGACGGCTTTTAATGCATAATGTATGAAAATAAAATTCTTTCTACACTAATAATGGCGGACACAATACAAATAACATTAAGATCAAAATAACATAATTCCAATAGGTCACAGTCAATTCGGGTAATATTACTTAATATGAAATAATATTTTTTTCACTTATGACCATTATTCATTTTCTTATATAGGAGTACAATAGAAAGTTTTCATCATCGTCATCACTACAGCATTTAACAAATCGAATACTGAACATAGTCCTCAACTAAGGAATACTATAAAAACACGATCCTGAGCCACGTGAATTCGTCAACTTCTTGCATAACTTCTACTTTTAATATATATAAAACATTTTGCGTAAACTTAAAGAAAATACATAAAATAAAATGTTTTAGCAGAAGTTGATTAGAGGCAGAATTTCTTTTATATAGTTTTAAATAGATTTTGACACGTGGTGTAGTTTTTTGTTCCAAATATCTGCGCATGTGAACTATACTTAACAAATAAACTAATGATGATAAACTTAGTCTTTGGGTTTTGTGCCATAAAATACCATGGATATGTCACCGACTAAACTACAAAATTTTGCAAAAGCTTCACAGTGTGACACATCAACATATTGTGAAATGTAGTTAACATAATACACTTTAGACTAGGGTTAGGTTTTTTTTTTTTAAAACAGGTCTTTAAATCGCTAAAAAATACATACGCTTTTTAACTTTTATCGTAAGTGGAGATGGACGAGTGAGACATAAGCTCTCATAAACAAATGAGTTGTAGGCCGGTAGACGCAGATTTACTATCAGATTATTATTCTCTATATGTCACGGACATTACAGTAAGGTGTAAACGCGGACGGGTCTAACAAACCGGTTATGTTTTCGCATTCAATTTTCGATCATCAAACTTCAACGATCACACTTACACAACGTCATATGTATAATAAGCTTACGCATTTGTTGCGGACACCGTTAATATCCGGCATATAAAATAGCAGCAAAAACTAATTAACGCAAAGCGGTTTTAAAAATCTAATTAACAGGTTTATAGTCCCAGTAACAATATCCCCGACGAGCAGGCTTAATTGCTCAGCAAGCTATGGAAAGGGCTATCTCCACCTATATATGCATATATATGTATATAGCTGCATATATATATATATATATATATATATATATATATATATATATAAATATTTTTTCCATATTCCTCATACATGTAGGTTTCTTCACGATGTTTTCCTTCACTGCCGAGCACGTGGTAAATCAGCATTTAAAATTGCAATCAACAATTTTATTGGTGCCAGCGGGGATCGCATCCCATTGATTGTGTTGTGTAACTCAATGTCGAACCCGGGTTACTCGCGTTCTGTTATATTTACAACGAGCGTTAACCATCTGAGCTATATATATATATATATATATATATATATATATATATATATATATATATATATATATATATATATATATATATATATATATATATATATATATATATATCCTCCATAGCTCGCTGAGCAGATAACTGCGTAATTGATTTAGAAATGAGGATATCAGCAGTAGAACCGGAGCAACCGCCATATACCAAAATATAACTGAAATGGCATTGGGCTGGTCATGAAATTCAAATAACTTACAAGCGATGGGTACGAAAGGTTTTCGCATGGTAACCTCGTACCAGCAATTGTAGTCTAAGGCGGCCTCTCAATGGATGGATTGACGACCTGAAAAAACACGTAGGAAGTCGATAAAGGCAGGTGGCCAATATCACAGCTTAATAAATAGTTTACCAACTAATATCCATGTTTTGTGGCATTCCTTGACAACAGTGATGATTTACTAATTTACAAATTTGTAACCTCAATGCAATACTGAACACGTAATATGCTATTGATAATTTGTAATATATGCTATTAATGATAGACCTTTAAATTTTGTACGTGGTAGAGCCATGCTGCAGATATATTAGTACCTAGTATAATTGTTGCACGAATGGGACAGCTCGACCGGGGAAGGACCACGCTGTTACAGAATACTAGCGTAAAATAGTAGCTTAATGCTGCTGTGTTTCGTATGTTGAGTGTAGAGTATGGGAGACCCTTTTTACTGGAAACGAGGCAATCCATCTTAGCCCTCACAAGTGATAACGCATCTGCATTTTGATTCATAATCATAGTCATAGTCGTAGTCATTTATTCCAAAAACAATATACATTGTGTGGGAAAACTTAATTGTAATAAACAATATTAAATTTAATTAATTAACATTATACGTGTTTATCGAAGATAGATGTAGATTTCTATGGGTCACAGCAACCACTTACCATCAGGTGGACTGTGTGCTCGTTTGTCACACAACTACACACAATCCTATAAAAAAAAGAATGTGATGTTAGGCTATTGGTACATTATAAATCCCGATCAAAAATAGTAAATACCTACCCTTAGATCTATAAGGTAGAAATATACAATATCTACTTCAATAAAAAAAAAACTAAAATTTTAAATTATAATAATAGGCTATATAAATTTCTCCGCGATTCTCCGAAATTTATATATATATATATATATATATATATATATATATATATATATATATATATATATATATATATATATAAATTTCTCCGCGGTATATTATTAATAAGCCTAATGGTTAAATAATGTTTAAAAAATCCCGACTACGTTAAAAATTGACTAATAAGACCTATTATACGATTACATAAGAACTTTATCACAGATTTCTTATAGTTTTGAAAATTTTTGCGAGAATGTTTGCTAACTTTAAATCGTTATAGATCCTAAATGATCATTAAAAATGAAAAATGTTTGGGGAAACCTAAAAATAATTTACAAAGACCTTTTCAATGATACCCCAATTGATATAGTTTAGTTATTTACTTTTTAAGAATATGGCGTCTATTTGTCGTCATATTACATTTTGAATATATTGATGACACTCACAAGATTAAGACAAATCGATTGAAAGAGTAATCAAAATCATCAAAATCGACCCACACGTTTGGTCTCTAGAGCGCCACAAAGGAACAAACATACAAACATACACATATAGACTGATAAACACATTAACAATATTTTATACCATATATTATTGGTAAAAACACTGGCTGCATTGCATAAAGGTATTACAATAAAAAAAGTAAGACAAATAGTGCGCAAATACATATTCATTAAAAGAAAAACCTACTGCAGTTAGTTTGTTAAGGAACAGAGGCTTGTAACATCCGCTCCACTTACCTATTATTAAATTACTTCGTTACTGATCACATTAGTGCCACATACAAACCAAAGTGACGCATAGAGACATATGTTCGAATATCTGACGTTAATTTACTATCATTATAAGTCCTTTCTTAACTAAACTATGGCAATATACCCCCCATGAACAATAACACAAATAGACGGCCCCCAGTCCCCGGCGGCCCCGCTATTCCTGGCTACGGTGGCGACCATGGTAACGGCGGGGCAGGGGGTGCTAAGAATCTCCGGTGGAGGTTCGGTTGCCACCTACGACGACTCGACCTGGCAACATTTAACGCACGCACACTGAGGACTGACGAGAAGATCCTGGAGCTGGAAGAAGAGATAGACAAGTTGCACTGGAGTATTATAGGATTATCCGAGGTCCGAAGAGAGGGGGAGGACACGGTGATTCTCGAATCCGGCAACTTGTTCTATCACCGGGAGGGCGACCATCTGTCCCAAGGAGGTGTCGGATTTATCGTAAACAAGTCTCTCGTCAACAACGTTGTAAAGATTGGGAGTGTGTCGACGAGGGTCGCGTACCTGATACTCAGAATCACCAAACGGTATTCGCTGAAGGTCATACAGGTTTACGCACCAACCTCGGCACATCCCGATGAGGAGGTGGAGGAAATGTATGAGGATATTTCCAAAGCCATGCATTCCTCCAAAACCCACTACACGGTGTTGATGGGAGACTTCAACGCAAAACTAGGCACAAGAGGAAGCGGTGAGCTGAAGTTAGGGAAATTTAGAGTAGGGCAACGGAACCGAAGGGGCCAGCAGCTGGCCGACTTTATGGAAAAAGAGGGACTCTTTATGATGAACTCTTTCTTCCAGAAGCGGCCCCACAGGAAGTGGACCTGGTAGAGCCCCGACGGTTCGACAAAAAATGAGATTGACTTCATTATGACGACCAGACGCCAACTGTTCAGTGATGTCTCAGTGATCGCAAGGGTGAAAACTGGCAGCGATCACCGAATGGTTAGAGGCACACTGAACCTAAACGTTAAGTTGGAGAGGTCTCGTCTAATGAAGTCAACGCTCCGTCCCCCTCGTGCTCTAATCCAGAATCCCGAAAACTTTCAGCTCGAGTTACACAACCGCTTTCAGTGCCTACAAGATTGCAATGCAGTGGACGATATGAATGACAAGCTCGTGGAAACTGTCCATGCGGTCGGAGCTAAGTTCTGCAAGACCCGCCGCAGAAGAACACAAAAACTCTCCGATCACACTCTTAATCTCATGGCTGTTAGACGGGAGATGAGGCTGCAATCGTCAACAGACTTGACAGCATACAGGCAACTGAACAGACAGATCTCCAAATGCATGCGGCGAGACTTACGCAACTTTAATACTGCTCGTATTAAAGAAGCGATCGAGCGGAACCAGGGCTCCAAAGTCTTTGCCAGAGATCTGTCTGCCCGTAAGAGCCAACTGTCAAAGCTGAAGACTGAGTGTGGCAGCATCGTTTCCGGGACACCTGAGATTTTGAGTGAGATTGAGAGGTTCTATGGGCAGCTGTACACATCATCGTTGGAGCCACACGTAAGTGTGAGTAACGATCCAAGAGCAAGTCTTATCCGACACTATTCCGATGATATCCCGGACGTCAGTCTAAGCGAGATTAGAATGGCTCTCCAGCACCTTAAAAACGGCAGGGCCCCAGGCGAGGATGGAATTACAGCGGAGCTTCTGAAAGCGGGTGGAACACCGGTACTTGAAGTCCTTCAGAGGCTTTTCAATTCCGTCCTCCATGGTGGCACTACTTCAGAGGCGTGGAGCAGAAGTGCGGTGGTCTTGTTCTTTAAGAAAGGCGACACCGCTCTCTTGAAGAACTACAGACCGATTTCCCTTCTGAGCCGCGTCTACGTGCTGTTTTCGAGAGTCATTACGAATCGTCTCGCACGCAGACTCGACGACTTCCAGCCTCCCGAACAAGCCGGTTTCCGAAAAGGCTTCAGTACCATAGACCACATACATACCCTGCGGCAGATTGTGCAGAAGACTGAAGAGTACAATTTGCCACTTTGCCTGGCGTATGTGGACTATGAGAAAGCCATTGATTCCGTCGAAATTTGGGCGGTGCTGCAGTCCCTTCAGCGGTGCCAAGTTGACTGTCGGTGTATCGAAATGCTGAAGTGTTTGTACAGTAGGGCTACGATGGCTATCCGAGTACAGAACCAGAGCTCGAAACCTATCCAACTGCAGAGAGGTGTAAGACAGGGTGACGTTATATCCCCGAAACTCTTCACCGCTGCTTTGGAAGACGTTTTCGGGCTACTGGACTGGAAAGGATACGGTATTAACATCAATGGCAAGTACATCACTCACCTTCGATTTGCCGACGATATAGTCCTTATGGCAGAATCGCTGGAGGACTTAAGCACTATGCTCAATGACCTCAATAGTGCCTCCCAACGGATAGGTCTAAAGATGAACATGGACAAAACAAAGATCATGTTTAATGTCCATGTCACACCTATGCCGGTAGTTGTTGGGAGCACTATGCTCGAAGTTGTTGACGAGTACGTTTACCTGGGACAAATAGTCCGACTAGGTAAGTCCAACTTCGACCGAGAGGTCAATCGACGGATTCAACTCGGCTGGGCAGCGTTCGGGAAATTACGACATATCTTCTCGTCAGGTATACCTCAATCTCTAAAAACTAGATTGTACAACCAGTGCGTGTTGCCAGTGATGACTTACGGATCTGAGACGTGGTCCTTCACTGCTGGCCGTATGAGGACGCTCAAGGTCGCTCAGCGAGCTATGGAGAGGGCTATGCTCGGAGTTTCTCTGCGTGATAGACTCAGAAATGAGGATATCCGCAGTAAAACCAGAGTGACCGACATAGCCCAACGGATTAGTAAGCTGAAGTGGCAATGGGCCGGCCATATAGCTCGAAGAACCGATAACCGATGGGGAAGAAAGGTTCTCGAGTGGCAGCCCCGTACCGGTAGGCGTAGTGTAGGGCGACCCCCCACTAGATGGAGTGACGACCTGGTAAGATATGCAGGAAGTCGATGGATGCAGGTGGCTCAGGACCGTGCTTTGTGGCATTACTTGGGGGAGGCCTATGTTCAGCAGTGGACTTGTGAAGGGCTGTAATGAATGATGATGATGATAAGTCCTTTCTTTACTTCATCTGAGTTATAAGTGCTGTAATTTTTTTCTCCTCCAACCAGCTTAGGTCAATCGCTGGTCCCCGCTGCTCCTGCACGACAACGCACGACCTCATACTGCACGGCAGACGCTCTTCAAGTTCCAATAGCTCGGGTTGGAAGCTCTGCGTTATCGGCCGTACTTCACCAAACTTCTACTTTTTCCAGAATTCGGATAACTATTTGGCCGGCAAAAAATTCAATACCCGAGAGGCAGTACAAAATGCCTTTGAAGAATTTGTTGCCTCCCGTCCATCTAATTTCTTCAAGTAACTGCCACTGCGTTGACAAAGATGCATTGATTGCACCTTTACTTTGATTAATAGAAATAAGAAATATAGAAAAAAATTACGTTAAATTGTTTCATAAAAAACGGCAATTTCATTAGTAAAAACCTAATATTTTGCCATAACTGTAGTATTTTGTCATACATTCTATCACGATGTGACACAAACACCGATAGAATCAGGTCGATTTATTACCAAACAGGATTACGTAAATTAATAAATTTCTCCTAAATTACGGAAGTAGTTAACTATAAACTGTTTTCGGATTGCAGATAAGCACTACTTAGTTCGCACTTAATGATTGTGTACGAGCACAGATTAACTAATAACAACCAACGTCTATTTACTATCGATTACGTAGTAATCTGTGTCTATGTTATCAGGTGGATTATTTTCCCCGAACTTAAAAAAAACTCAGTGAAAAGCATTTTTCTTAAAGCTCAAGACCACAATTAATGAGCATTTTCCAGAAAAAATGAATTGTGTTTTTAATAATAGAAAGCTTAATTCGAGAATTATTTATACGTGACAAAGCCTCGCTGCATCTATATTATATTTGCAGCACTAGTGTTGGAGTAGCACGGGTGGTGGCGTGTGTGGGTAAAATAGCAGCTTAATGCTGCTGTTTCGTACGTTACGTGCAGAAAACCGAATTCTTCCTTAATTCTCAGAAGTGACAATGCATTTACATTTTCATTAGTAATCGAAAAAGATGTTGGCGTGAGAAACTACGGTTGCCAACCTGTCTCCCAATCCTGACAACTATGGCAAATCCCCCCTATGAGGGGAGAAGGGAACTCTTTGTTCAGTAGTGGACTTTTATAATCTGTAATAGACGATTAGGCTAGATCGGAAAATTAATATATTAATAACTGAACATTTTTTCCATTAAGTGTATATATAAATGTAAATGTAAATTTAAAAAGAAAATGTAAATTTTATACGTGATAGAGCCATGCTGCAGTTATTTTAGTAGTATAGTTGTAGCACGAATGGGTCGGCTCGACCGGGGAAGGACCACGCTCTCACAGAATACCAGCGTGAAATAGTAGCTTATTGCTGGTGTATTTTGTATGGTGAGTGTAGAGAAATGGAGACCCTTTTTACTGGAGACGAGGCATTCCATCTTAGTCCTCACGGGTGATAACGCATCTGCATTTTGATTCGTAATCGAGGATAGATGTAGATGTCTATAGGCCACAGCAACCACTTAACATCAGGTGGACTGTGTGCTCGTTTGTCACACTATCCTAAAAAAATATATCGAAGATTAGTTATAATACGTTCAACGCCTTCATATCATCATCATTTTAGCCAAGTCCACTAGACCTATGTTCAAAGCTTTCGTATATCAACCTGATATAAAACGCCATAAAATATATTTCTCACATCACACAGTAAACCGTAAACACTAACAGGTAACGGTTATTGAGCAATAAACCGTAATCCGCCAGGGAATCGAACCTGACACCGCTCCCACACTCGCTCTTCCAGAAACGCAACCTGAACCACTGTTGTTATTGAAACAGTTGCAGTTCTCGGAGTTGTTTGCTTTATAATCACCTCTTTTTGAGGTAAGTTAGAAATTACCTCTATTTTATTGCATTACCTTTTTTTAAAAAAACGCTAGGATTCTTGTGGAGATTTTTTGGAGACACAATTTGATATATATATAGCGGCGTTTTACTCATAAAAATTAAAAATAAGAAAAAACTGCCGTTGCCAGCCCTTTTTACCGGAGAACTGGAGACCCATTAAGATGTAGTTGTCTAATTATAATAAATAATAATGTCCTCCAGACCGAATTTCGGGCACTGCGGTCAGTCTCAACGGAGACTAGCCATCTGCGCCGCACAGGATTCTAGTACCCAAGTGTATGCGCAAGCACATGGCCATCCGACACAACCGGAGAAACTACAGGCGCACTAACAGCTTTACGTGCTTTCTAAGGCACGGGGATGTATCACTCCGAGCTGCTTCTCATAATTTCTTGGCAAAAACCCAATAGTTAATTTTTGCCCGATCCAGGATTCGAACCCGGGAGACTTCTTGATCAGCAACCGCCTTAACGAACCGATACACCAACAAGGTAGTCATGTGTGTCTAATTTCAATCAGGCACTATATTAACTTCAGATGGACTGTGAGATTAATTGAATAGCCTTATTTTTAATAAAAAGCCACGCATGCAGGTGAAGTATTTTTTTTAGAAGTGAGGGCAAACGAGCATGCGGCTTACCTGATGGTAAATGACGACTGCCGCCGGCCTTTTGAAAAGGAGGAAGCTCGTTTCTTTAAGGAAGAAGCCGTGCGAGAACGAAAACTCCTAACAAAACACACAGTGGTGGACCGCCAAACATCCAGGTGTTGTAGATGTTATCGTTTTGTCGCGTTAATAATATTTGTCGGCTGGAATTAATCCGAACACTTATTCTGAGCAGTCTGCAATGCGGGGTGCAACATCTCTCTGCAGCGCCAGTGAATCGAGCCGATAAGAAAGCACTCGATCGCTGACGATTTGAGCAGCTCCGCGCTGGATGCGGTTAAGTAGAAGGAGCTGGCACTGGTGAGCCCTGGCCAGATATGAGAACAGTATTCCATGTAGGCCGAACCTGCGCCTTGTAAAATTGCAAGCGGTGTGCCGGCATAAAATACTGTTCAGCTCTGCTGAGCACGCCAAGCTAAACAAGCAAAAATAATAAAGAAAGTACAGTATGATTACATTAGTAGGTGTTGGCGACGCGCCTATAAGAATGTTTCAGTTTATTAAATCAACCGATGACGCATAGTCATGAAAAGCAAATTATCGAGCCACGACGCTCTGATAAGAAAATGCTTAGTTAAATCTTAAAGAAATGTCGAATTAATGATAAGAAGGTCTTGGGTTCGACTCCCAGGCCGGACTAGTTTGTTTGTTTTCCTAGGTAATATCGCCTAATAAATTCGTAAGGAATTTAAGATATAAATTATGTTACCGGATTTGTTCCCCGGTTGAAATCATCTTTCTAACGATGTAAATTCAAAGGAATATTAAAGTGAAGTTAAAGATCGGATTGGTTCCCCGGTCGAGATAATCACTCTGTGCATAGACAGAATTAAAGGAAATTAATTGCATAAGTATTGTCTTGTATAAGTTTGATACGTTTGTACGAAAACAAATGCCTATTTGTTATGATTGATTAATGAAAACATTCACTTGTATTGTTATCTGATAAGAAGCATGATAACAAGTAAGAATCTTATCAGAAATAGTTTCCTACTGTTTGAAAATTATGTAGAAACACTTGTCTATTTAATATTGTTAAAATTAAGTGTATTTCAGACTTTCATTTTTTCTGATAGTCGAGAGTCGTGCAAAGTTAGTTGTTCAAATAGTGTGAGTTCACGGAAGCACGCTGACCACGCCCTTAGGAGGCCGAATATGTAAAAATTTAAAATGTTTGAAATTTCAGCAATTTATGTAAAAATGACTTGTAAACTATTTCAGGTTGATTGTACGTGCTAAAAAGGTGAATTCTGTGTTATTTTTATGTGAAAATTCATGTGCATAAGTGAAATAATGATAGTTTTGTATAAGAAATTTAAAAGTGTTTTAAATAGTGAAATGAATAGAGAAAATGTAAATTAAACTATTGTATTAGTTAACTTATGTATAAATTCAAGTAGGAAACATTGTTTTAACTTTCTGTGTTAAATATTTAAGAAGTTTGCATTTTGGATTTGTGAGTAAAATAGGTGGTTTTCGTTTAATAAATAAAAGGTTTTTTGTAATATGAAGATATAATGCATATCATAGTGTAGATATTGTTTTGTACTACCTATATTGACAAATTGTATTTGAATATGACTTGAGTAAATAAAGAAATTAAGTGAAACGTGAGAGAGTAATAGTACAAATTCATGTAATTAAGTTGCGCAGGCACGCGAAATGCGCGGCTCACTTTCGCGTTTAGCTCTGGGGGTAGCTTAGTAAACGGGTTTTATTGCAATTCGTTCGGGGAAGAAGATAATTCGGGAAAATAGTTCGGAAAAACAAGAAAATCCTTCGGGAAAAGTGAAAACCAGCAGTCAAGAAGAAAAGTATAGGGAAAAGTGATTACTCTCTCACGGAACGGTTTGAAGATAATTGCTGTTTCATTCCCAAGATCCCTTAAGTTATACAGTCCACATCGAAGAATTAAGGCGTCGGGACCGGGACGACTTCGGAAGACCCGTAATCCCCGTCTGAACCTACTTGCTGAAAAGGAAAGAGGTTATCGCCCTAGTGTGTTACTCCGTTGCGGAGATCACATACGTTGTTCCCGAACCCAACGTAGGCGCGATAGGAGGCTGGATCGAGAGAAGCCTCGATTCCTCCCTTCTGTTTCTTAGTATTATTTTCCGAAATCCGTTAGGTCCTTTTCAATTGGTCCTCGCGAGCCGAATTCCTTTTCAATTGGACCTTCGGAGCCGGATTAAAGACCACCCGAACCCCGCCAGCTGGATCAAGGAACCAGCTGTGGATTGCTGGTTGTGGAAAAAGAAGACCTTCGGAAGCCGAGTGAAGATCAGCAACCGAAGGAAGCCGGAGGTTTGAGCTGAAGCAATAGGACCAAAGGCCAGAAGACCAGGACGTCAGCGCTGAAGGACGGGACCTGGAACTACCGGAAGAAAGAAAACCGGGATTGCGGCCGGGAGCGTGTGCTCGCATGGGGCACGTATCGCAGCCGGGCGCAGGTGTCTTGTGAAGGCACTCATCGTGGCCAAGCAGGGCTTGGCATTTTTCCTGTCGGGCAAGCGTGCTCGGCATTTCCTGTCGGACAACTGTGTCCGGCATTTCCCGTCGGGTCATCAGGGTGCAAGAAGCATCCACCGCTGCTGCTGCCGGGCGAGGGTGCGCGTGGGCACCTGACTGCATCGCGGCCGGAGGAGGGCGCCTGGACGAGGCGTCACCGGCAACTGGGCGGCGAGCACAGTATACATCCCGACCACCTAACGGTGCCAAACGGTTGGGCTCTGGCATAACACCTTCGGGTGGAGCAGTTCTCTCGAGCGAGACTGCGCTTGCACTACCGCTCGACTGTTTCGTCATATTCCTTGGCGGGACAGTTCCTGAACCTTTCCTCCATTCCATTCCTGCACGACTCCATCCCTGGACGGCTCACCTCGGTAGGCCCCGTTCAGGATTGATAGGGCTGTTAGGGCTGTTAGGGTGGTAGTAGGGTTGTAGGGTTGGGAGATAAGGGGGGGGAGGGGTAGTGGTGTTAGGTTGGGGTGTAGAAGGGTTGTAGGTAAGGGGTTGTAGGGACCGTAGGGACAGTTAGGGACCGTAGGCCAACAATCACCTTCCTGCAAGATGAAGAAGGCACAAGACCAGACAGGGAGAAGCGAAGGGAGCAGGACAAGGACAGGGCTCTCAAGAAAGGCTAAAGAAGCGGAATCATCTGGAGCGACCACAGCTACTGCGTCAAATGGAGCAACTCCTTCAAGTGGAGCCACCACAGACACGTCCACATGCACGTGGGACACAGGGACGTCCGTGGCAACGACAAGCAACAGGACGGACACCAGTGGTACGCAAGCCAGCACCGCACAACAATCCGTTATATCCAGGAGTGAAACGGTGGTCGAAAAAGTAGGTCAAAGGACCGAAGAAGCGGCATCGTTAAGGACAGTAATCGGGCACACTAGTGATAAAGGGTCACAAAGAGGTAGTAGGTCATCGCGATCGGCGAGGCTGAAAGCCGAATTAGAGGCGCGGATTAAATTCGAACGCTCAGAGCTCGAACGAGCACAGGCAGCTGCTGCCTTAGCCAAGTCTCAATTGGAGTTGGCACGACTCAATCGAGAAGAGGAGATCGACTCGAGTGAGGATGACGAAGAGCGGAATACTCAGGTGGAACCTTTCGTAAGGAGTTGGGTTCAGCAGACCATAATGAGCGCGCCGGTTAGTGTAGCACAACCCGATGTTACTGATAAGGAAGCGTGTAAAGGATCGCGCCGCAAAGGGGCGGAGATCGAGCGCAACCAAGGAAATGCACAGAAAACACACGCGAGTGAGGTGTCAGAATTGACCGAAGCGATTGTGAGTGCAATAAAAATAGCTGGTAAAGATAAGTCTTCCCAGCTTCATTTCCTCCAGGAATTACCGGTGTTCGATGGAGACCCGGGTGAATGGATTATTTTCAAAACGGTGTTTGATGACACGAGAAGTCAATTTTCAGGGGTGCAAAATGTCGCACGCCTTAGGAGGGCATTAAAGGGCACCGCTAAGGAAGCGGTTAAGTCGTTGTTGTTTACTTTGTGTGAACCGGAAGAAATAATGAACGCTCTCGAAAGAAGATTCGGTAGGGTTGAGATGCTCATTCTAGCCGAAATCGAGAATGTAAAGCGTATGCCAAGATTGGCAGAAGATTGCCGGAATATAGGATCTTTTGCAAGTCGTATTACGAACGTGGTTGCCACGATACAAGCGTTGAATCAACCACAGTATTTGTACTCACCGGAGTTAGTGAGCCGCATAGTGGAGAAGCTCGGAACTATGATTAAATTTAAATGGTTTGAATATCGAGCTCAATATCCTTTGGAGCCAGAGTTACAAAAGATGGCCAAGTTTTTAAATTTATTGAGTGAACAATTTGGAGCGTCCTTAAACAATGAAAATGCGCCTGAAAAAAGGAAGCGTCCTGAATTCAGGAAGCAAACTGTACACACTGCAAAGGGAGGTGTACGCAGATGTGCCGTGAGCGAGCGCTATATGCGCCGAAGTAAATCGAGCGAGCGTTTAGAACGCCGAAATAGTAAAGGGCACAACCGACAGGTGGCTATGACAACCCAGGATAAGCCTGTAAGTCGGGTAACACATAAGTGTGTTATATGCAACAAGGAGCACTCTATAGTGAGTTGTTACAAGTTTAAGGACATGAATATTCACGAGAAATGGGAAGCGGTTAAAAAGGCGAAAGTATGTTTCCAATGTTTGTCACCTAACCATAGGAGGTTAGAGTGCAAAGCGAAAAAATGTGGTGTAGAGGGATGTAGAATGTCACATCATCGAATGCTACACCGATACCCCATTGAAAAAACCTCGCCACAAGGGGACGAGGGGGGTAAAGATGCTCAGATTACAACTGTTAGTACAGTGAATGCACTGGCATGTGCATACTTAAAGATTATACCGGTCGAGTTGTATGGACCTAGAGGAAAGGTCAAGACAACAGCTCTTCTGGATGAGGGATCGACCATGACACTCATAGAGGAGTGTATGGCTCAAAAATTAGCGCCTCGCGGACGTAAAGAGGGATTACGTATCGAAGCCGTGGGAGGAAAGCGAATTAACGATGACAGTTCGTATCGCTTAAACATTAAGATAAAAGGCATTTACTCGAGCGACTTAGAAGAGATAAGTGTACAAACAATTAAGTCACTTAACCTTTCTCCGCAGTCGGTAAGCCGAGAATTATTACAACGGTGTCCTCATTTGACACCGATTAAGGATGAGTTGATGTATGAGAGGTCCAAACCTACCATATTAATTGGTCAGGACAATTGGCATCTCATAGTTACTCGTGAATTAATTTCAGGAGGTAAGAACCTACCTGTAGCATCGCTCACCAAACTTGGATGGGTTTTACATGGTCACATATCGGGTGGTATTAAACCGATCAAGATCGTTAACCACATTTCCACCAAGAAGGAGGAAGATATGGATAAATTAATCAAGGATTACTTTAGCTTGGAATCTCTGGGAGTATCGGCTAGAAAACCCGTGAACGACCCAGAAGAACGAGCATTAAGTATTTTGAACAAAACGGTACGTCGTATACCTAATAATAGGTACGAGACTGCTTTGTTATGGCGCACAGACAATGAGTGCTTGCCGTCGAATAGAGCGCAGGTTGAAAGTCGCCTGTTTAATATTGAGAAAAAGCTCGACAAAAATAGCGAGTTGAAAAAGGAATATGAGAAGCAAATTGAAAATCTCATCGTTAATGGTTACGCAGAGAAAGCGAACCATATTTCCATTTCCCCACGTACGTGGTACCTTCCTCACTTCGCAGTGACTCACCCACAAAAGAAGAAAATAAGGATAGTTTTCGACGCCGCCGCAAAGACGGGCGGACGTTGTCTCAATGATGCATTGTTAACCGGACCGGACTTATTGAAGTCGTTGTTCGGAGTTCTGCTACGATTCAGAGAAGGAAGCGTGGCAGTAATGGCAGACATTAAAGAAATGTTCCTGCAAGTGAAAATCCGGGATGAAGACAGGGATAGCCTTCGATTCTTATGGCGGCACAATCGTGACGCGCCACCGGAAGAGTATAGAATGACGTCACTCATATTTGGAGCGGCATCATCACCTTGCATTGCTATATATGTAAAGAATAGGAATGCGCAGGACAACGCGCATATCTATCCAGAAGCAGCTTCCGCTACGGAAAGCAATTTCTATATGGATGACTATCTACAGGCATTTCCCGACGTGACGACGGCCGAAAGGATAGTAAACGATATGTATGAATTACATAAGCATGCTTCTTTCCAACTGAGGGGATGGGCTAGCAACCGACCCGAAGTTTTAAGTAAAATGGAAAATAAATATAAGAGCGACAGTGCTTCGCTGGGAGATAAAGAGCATACAGAGCGCACGTTAGGTTTGATTTGGAATATCAAACGGGATATAATAAGTTTCTCCACAAGTCTTCGTAGCACACCGGAAGAGGTGATGGAGGGTTTGCGACCGCCTACGAAGAGGGAGATAACTAGCGCTGTGATGTCAGTTTTCGATCCTTTGGGACTCGCATCACCCATAACGATTCAAGGGAAGTCGTTGATCCAGCAAGTATGGAGGACAGGCATCTCTTGGGATGAAGAAGTTTCACACGAATTACACGTGTTATTTTGTAAATGGATATCGGAAGTGAAGAAATTAGGTCATTTAGAAGTACCTAGACCCGTTGCTGAAGGCATCGGCAAGGGAGAGTTGCATACATTCACGGATGCTAGTGAAAAAGCATACGCCGCCGCGGTGTATTACGTCACCACGGACGAGCAAGGAAGAAGGCGGATTACGTTGATCGCCGCAAAGGCAAGAGTAGCGCCGTTGAAACCAATTTCGATTCCAAGGCTTGAATTGCAAGCAGCTCTTATGGGCAGCAGACTGGCTGCTTCGGTTAGTGAAGAGAGCAAGTACGAGATGTCCGAGAGAGTATTTTGGACAGACTCACGTACAGTGTTAGCGTGGATTAAGTCAGATCCTCGCGCTTTTAAACCATTCGTTGCTCATCGATTGGCTGAGATCGAAGATCACAGTAAACCATGTGAATGGCGATGGGTTCCAACGTCACAAAATGTGGCAGATGACGCCACGAGAAATTTCCCTTCCACCTTCGATGTAAGTCATCGCTGGTTTCAAGGACCTGAATTCCTCAGGAAAAGTCCTGATTTATGGCCCAAACAAGTGGACACCATAAAAGGCTTAGAAACAGGTGAAGAAAAATCGCCAAAGGGCGTAAATGCGTTAAGAAAGCAAGAACCGTTAAGTCTACCCGACTACGGACGATTTAGCAGCTTTAAGAAATTCCTTGGGGCAACTACACGCACCTTACAAGCGGTAGAAAAATTCAAGAGTTTAAGAAAGTCGGTTAAAGGACCCGACGACGCAGCCGAAAAGTCGGTTATGTGTTCCAACAAAGTTTTAGCAAAGTCGGTTAAAGGACCCGATGGCGCGTTGGACATAGCGCTCTTGAAAAAAGCGGAATTCTTAATTTGGAAGTTCGTTCAAGACGAATGTTTTTATGCGGAAATAAAATGTTTGAAAGCAGGCAAAAGCGTTGAAAGAAGTTCACGCTTAAGTAAATTATCTATGGAAATAGGAGAGGATAACTTACTTCGTTTAAATGGACGTTTACCTTTCAAGTCTAATTTGACCGAGGAAAGTAGAAAACCTGTCATATTAGACGGTAAACATGAAATCGTTAAAATGATGATTAGAGAAGTTCATCATCATTTTGGACATGCCAATCACCAGACGGTGATGAATGAGGTGAACCAGAAATTTTACGTCTTGAACTTACGTAATGTAGTACGAAGTGTGTCACATCACTGCCAGTGGTGCAGGACATACAGGTCAAAGCCGCAGAACGTGCCACAAGGAAATATTCCTCTGGAGAGAATAGCTCATCATGAGCCACCTTTTACATGCTCAGCTGTGGATTATTTCGGTCCTATGAGTGTGACTATAGGAAGGCGACACGAAAAACGTTGGGGTGTTTTATTTACGTGTCTGACTACCAGAGCAGTACATCTGGAATTAGCAGCCTCATTGACACCAGCGTCAATGATAATGGCGTTAAGGCGATTTATCGCCAGAAGAGGAAAACCAACCGTTATATACAGCGATAACGGGACGAATTTCAAAGCTGCAAATAAAGAATTATTGAAAGCATGCGAAGAATGCTATGAGGGCATGAAAAATGAGTCATTTAAGAAGTACATTAAATGGAAATTTATACCTCCGGGAGCACCGCACATGGGTGGCGCCTGGGAGAGGTTAGTAAGGTCGATTAAAATTGCGTTGACCGCTACGCTCAAGGAAAGGAACCCACGAGAGGAGGTTCTACATACGTTACTTTTAGAAGCAGAGCATACGGTAAATTCCAGGCCTCTAGTAACATTCAGTATGGATAGTCCTGAAGAGGGTTTGACACCCAATCATTTTCTTCTGGGACGCTCATGTGGTGATCGACCACCTGGATTATTTCTAGAGCGGCATCTGACGGGTCAACTCAATTGGAAAGCTGCACAGAGGTTAGCCGACCATTTTTGGACAAGGTGGCTGAAGGAATACATGCCTACCTTAATACCGCGAACAGGTAATAACGGAAAGTTCATGGAACCTAAAGAAGGCGATATTGTTTTGATAATAGATCATTCGTTGCCACGAAATACGTGGCCAAAAGGAAAAATTAGTAGAACGTTACCGGGACCAGACGGTCACACCAGAGTGGTTGACGTCATTACTAGCACAGGTATCTTGAGGAGACCTACATCCAGAATAATAGTCCTGGTACCCGCGACGCCTCCCAAATGATGGTGCTGACGCACGGGGGGGAGATTGTTGGCGACGCGCCTATAAGAATGTTTCAGTTTATTAAATCAACCGATGACGCATAGTCATGAAAAGCAAATTATCGAGCCACGACGCTCTGATAAGAAAATGCTTAGTTAAATCTTAAAGAAATGTCGAATTAATGATAAGAAGGTCTTGGGTTCGACTCCCAGGCCGGACTAGTTTGTTTGTTTTCCTAGGTAATATCGCCTAATAAATTCGTAAGGAATTTAAGATATAAATTATGTTACCGGATTTGTTCCCCGGTTGAAATCATCTTTCTAACGATGTAAATTCAAAGGAATATTAAAGTGAAGTTAAAGATCGGATTGGTTCCCCGGTCGAGATAATCACTCTGTGCATAGACAGAATTAAAGGAAATTAATTGCATAAGTATTGTCTTGTATAAGTTTGATACGTTTGTACGAAAACAAATGCCTATTTGTTATGATTGATTAATGAAAACATTCACTTGTATTGTTATCTGATAAGAAGCATGATAACAAGTAAGAATCTTATCAGAAATAGTTTCCTACTGTTTGAAAATTATGTAGAAACACTTGTCTATTTAATATTGTTAAAATTAAGTGTATTTCAGACTTTCATTTTTTCTGATAGTCGAGAGTCGTGCAAAGTTAGTTGTTCAAATAGTGTGAGTTCACGGAAGCACGCTGACCACGCCCTTAGGAGGCCGAATATGTAAAAATTTAAAATGTTTGAAATTTCAGCAATTTATGTAAAAATGACTTGTAAACTATTTCAGGTTGATTGTACGTGCTAAAAAGGTGAATTCTGTGTTATTTTTATGTGAAAATTCATGTGCATAAGTGAAATAATGATAGTTTTGTATAAGAAATTTAAAAGTGTTTTAAATAGTGAAATGAATAGAGAAAATGTAAATTAAACTATTGTATTAGTTAACTTATGTATAAATTCAAGTAGGAAACATTGTTTTAACTTTCTGTGTTAAATATTTAAGAAGTTTGCATTTTGGATTTGTGAGTAAAATAGGTGGTTTTCGTTTAATAAATAAAAGGTTTTTTGTAATATGAAGATATAATGCATATCATAGTGTAGATATTGTTTTGTACTACCTATATTGACAAATTGTATTTGAATATGACTTGAGTAAATAAAGAAATTAAGTGAAACGTGAGAGAGTAATAGTACAAATTCATGTAATTAAGTTGCGCAGGCACGCGAAATGCGCGGCTCACTTTCGCGTTTAGCTCTGGGGGTAGCTTAGTAAACGGGTTTTATTGCAATTCGTTCGGGGAAGAAGATAATTCGGGAAAATAGTTCGGAAAAACAAGAAAATCCTTCGGGAAAAGTGAAAACCAGCAGTCAAGAAGAAAAGTATAGGGAAAAGTGATTACTCTCTCACGGAACGGTTTGAAGATAATTGCTGTTTCATTCCCAAGATCCCTTAAGTTATACAGTCCACATCGAAGAATTAAGGCGTCGGGACCGGGACGACTTCGGAAGACCCGTAATCCCCGTCTGAACCTACTTGCTGAAAAGGAAAGAGGTTATCGCCCTAGTGTGTTACTCCGTTGCGGAGATCACATACGTTGTTCCCGAACCCAACGTAGGCGCGATAGGAGGCTGGATCGAGAGAAGCCTCGATTCCTCCCTTCTGTTTCTTAGTATTATTTTCCGAAATCCGTTAGGTCCTTTTCAATTGGTCCTCGCGAGCCGAATTCCTTTTCAGTAGGTTATGTTTTTCGTAGAAGGCGAGATGGCGCCCAAAGACCCCATTGTCTGAAGGTCATAGCGGGCGCCGTGGGAACACCCGCACGCCTCACAAAAACTTGCCTCATTTTCGCACGTCGAAGTGGCGGGCTCGATTATGATTCGAATTATTAGATAGCCTTTTTTTTAATAAAACCAGAAAGTATGTCAGTAGTGTTGAACGCAAGGTTGAACGGTAATTTTGTTTCTTTCCGTAATTTGAACGACTTTTTGTACATATTGTAAATAGTCGAATAGGTCAGAGGAAGTACTGTTAGTGTCGTAATAAAATTCAAGTTACCAAAATTTATTATCTTTCTTTCTATTAGCCCATAATTGTACAATTCTGAACATGGCGGTCCTATCCAACTAACTGCTAGAATCAGGGCAGCATTAAGGTGCTATTTTGTGTTGGTGTTCAGAGAGTTATTTTTACATTGGGGAAATTCCTACGTATATACGCTCGCGGGTGCAAAAGAGAATTATGTTGGACTCGCAACGACTAAAACTTCATGGTGTTTCACCTTTGTCACATATTGGCAGGGCTACGGAGACGCTTTCCCCGTCAGCCACTCCTCTCCCACAGCCGCAGCCCACCATCACACATCCGAAGTGGGCTCGCCGAGTCGGAATTGCCGTCTCGGGCCGGACGTACACCTCGGACCAGCCGTGTGGGTTTCCCTTAATTCACCATGGGTGACTAAGGTGGTTACGTCTTCTAAGCTCTCGGGGAGGTCTGCGAGGACTTGCCCCATCCTCGGTCAAACCGACCTATTCGTATTGCAGCTATAATACGCTAGTTAAAATAATGATTTCTTATATTTACGCGAACATTGCACATGATTAAAACTACTTTTACGGATTTTATCGCGTTTATTTTTACTTTTTATTTTTAATTCCCGACGTTTCGGGCGCTTTCCAGCACCCATGGTCACGGGGGACTGAGATGACTGACGTCCCAATGTCATTGTTAAACCCGGAGTACCTTCAGCTTTTTTTAATTATTATACCATAAACAATTGACCATAAACAATAATTAAAAAAGCTGAAGGTACTCCGGGTTTAACAATGACATTGGCACGTCAGTCATCTCAGTCCCACGTGACCATGGGTGCTGGAAAGCGCCCGAAACGTCGGGAATTAAAAATAAAAAGTAAAAATAAACGCGATAAAATCCGTAAAAGTAGTTTTAATCACGCTAGTTAAAGTTACAGCCTACATACGTCCCACTGCTGGGCACAGACCTCCTCTCATTTCTGAGAGGGTTTTAGGTCAAGGAAGTGTCCGCCGCGCTACCCCAATGCGTGTTGGCAAACTTCACATGTCTTCGAAATATTTCGAAAGGTTTCCTCACGATGTTTTGCTTTACCGCCGAGCACGTGGTTAAAAACTTGAGAGCACTTAAAATTGCAATTAACAGGTCTCATTCATTCAGAGCGCTAACCATCTAACCTACCACTATCACGGCCATCACGGCTATCAAGGCTCTGATACGCCACTGCGTGGCTCTATTACATATACTCGTAGTGTTGTACAACTTGTTTTTTGACAGCGTGGTTACCTATATACCAATATTAGGTGGTACACCTTTTCTGCCAAGGTTCCCTCTGGGTAGGCCCTCATATATATAGTATATATATAGGATCACCCTCGTAGCTATTTTGCCACCAACCAGCGATGCGTGCACAACTGTGTTCCGGTCTAAAGAGTAAATAGAGGCAGTATGATTATAGGCTCAGAGCCTTCTTTGTAGAGCGTACTGCTAACGATGGAGTAATTTGCCGGCGTCTATCTTTCCGTCCGAATACAATCTGTACGTCTTCAAGGTAAGAGTGAATAGGTTTTTGTTACGCTAAGAAAATGCGATTTACCATTCTAAGGCCGCATTGCCATTTACCACCAGGTGGGATGGGAAGGGATTCTGATCAACATTTAAGAGTTCGACACAATGTTTGAAATAATGTTTGAATTATGGTATTTTTATAAATTGAAAATTCAATTTGTTTAATTAATAAATTTGATATAAATATTAAAATAAATTAATGACAATTGTAGTATGTAACATTTATAATAGACATTATATTATTATTGACATAAGAATATTATTATTTGACATTGAGCTATTTTTTTCTGACACATAATTAATTAGTATCAAATCAACTGAGTAATGTTAAATAATGTTAAAAATTCGATAAGTATTGTTGTACAGGTTACTTGGCCATTAATATTTGCACACCACTGAGGTAGAATACGTAGAACGAATTATACCCAAACAGCATTGTACAACCATATTCTTGCAAATAAAGAATATTATTATTATTATCATATTATTAAGCACTTGTTTATAATAATTTAAAAAAATGGCCATAGGTGTCCGTTGACTGCAGCTGCCATTTACCATAAGGTGGGTTGTTAGTTCGTTTTTAGTTAGTTTTTTTTAAAAAATATAGGTACCATATAAACCGTCCAATACCGTTACAGCCTACTAAAGTTTACAGCTGAACATAGGCATCGCCCATAGATTGCTTCATAGGAGGGATATTTGCCATAGTTTCCACCCTTGGCAAGCGGGTTGGTAATCGCAGTTTTTTTTATTTTTAGTCGTTATTAGAAAGACGCTGCTGCCCGTCTCCTGATTAGTTTCACACCGTCGCCTCTTACGACGTTCACGAGATGATATGGAGCAGTAAATATTCTTATACCTCCAATAAACAGTAATTCCTTCATCGTAATAAATAATCATTGGTGCCGTCGGGGATCGAACCCGGGTTGCTCACCTACCGTAAAATTTATAGTGAGCGCTTAGCCCCTGAACTATCACGTTACCAGGTGCTCGGCGATAAGGGGAAAAGATCGTGAGGAAACCTGCATGTCGGAGAAATATAAAAATGAAACATTTCTAAGACATGTTAAGTTCGCCAACTTGCATTGGGGCAACGTGGCGAACATTTCCTTGCCCTAAAACCCTCTCAGAAATGAGAGATCTTTGTCCAGCAGTGGGACGTATATAGACTGTAACTTTAACTTTTTAAGTTTAATAATCATAAAAAATCTGTCCTCGTGTCGTAATTCAGCATCAATTATCGCGTGTCACATACCGATCAATTAACAATATTTGCGCAACCCACAGTCGTCGTCAGCGTACACCTCCGCTTTTGTTGGTTGAACCTTCACTTCTATTTAATATGCAATATTTGGTTACATGTCAATACATAATGCATCTTGTTTACCGTTACAGCCTATCAGAAGTCCACAATCCGATCCACGTAGAATAAGCTTACTGAGTTTTGAAGTCTTCCGGTGGTACGTTTTTTTTTATATAGAATAGGGTGACAAACGGGCACACAGTCCACCTGATGGTAAGTGGTTGCTGTGGCCCATAGACATCTACATCTATCCTCGATTACGAATCAAAATGCAGATGCGTTGTCATCCGTGAGGACTTAGATGGAATGCCTCGTTTCCAGTAAAAAGGGTCTCCGGTTCTCTACACTCAGCATACGAAACACAGCAGTATTAAGCTACTATTTGACGCTGGTATTCTGTGAGAGCGTGGTCTTTCCCCGTCAGGCCGACCTATTCGTGCTACAACTATACTACTAATATAACTGCAGCATGGCTCTACCACGTAAAAAATGTTTGGATTTAGTTTTAATTTTATTAATTATAGGAATATTAGGAAAGATACGTGACACTATTGATATTAAGAAAAAACATCCCGATTTCAATAGAGAAGGGTACTACCAAAACCGCGTAAATTAAAACAAACTTAATAATTAAAAAGTTGAAGGTACTACGAGTTAACTTTGACATCACTATAAAAGATAGTGCACCTTTTATTTTAAACATCTGTTTACACTTAATCTTAAATCAATAAAATAAAATTTATAGGTATAATATAACCATATAATATAACTTTTTATATATGGCAACATCTTATTTAAGAATAAAACTACCAAAATAAATCTTATGCAATGCCACACGATTAGGCTTTTTGGCTAAATTAGGGCAGATTGTGGGCGCCGCCCCCGTGGCATTCACCGTCATTGACACGTCGTGAAATCTGTGGTTTCTTGTAAAATTACGTAACACGCTAATAAACAACCTACATATCACTATATTATTACCATCAAATATAAACTTTTTGAATAAAAGTCATTATTCATGCGTTTGACAAACAATAAAAATGTTATGGCTTTTTTTAATTAAACGAAACAAGGTCAGACACAAATTTATTATCTATGCTGAAATCCGAAAATATTAAAAATAAATGCAAGTACTTATTTCAAGATTTAAAACACTATCGCTCCATAGTTCGTACAATCTTTTATCGTCTTATTTTAAAAAAGTAGTTTATTATTGGCCTCAAGCTTAAACTATACTCTTCGATAGAAAGGCTCGTGAAAATATGTGGACTAAAATTTACTTCACCGTAAGTTAACAGTGTTTTACAATATATTTTAATTCTTACTGCATATAAGTTACAAAATAAGTCAATTCGCAAGGTTTGTTTGCGAACAGAATTTCACGACAAATGTCAAATTTTTACGAAGACACCAATGATTTCAAAAGGAAGGATAGGCCCATCTAAATATTTTACTTATAACTTTTTCATACAAAAAAAGTAGCGCATCTGTCATAATACAAACGCCATATCAAAACACGACGTAACCAGGGTCGGATTTCGTAGTATAATTATCCTAATTGTACCATTATTTCATAGTTTGTAGTACATAGTATCGTAATAATACTAACCGAAAATACCATAATTTTACCTAAAGGTCGATTTGTATTACTATTGGGCCCTTTTACATTTTAATACAAACCCTACGATATCGAGAACTTGTCTTTTTTTCGTTTTTATTTCTGTATTGTACATGAGTACCGCGTTTTTTAAATAAAATTAGATTTAGCTCCCTTTCTGGTCAATCGATGCATTAATGTTGCATCCTTGATAAAAGTATAACGAGGGGCTATCACGATAAAAACTCTATGCTCCAGAAGCAATCGGTTTGAAAACAGAATTTCAAAATATTTTATGAAACAGATTTTCAGATTCAATTAAGCAGATATTTCTTTTGTACTCTATTCGTTTTACTCTTATTGAATATAAAATATATTAGGTACCAATGTTCAAAATTTTACTTATACTAAGTTCTTTAGACAAAAATTAAACAGAAATAAAAATAAAACCGTTAAAAACCGAAACGTATGGATAAACTAGACGCGTGACGCCAAAATCCTGACACATGGGGAAAAAAGGAACATAAAACGTCAAACGTGATATAACTTTTTTAAAATTGTATAATTTTTTTTTCATGTACAATATTTTAGAGTGTCTGAATCCAACCCTGGCTTAATCTTGGTAACGTAACTAAACTTACTGTAAAATAGAACTTTAAAAATGCGTTTATATAATAATTTAATTGTAACAAAATTAATATAAGGTTATTTATCGATGATACGATATCCCATGTCTTTTTTAAATCTTTGTATCGCAAGTTTTGCATTGTTTTACTACGCAACTAGACATATTTGTGACAGGCAAATCTGTCCTGCGCGCGCATCACTGACGACCGATTCGCGTTGGCCCTAAACTGTAATTTTAGGGCCAACGCACTGGTCTGTTTTAGTTGTTCGGTCGCCCCGGCCGTTACGCTAGTAATATATAAGTCAATGGAAGACACAGACTTTTGTGAGAAACTCTTATAGCTGAACTCTTTTTTCCTACATACGACGCTTAACATGGTACAAAATTAGATATAGCTATATTATTCTCACCTTCGTTCTTTTACAAGGTTGTTGGTTGTTGCCGTTTTTCTATTTCATAGACACTTCTATATGTGCCATTAACGAAACAAAAAACGTTGTCGATAAATTCATTCAGTGTATGACTTAATAAAATAAAGGTCCTGTCCGTAAAATTTATTTATATTTATATCAATAAAAGTTTATGAAAGCTGTATCTGACATCTTACAACAAAACATAGTCGTATAATGCGGAATTTCGTACTATCATCGTATAATTTAAAATATATCGTGTAAAGGTCACTATTAAATGTATTTAAATTCAGCCGATATATTCCCGCCAAATTATCCCTTTTGTATTTATTTTAAAAACCAACAGCGATTTAACAATTATAAAGACTTAAAATATAAAATTTAAATGTAAGGCCTATTAAAGGTTTTTCAATTAAACAAAATATATTATGGAGGGTACTATTTAACTATTATATGTATTTTTATAATATGTATGTACCTAAACATAATTATATATATATATATATATATATATATATATATATATATATATATATATAATTATATATATATATATAACTATGTTTAGGTACATGTGTGTGTGTGTGTGTGTTCACAGATATGTGTTGACTAATTATTTATACTAATTATACTTTTGTATTTCTCTGCAAAATGTTTAAATGTTGTATTGTTGTTGTAAATATCCACATGCATAACATATCCCATTTGCCGGGTCGCGATCCGGTACCGAGCAATCGCAACATTCCCGCATGTCTACTACTACAAATTTACCTTAAGGCTAGGTATTTCGCAGAGACCGCGCTTTTGAGTTCTCTTAAACCATCTGAGGCATAGAAATTAGTGTTTTAAATTCTGATAAAAATATATACTATTAGTTAAGGATCTAGTCTAGTCAAAATCGCATTCAGTTACAAAATCTAAAGAACTTCACTCGATAGAAAAAAATCCCGAAGTGACCCCTTTTTGTATTGTTTTTTCAATATTATGACTAAACTACTAACATATTACACTTAAATTTTGTACTCAAATAAAGCCACTTAATTTTTACAGACAAATTCGCAGAGTTTGACTTGATAAAAATATTGTGTTAATTATTATATTTAGATACCTCCTAAAAGCGCGAGCGCGGCGGCTCGGCAAGCCTGACCAGTCGCATCATCATCATAAAAAATGCATTTGTAAAGTCAAATAAAAAATTCATCCTACTGCTTATTTCTATACTGTGTTGCTGGTTGGGTCATGCAAATTCACTGCCGTGGAGGCCGCGCGACATATTTCGTGCGCGGCCGGGGTAGCGCTAAATGCCTACTTTTGCAGGAATACATGGCCTTAAAAATAAAGATAGAAACCGAGTTGTAGTGGAACCAGACCTTAAGATAAAACTTTCGTCATTTTTCGCGAACGTGGAGTATTTAGTGAATAATAAGCAGCAGTTCCATACTTTGCATTAAAATTTAGTGACTAAATAGGCGACACCAAAATATGTAGCATCAATAAAACGTTTTTACTATAAATAAATTTGTATTATTTTAAACAATGGAACCAGCTTGGGTTTAAAAGTATTAAATGGGTCACGAAAGGGCAGTGTGAACATTACCGCGCCATAGCAGAACAATGTTTGGGAAACACTGCTCTATACTATTACACTTATGTCAAATTTTCACCTATATTTTTCTTATTTAATCACTAATGCCATAAAGCATAAACAATCCAATTAAGAAATGTTTATATTAAATGATTCAAAATATGAATTTATTTTCATATTATAATTGTGTTGATTTATATTGATTTACTATTTATTTATTTTTGGCGTTGGGAGTCCCACTAGATAGAGTGACGACCTGGTAAGACATGCAGGAAGTCGACGGACGCATGCGGCTCAAGACCGTGCCCTGTGGCATTCCTTGGGGGTGGCCTACGTTCAGCGGTGGACTAGTAAAGGGCTGTAATGATGATCATCATGATTTAGTAAATCAAAACTATTTACCCATTTTGCAATTCATTTAAAATCTTAATAGCTTTAGCTTTAAAGGCTGGTTTATCAAAAACAAAAAGATCTATATCACTAAAGATCTCACTGTATGTGCATTACGTGCTTTGGTGACAGCAAACGGCACATGCAATAAAAGGGGGCGGCCGACGGCGGGAACGACGCGATGGTACGTTGTTGTATGTTATGCTTACCACCAACTCAGGGCAGTCTACGTGTCCCCGGACAATATCATACAAAAAACATACGTCCCCTAATTTACGTCTGTTTTCGAATGTCAACAAATATATATAATATATAGGATTATAAATATATAATATATAGGATTGACAAGTATTTTAATATGTTATCAAAGGTGCTTTGAGAAAACGATAATTGAGATGCTTGGTGATTTTTTTTCTGTATGCTGTCAATTTTGTTTTTCTGTATCGTTAGATTTATTATGGGTTTCACAGGAAATAGTAACTGTGTTTCTTTGATCGACAATAGGTTTCACGGAACGTACACAATAACTTCTGTGTCGTCTAAAATGTCGATCAAACAATTATACACAGAGGTAACTGCTACTCGTACGATAGTATAATAAAAGCGGCACGACCGCGGTCTGCCTTCTCTTTTGTCGCTAGATCACAACTACCGCTAAATCGATTAAGAACATATTGCCACTTTTCCTCTCTGCTCCCTCAAGATATTATCCACCGTTCATTCTTAATTACAGTCTATCAAAAGTCGACTGGTGAACGTAGCTGGACAGTTTGCCATAGTTCTCTCTCTTGGCAAGTGCGTTAGCTAGCAACTGTATTTTTTTATTATTTTAGTTTTTAGTTGTTATCAGGAAACTACTCTTGCCTAAGTCGTTTCATTTCCATGTGTCATCTCTTTAGGTACTCGCGGGATGGTATAGGGTTTTAGAGCTTCTAAGTAACAATAATATTGTTATATATATTATTTGGTAGGAAGTAGTGAATTCTTTTACGTCGCCGTTACACGACATTATCAAGATACTGCTTTAACTTCAAGATTTTGAAATATTTTCATTCCAGTTTATCTACTGGAATGCTTAACTGAAACTTACTTACTTTCTTACTTTACTTATCTTCACGCACAATCCCTAACGGGGTAGCCAGAGAGAACAGATCGCCAAGTGTCACGATCCTTACATACCTCTTTCGCTTCTTTCAGGTTCATTAACTTCTTCATACATGCACGTCTAGGTATCCGAGTACTCTTGACCCTCCCCTCTTCGAGCAATTTGACATGGTCTTCGAAAGTTAGTCTCGGTCTAACTCGACACCTTTTAATATTTACTTTCGCTCTATATATTTTCTTCACCATTCGGTCTTCACTCATTCGCTCAACGTGCCCAAACCATTGGAGTACGCCCCTATCAATTTTTGTGATAAGGTCATCTTTCAATCCTGCCATATTGCGAATCTCTTCGTTTCGCTTTCGGTCGGCTATGGTAACGCCACACATTTTACGAAGAGATCGCATCTCCACTGCATTCAACTTGCTTTTATGCTTCTTCTGGCATACCCAGGTTTCGCTGCCATATAACAAAGTCGGTACCAACACTGCGTTATGTATTGCAAGGTGTGCACTCTTCACCACGCCTTGCCTTTTGACTAATGCATTCAGGGCACCATTGACTTTGTTTCCGGCAGCGACACGCCTATCCACATCTAAATCACATCTTCCATCCCGGCTGAAAGCACTCCCCAAGTATACAATTTCATTTACCTGTTCTAGACATTCCTGATTTACCCATATTTCACATTTCGTTCTCTCTTCTAGCTTGAAATTCAAATACCAGAACCTTAGTTTTATTAGCATTCAAACGGAGACCTTTAATTTCACATTCCTCTTTCATACACGTGACTAATGCCCGCAGTTCTGCTTCTGATGGTGCAATAAGCACTGCATCATCAGCATACAGCAGACAATTAACTTTAATGTCACCCAATTTCACACCCAAACAGCTATTTTTCAGCTTCTGTAAACAGCTGTCGAGATACAGTATAAACAGCCAGGAAGACATGACAAAACCCTGTTTTACGCCCGCTTGGACGCTAAACATGGGTGACAGGTCATGCCCTACCCGCACACAGGCTTTACAGTCATAGTAAAGTGACTGCACAGCCCTTAACAATCGATCATCCACACCATATCCCGGCAACAGTTCCCACATTTTCTTCCTTATAACCTTATCAAATGCTTTCTCCAGATCCACAAAAGCACAGAAAATCCTCTGGTTAACATTCAGAAGCTTTTCCGTGCATCCTCTTCCAGGTCTAAATCCGCATTGTGCCTCCCATAAGAATCTTTCCGATTTCTCTTGTAGATAAAGATTTGTTGAATATAGTTTATGGTTTATTTTCAGCTAAGCAAGTAGTAAATCTATATAAATAAAAATCACCCGCCGCATGTATGACAGATCATCTCTTGAGGACAACTGTACCGATTTTGATGAACACTCACACTCACAATTGGACCCGGTTGTCGAGATTTAGAAAACAGTCGTGCGAAACCGGGGCGGATCGTTAATCAGCATATAAAATTGGGAGTACAAATTGGATTGGGTTATTTGGATTGCACTGCCGGGAATATAGTACAGATAGATAGTCCACCTATGACCATCTTTGTACGGACTTGGCATTATTTTCAAAATCGAAAAGTTTTTTAATCTTTTTTGAATACTACTCTCTATAAGTCTTATTGAAAAATAAGACCTTCAGTTACCATCGTCCTATTTAGGCTCATTTTAGTCGTAATAGCGGTCAAACCGCGAACTCTATACGCTCATTATCAAGAAAGCCCACGTATTGTGATTTGTGACGGGCAACTACGGAACGCCACCTCTACATTGGGCGTGGCCCGACAGGCACTCTGCCAGTTTTTTTATTTATTTCCCAATTGCTATTAGTTTGTATGCGTTTGTTTGCTTCTGTCAACTGTTACGACACTCACGAGGACGATGTGGGGTAGCGGATATTCTTAAACCGCCACTACGTGGTCAGACGTTTTATTGACTGGAAGGAATAAATGATCAGTGTCGATTACAATTTACCATCAGATATCGTAGACAATCCAGGAATTCAAACTGTCATAATAAATTCTGTGACTTGGTACTGAAAGGGCCAGTTTTTTTAAGAAATGAGATTTTAAAGCCGAAATACATAATGCACACTTACTTAGTACTTTTTCAATAATATGGCTTTAAAATCTCTTTTCTTTAAAAAAAACTTATTTTTCCCCTTTTAGCACCAGGTCACAGAATTAATAATTAGTGTTGTAAGGCATTCATTACAATGTGTTTTCTAACCTTGCTGAAACAAATCTTAGACCAAACTCTATATAACAAACCTTATTGTAGCAAATTACTTATTATAAAGAATATTTTCTTATCCTCTTCAAAATTGTGATACTAAGGTTGACTGTATAAGCTTATTTCGTTATAAATTTACGTCTTAATTTAGGTTACATTACATGGGGTTTAGTTGAACTGCTACCTATCTCAAGCCGTGAGACCGAATGTAGAATTTCAAATTAAAAGAAAAAAATCACTAAGATTTTGTCAAAACATGAGTATTTCGCCATATTTAGCGTGCGGTTACTTAACTAAATTTTCGATACTATAAGGTCGCTTGTAGGCGAAGGTTTGCTAAGGGATAATGATAGACAGCTGCGGAAACGGTTCTTCTAACGTAGGACCGACTTTACGACAGCAACGCCCACAGGCCAGCCAACGCCAACGCCACCAGGTGTGTAGGCTGCCAGGTTAACCTTATCAAGAATATTTTTGTTTCTGGCCTAATTGGGAAAATTTATAAACAGAACTTGCATTTAAAATTAATGAATTTAATGACAACATCACCAAGATGCCATGTGTGATAAAAACCTCGTTAAAATCAAATCATTATAATAACTTATATAATATGTATATGTATATTGCAAACACAAGTTTCGAAGATCATAAATTAACATTTATATTACATTTATATTATAATTAAAAATTGCACAGTAGTGGACCGCCAAGCATCCAGATGATGTGGATGGTAACGTGAATACTTGTACCTGTATTCACAAATAAAATAAAATTTAATTTTTTGAAATTTTTTGAATTTGTTAATAAGTCTACTTTTACTTAGATAATGCTGGTTTTACAGCTAAATGAGTTGACTCGATCGGGTCAGAATTGTCCCTCTTGAGTAGGGGTGCCACTCGTACTATAATATATTTCAGTCAATTGTACTATACTTATTATAGAAAAATGATATAGTACGTAAAATACTACATTTTATCCCTAACTCTATTGCTAATAAATTCAACTTTATACCGTGATTGGAAGTCTGGAACAAGAAGTTATACGTAAAGAATTTTTTCCATCATGATTGTAAAAATGAAAGAAAAAAGATAAAGAGCAAGTATTAATTTGATGAAAAATTAATGATAATTTTTTTAAAAGAATCTAAATTGCTCAAACTTCTATAATTATTTTAAAGGTAAGCTGATTAGATCATTGATGACCAAAGCAAAAAGCAATAACAAATATATATGAAAAAAATACATAAAGATTAAACATAAATGTGTACTTTTTTCTCCAGAATTTCAGAAAAGTACTATATTTTTGTATCCTTTTCTTTTTTTAAAAGGCGCAACCCTATTCTTAAGCCACTTTAACTTTGAGTCATGACTCCGAAATTAAAATGATTATCAAATCGAATTGGGGAATTGAACGTTAGAACGCAAAGTTTACATAATGCCCAAGATCGTCAATGACCGATTACAAATTGGTTTATTGGCTCCAATATTTTATATTTGTACAAATATGGCTAATGATGTAATGATAATAACAATAGTTTATTCCGCCATAGAAAATATTATCTTGCATATTATTTACAGTGACGTGGAGTCATTGTAAATCCAGCACCCCGTTTCGACCAATGCGTGTATTAAGGGAAGACTATGGGAAAAGCCAGAAAATGTTTATGGCTTACGATAGCAGTATAATCATCTCACTTACACCATGCCTATGAGCCCTGATACGATGAAGCTTTAAAAGCCAAAAAGGTTAATAGCACTTATATTACAGAAACTAGAGAGCCAAATGATGAATACCTAAAACTCCGACGAATCAGCGCCAAATATGCGAGGCGTCTAATACTGCGACATCCACCCGCTGGTCTAGACGTGGTTTCAACCTGGTAGAGCCGCACTGCAGCTATATTATGGTTGCAGCACGAATGGGTCGGGGTCCAATCGGGGAAAGACCATGCTTTCACAGAAAACCAACGTAATTAAGTCTACCTATAAGAATACCTAAACATAATGTTTATTTTGAGTATTTAGTGCTAATTTGTTAAGAAATGGCCAAATAAATATCTCTTTCTTTCTTTCTTTCTTTTATAAAATAGTACCATAATGCTGCTGTGTTTCGTATAGAGACCAGAGACCCTTTTTACTAATAACGAGCATTCTATCCTTCTCCTCGGGGGTCTGAATTTAGATTCGTAATCGTGAACAGATGCAGATGTCTATGGGCCACAGTATCCACTTACCATCATAGTAGACTGTGTACTCGTTTGTCACCCTTATTCTATAAAAAAGCGAGAACATTATGCTAAGCCTCTAAACTCTCTATGAACATGATCCTACAAAAGGTCATGTTCAGTGATGGTCTTACAGCCAGACTTTCAAAGACTTCATCCGCTGTTTCTTCGGGCTTATTTGGGTGGTGGGATAATTTTTCCCACAATTTATATTAGACCACCCCTGAAATATATTATTATTTATTTTAAAAAAAAGCATGTTTAAAATCAGTTCGCTATTGACCAAGATATAATGAAGATCCCCTTAGAAGATGGCTTTAAAATAGACATTCACTTTAATACAATTTTAACAACTTCTCCAGCTATTATAAAAAGTGGTTTATAATTTGGTTCAGGCTTTATCAAACTGGAATCTGTTTCACGAAAGAAGTCCCGCAAAAATATACGTGGTAGACCCACGCAGCAGCTATTTATTATGCTCGACCGCTGTAGAAGCACAATCTCGAAGAACACCAGCGTCAAATAGCAACTTAATGCAGCTGTGTTTCGTATCGTGTGTGTAGAGAACCGGAGAACCTTTTTACTGAAAACGAGGCCTTTTATCTTAGCCCTGAGGGATGACAACGCATCTGCTTTTTGATTCTTATTTGAAAATATATGTCTAATGGCCACAGCATTCACTTATTATCAGAAGAACTGTGTTCGTTTCTTACCTATATTCTATTTTTTTTAATGCGAACTGAAACGTAAAGAATGAAGTTTGACAGCATATGTCAAATATCGTGAACTGTCGCGCCACGGCTAAGGGACTTCTTTAATTAAAATAACTGACCTTAAGAGAGAGAGACATTAAGCCTTTTATCAATAAACTACTTTTTGTAATAAGACGGTACATGATTTATTAGAAATATTTACATAGTATTTTGTAATGAAACAGTTCTAAATACTTGAATTGACTCGAAGTTTACGCGCGCATTATGGCCGCGCGAACTTGACATTGTCTATTCCTGCGACGGAAGCGCGTCGGAAACGAAGGGGTAACAATGTTTCGAGGAAGCGGCTTGGCGACAATCGCTAATTTCGTACAATGTTTGTTGAACACAGTGTGTGCATTTAATGTCTTTGTTGTTAGCTAAAGTCGGTAGTTTTGAGACCTGTTAATGATGGCGTTAAATGCGTTTTAGTTTTAAACGCTCCGTTACGACAATTTTTTTGTTATTTATTCTTTATTGCTTTCCCTATTACAAAAGAATACAAAGCGTGGACTTAATACTCACGTTTAGGGCGATGGGTCACTGGTAGAGAATCTACCAGCATAGAACAAAATTCTCGTACGTCGCGAACACGGGCGCATAGTAGCTTCTATGCGCCCTAAAATTTTACTAATTAAAAATATATCCTTTAAAATTTACGGGATACATTTTTAATTACTAGAATTACCCAGAACGTAATAGTGTGTTTTGCAAAATAATACTGTGACCAGGATTAAGAAAGCAATGTTTCGGTGGTTTGGTCATGTAGAAAGAACGAATGAGGAAAGAGTGACAAAGCAAATTTATGTTCAAAAGTGAATGTAAGAGTCGGATAAGGACATCCTAGGCGAAAGTTTATCGACTAAATTGGCGATATTATATTAAAAATGGGCCAAGTTAGAAGTACCCTTAATAGACGATTATGTTATGTTGATTATGTTATGTTTGTGTGTGTAATTACCCAGAACTTCTTATATCCCTTAAGGTATCCTATATGTAATAAGGGTGACAAACGAACTCACAATCTACCTGACGGTAAGCAAATGCTGTGCCACAGTCACCTACATCTATCCCATTGATCCCAAAATGTCACTCTGTTATTACCCCTGAGGACAAAGATAGGATGCCCCGTTTACCGTAAAAAGAGACTCCGGTTCTCTACACCCACCATACGGAGCACAAAAGCCTTAAGTTGTTATTTTACGCTGGTATTTTGCGAGAGCATGTTTCGTGCCCGGCGCAACCGACCCTTTCTTTCTACAATTATAATATTATAACTGCAGTGTAGCTCCACCACGTTAAAAACCTTTGTCGTCAATATACCACACAGGTAAAATGATACACTGCAGAAAATATGTAGTTTTGCACAAATGCCCCATTTAGGATTGAAGCTAAGGACTCGAGACGTTACGGTCGGACCGCTTGACAATGCGGGTAAGCTAAATGCTGCCTCGTTCGTCTCGTGGTTGTTAACGCGGCTGCTGATCATGAGGTCCCGGGTTTGAATTTCGGATCGGGCCAAACAAATCAGATACGTTTTTCCATCAAGAAATTCTAAGTAGCTGCCCGAGTCAGGAAGTTGATGGTGTCTCACCCCCGTGCCTCGGAAAGCACTTAAAGTCGTTGGTCCTGCGCCTCTTTACCGTCCCATCGGACTATAAGAGTGAGGTAATAGAAATTGCACCTGTGCTTGCGCATATATTTGGGCACTATAATCCTGTCCTGCGCCGATGATTAGACTGGCCGCCGTGACGGAAATTCGGTCTGGAGGACATTATAATTATTATTAAACTAAATTGCATATAACAAATTTCTAATATGTTTCATAAAATCCATAATATTAAATGGATATCTAAACTATTTCTTGGTTATGTTTTGATTCAGTTTGATTAGTAAGCGCTAAGCTTATTTCTTACTTAAATCGCGACAGATGAACGTAATTACAACGAATTGTTATTGATAAATGTGCACTACACGGCGTATTATTGCGCTAGGAGCAACCACATGCCGGAGATCCGGTGGATGAGGCGCATCTGTCCGAGATTCCCACACCCTCGCACGAAGTTTTTCTTAACTGTTCGGAATCATTTTTTTTACAGTAATTCCTATTCGGAAGTAGACGTTTTTGTCTAAGAATCATAGGTTTTTTTTAAGTTAGTTTTTTAAGGAAATTACGATAGTTATTTCTTGAGTAGGTATAAGATTTTTTTTTAAAAATCAAGTTAGTGTATTTACTGTATAATATATTACATTATACGGTATGGTGTTAGGTAAATGAAACGATTGAATGCCCGAATAATAATGAAATGGTAAAACATTTTACATAAAGCATTATAATTAGGAAAATATACAGTAATATAATATAGAGTAGTAACATAGTATTCATAGAATTATTATTTGAACAAACATCACCATACAATACTGGCTGATTATACATAACGCTATTCCGACAGACGTTGTTCTGCCCTTTCCGGCAGATTGCGTAAGTTTATGATGAGTATATGGTGATAAATATGTATATTGTGAAAATACTCAACTCAATACAACCACAGTCGAGAAGTTGTTCAGAAGTTAGACAACCCATAACAGGCGCACTAAAGATCATATGAAAATAATTATTAAATAATCATCAAATAAATTTCATTATTCCTTCAATATAATAAATTTTCGATAAACAGAAAGAATAAGTATACCCGGACAAATAACTATTTATGCCTCTGACAGAAAGTTATATAATTTTTTTAATTTGTACGTGGCAGATCCACAGCATTATGATAACTGCAGCACGAATGGGTCAGCTTGACCGGGGCAGAATACAAGCGTGAATTATCACCATAATACCGCTGTTTCTTATGGTGAGTGTAGTAAACGTTTTTGCTGGTATCGAGGCGTTCGATGAGATAGAGTAGTTTTAAGGGCCACAGCAACACATCATACACTTACTTTTTTAAATATAACTGCTGTTATATTTTTTTTATTATTTTTTTCTGCTCTTTAAAACTTTTGTTGAACATACATACGCTTCTCTATAGATTGCCTCATATGCCCAAGAATAGGCTTATGCAATAGTTACCAAAGTTGACATCATTGAAAAGATAATATGAGGTAGTAGATATTCCTACGTCGCCATGAATAGGCTATGCGGTTGTGTAACTCTGGTGGTAAAGGTGGATAGTTTCGTTTTCATGTATGAGGTGTTTTTTTTTCGTTATATTTCGTAGTACTAAGTAAATATAATTTGACTACCTCGTTGGTCTAGTGGTTGTAGTAGTGCGACTGCTGACCATGAGGTCCTGGATTCGAATCCCGGGTCGGGCCAAAAAATGAATTATTCCGTCAAAAATTCTCAGTAGCTGCCCGGAGTCAGAAAGTTGGCGGTGTCTCACCGTCTGTGCCTCAGAAAGCACGTAAAGCGGTTGGTCCTGCGCTTGATTTCTCTCCGGTCGTGTCGGTTTACCGACCCATCCGATTATGAGAGTGAGGGAATAGAGAGTGCACCTGTGTTTGCGCGTACACTTGGGCACTACAATCCTGTCCTGCGCCGATGGCTAGTCTCCGTTGAGGCTGGCCGCCGTGACCGAAATTCGGTCTGGACGACATTATAAAAGTCAGAGTATAAACGTATCAGTATCAAATTTTAAAATAGTATAACGATGATAAAAAAGAATACAGTCTACCTGGTGGTAAGTGGATACTGTGGCCCACAGACATCAACATCTATTCTCAATTGAAAATCAGAATACAGATGCGTTATCATCCGATTATTAAGATGGAATACCCCGTTTCCAGTGAAATCTCTGGGTCCCTACACTCACCATACGAAACACAGCAACATAAAACTACTACTTTACGCTAGTATTCTGTGAGAGCGTGGTCCTTCCCCGGTTTAGCCAACCCATTCGTGCTACAATTATAACATAACATGGCTCTACCACGTATATTGACGACATATTTTTATAAATATGGGTATTACCTACCAATTTAGATTACAAAATATATTCATAATTAAAAATACAAAGTTGCAGGATGATTCACACCGGCAAACGATGTCCACCAGAGTTAAATAATCGTAATACTGGTTCTATTGCGATCCCCTAATCAGTGGCACGACATCATCTTCAGCTGTAGGTATAACCTAGCCAATGCAATAGCAAAAACATTAGATATATTTTAATAGAATAAGGGTAACTAACAAGCACATAGTCCACCTGATAGTTAGTGGATGCTGTGGCTAGGTTTGCCAGATGGTCGGGGTTCATCTGGATTCACCCGAAGTTTTAAATGATCTCCAAAACTCACAGTTTCCAGTCAAACAACGTCTTAGAAATACTACTAAGGGATCCAAATTGTTGGTGTCTAGTAGTCTATTGCCAAATAGATGTGGCAACCTAAAAATTAAGTGAACTTAGATTAGTTATGTTGCAACAATGTTGAGTCTTTTTGTAGCACCTTAATTTTTTTTTAAAAACTAACTTTTTATTTTAGTATTTATTCATCCCGACAACAACCGCAAACTCCCGATATTTCCAAATTTGCCCAGATATTTTGGTCTTCCGATCTGGCAAACCTAGCTGGGGCCCATAGACATGTACATTTATCCTCGATTACTAATCAAACTGCAGA
The DNA here is from genome assembly GCA_036936625.1 of Parnassius smintheus behrii. Classification (NCBI taxonomy): domain Eukaryota; kingdom Metazoa; phylum Arthropoda; class Insecta; order Lepidoptera; family Papilionidae; genus Parnassius; species Parnassius smintheus. Next base: position 6,835,897 of record JAUPFT010000005.1, on the reverse strand, counting down.
TGCATTGTCTGCACTAAGATAGAACGCCTCGCTTGCAGTAAAAAAGGTCTCTGGTTCTCTACACTTATCATACGAAACACAGCAGCAATAAGCTGCTATTTTGCGCTAGTATTCTGTGAGAGCGTGGTCCATTCGTGCTACATCTACAATATAGCTGCAGCTTGACTCTACCCCGTATAGTAGATAGTCTTCCTCTTAGATTTTTTAAGTTATTTGTTAAATATAATTAACTTGAAAAAGGAATAGAAAACAATAAATTGGAAGATTAGAAAACGATGGCGTGTTAGATAGCGGTGCTCTACAACAGGTGGTAAATCTCGTTCCCACAGAGTACAATAGTGTTTTTTACAACATTCACAAGTGGCATCAGCTCGCGCTCTCACAACCATTTCGAAAAAATATGAGATTAGTGTTGCTACGTATTGTTATCAAAAGTTTTATCGATAATTTTATACGGTTAAATATAATTTTAATGTAACAGTTTTAGTGTAGTGACGGTGTAAGAATATCCAATGTCCCATATCGTCCTCGGTGTTGTGGGAGGCGATAATGGGAAACAAGCCAGGAGATGAGCAGCAGCGGCTTCCTGATAACTCAAAATTATAAAAATACTGATTTTGCCAACCCTTTACTTACTAAAATACTTTCAAGCGTGGCAACTATAGCAAAATCACCCCTATAAGGCAATCCATGGGTTCAGCGGCATGGTCCTTTGAATTATTTTACAAAAACTTCCTGACTTTATTTTTATTTACAAAATATTTCAGCATTAAAACCAATATTCTTAAATAAATCTCAGTCTTTGTTATTTATGATTGAAGCAAAGCCTGTGCTATTGTCTGTGACTCTTTATTTTCTACTACTACTGACTATTGTATTGATCTGTGAATGTACATTATATTACCGTATATATTAATTTATTTGTATTACACTTTATGTGTTAACTGTAACCTGTTTATTTTTAAATAGTCCCACTGAATTTCTTTTAGGTTATTCTCAGGATAGACACAAGTTCGCGCGTTACCCGGTAAAAAGAACCCCTTTGTCTGTATCTCCTCAGTTTCAAGGCACTCCCCTTTTTGCCTCAGCCAGTATCGGAATCCTCGGTGTCGACATATCGAGTGACGTGCAGTTTCGTGGTCACTTGGAAGAGAAGACCAAATTGGCTTCAAAAAAGCTTGGCGTGCTCAGCAGAGCGGGACAGTATCTCATGCCGGCACACCGCCTGCAACTTTACAAGGCGCAAGTTCGGCCGCACATGGAATATTGTTCCCATCTCTGGGCTGGGGCTCCCCAGTGCCAGCTCCTTTCGATTGACCGCATCCAGCGCAGAGCGGCTCGAATCGTCGACGACCGAGTGCTTTCCGATCGGCTCGATTCACTGGCGCTACGAAGAGATGTTCCATATCTTTGCATTTTCTTTCGCATATACCACGGGAAGTGCTCTGAGGAATTATTCGGATTAATCCCAGCCGCCGAATTTCGTGAACGCACTACGCGGCAAACGTCCCGACTCCATCCACACCATCTGAATGCTTAGCGTTCCACCACTGTATGTTTCAGAAGGAGTTTTCTTCCGCGTACGACCTCTCTGTGGAATAGTTTACTACCGCCGATTTTTCCGGACCAATACGACCTAGGGACCTTCAACAAAAGAGCTTACTTCTTTCTAAAGCACTGGCAACGCACTTGCAATTCTCCAGGTGTTGCGGTTGATCATGGGCAGCGGTAATCTCATTTTCTCTTCTATAAAAAAAATATAGAGGTATTCTCCGAACCATTGGTAAATTAAACATAAGTATGGTTTTTCAATAAGTAGGTATTATTTAAAATATATATTGAATAAAATAGTTTTTTCTTCAATATAGATTTTGTTCTTCAATATAAGCTTATTCTATTTTATTTAATTAAACATTAATAGTAGGGCATAACGACGACTGTTGGCGACGAAAATTATGTATTTTTGTATTTATGCAATTAATATTAAAATTACAAGATTAGTGGAAGATACGATGCATTAGATTATAATGGAATTTGAACGGAACGAAGCCTATACAATTGGATACAGTAACATTAAAAAAGAAAAAAACATGTGTACTTACAGTTCACAAGTGGTGGAAGTGAAACCTTCAAATTAAATTAAATATAAATAAATAAAAATTCACGGCAAATCATTTTCAACTACAAGTGCGACATAAAATATTAGACAAAATTTTTATTTTATAGCAAATGAATATTCAAACCTTATTTTTTGATTTAATTTTTGTACAATAAATCAAAGAAATATTTTCTTTCGAGTATGTAAAATTTTGCCGTGTAGTGGCGGTTAAGAATATCCACTATCCCATATCTTCCCGTGGGCGTCGTAAAAGACGACAGAAGGAGACAGGCAGGAGATGGGCAGCAGCATCTTCCTGATCACAGCAACTGTACAACAAAAAACTGCGGTTGCTAACCCGCTCACCAAGCGTGGCAACTTTTTTTTTTTTTTTTATATAGAAGAAGGGGCAAACGAGCATGCGGCTCACCTGATGTTAAGTGACTACCGCCGCCCATGATCAACCGCAACACCAGGAGAATTGCGGGTGCGTTACAACTGCAACTATGACAAATACCCCACATGAGCATATACACAAATAGATGGCCCCCAATCCCCGGTGGCCCTGGCTACGGTGGCGACCATGGTAACGGCAGTGCAGGGGGTGCTAAGAATCTCCGGTGGAGGTTCGGTTGCCACCTAAACCGACTCGACCTGGCAACATACAACGCACGCACCCTGAGGATTGACGTGAAGATCCTGGAGCTGGAAGAAGAGATAGACAAGTTGCGCTAGAATATTATAGGATTATCGGAGGACCTAGGAGATGGGAAGGATACGGTGATTCTCGAATCTGGCAACTTGTTCTATCACCGGGAGGGCGACCATCTGTCTCAAGGAGATATTGGATTAATCTGGCAGCGATCACCGAATGGTTAGAGGCACACTGAACCTGCACGTTAAATTGAAGAGGTCTCCTCTAATGAAGTCATCGCTCCGTCCCCCTCGTGCTCTGATTCAATGTCCCGAAGTCTTTCAGCTCGAGTTACATAACCGTTTTCAGTGCCTAGAAGATTGCAATGCAGTGGACGATATGAATGACAAGCTCGTGGAAACTGTTTATGCGATTGGAGCTAAGTTCTGCAAGACCCGCCGCAGAAGAACACAAAAACTCTCCGATCACACTCTTAATCTCATGGCTGTTAGACGAGAAACGAAACTGCAGTCTTCAACAGATTTGACAGCAAACAGGCAACTGAACAGACAAATCTTTAAATGCATGCGGCAGGACTTACGCTACTTTAATACTGCTCGTATTGAAGAAACGATCAAGCGGAACCAGCGCTCCTAAGTAGAGGCTAGAAAGAGCTAACTGTCAAAGCTGAATACTGAGTGTGGTAGCATCGTTTCCGGGACTTTTGAGATTTTTGTACACATCATCGTTGTAGCCACACGCAAGTGTGAGTAACAATACAAGAGCAAGTCTTATCCGACACTATTCTGATGATATCCAGAACGTCAGTCTGAGCAAGATTAGAATGGCTCTCCAGCACCTTAAAAACGGCAGGGGCCCAGGCGAGGATGGAATTACAGCGGAGCTTCTGAAAGCGGGTGGAACACCGGTACTTAATGTCCTTCAGAAGCTATTCAATTCCGTCCTCCATGTTGGCACTACTCCGGAGGCGTGGCGGAGAAGTGCGGTGGTCTTGTTCTTCAAGAAAGGCGACAACGCTCTCTTGAAGAACTACGAACCAATTGATTGATTCCGATAACGTACTTAACGGGAACCACAGGGTTTTTGTTACATGTTGTATAGTTGTCGATAAATAAATTTAAATGTCCCAACACCATATATTTTTGTGCGTAAATTTCTTCCGCACTCGCGCTCACATGCACTATGGCGCTTGCTACACTGCACACGGCGCTCCCGCGTAACAATAACTAGGAAACTTTGAGTTGGTTCATTTATATCGTAATATTGACAAACAAAAAATTCAATTATAGTATGATGAAAAATATACGCGCAATTCTTCTTAAGTTATACAAATGGATTCCCGCTTGCTCTAGGAGGGCCAGGTTTTATGAATACAAGCGACTGTAGCCCAGGCCGTAAATTTTATAATTTGCAACGAGAGATCGTTCCCTCACGGCATCATATAGTACAGTAGACTCCTGGATCTCGATAGTACCTAGCATTCAGCGACACCACTCTAACACACACAAAAAATTCATTAAAATCGCTCTAGCTGTTATAGGAGTTCAGTGATAAACACTAGGTTTTTGTTTTTCTTTTAATATAATACGGTTGACCAACGACCACACAGTCCATCTGTGGCACATAGACATCTACATTTATCCTCGATTAAGAATCAAAATGCAGATGCGTTATTACCCCAAAGGACTAAAATGGAATGCCTCGTTTCCAGTAAAAAAAGGTCTCCGGTTCTCTACACTCACCATACGAAACGCAGCAGTATTAACCTTCTACTTTACGCCGGTATTGTGTAAGAGCGTAGTCCTACCCCAATCGAGCTGACCCATTCGTGCTACAACTATAATATGGCTGCTGCATGGCTCTGCCACGTACAAACATCATTCATCATCTTTCATTAATTACCGCCTATCGAATACTATAGTATACCTGAGACAATCTGGGGCTGTGGGCTATGGTCAGCAGTGGACTTCTATAGGCCTGAATGGAACAAAATGAAAAAAAAACTACTGTTGGTGTATTTTTCAACCGACCTTGATAATGGTTGGTTTGATAGTGGCAGTACATAGAGAACTTACCTTACATTCTGCTATGTACATATCTGATCATCATTATAAAATAAACTGATAAACTGATTTGGTTCTAATGTTTAAGTAACAATTATAAAAAATTATTCCCTTTGATTTTTCGTTACGTATTTTATTATTCTTAGGCTCTTTTTCTGACCAGGAGTTCGTCTGAGGCACCACTCTCTTATCTATTACTGCCGGTTATCCCATTGTTGTGTTTTGGTTTGAAGTAATTACAGGCCGTGAGACATTTCATCTTATTCTCTTCTACGTTTGAAAGAGCAAATGTCCATGATCGTTTGTCACTTTCTAATTAAAAATCTTAACTTTCTTTTATACTCTATGCCAACCATAAGGATGGAAAAATAGCCTCAGCCTGCCATGCCTCAGCAGATCTCCCGATACCATTAAAATATCTTTACTAAAATTACACAAGCGTATAAAAGCCCAACTCTTGAACATACATACTAAATTCTATTTATAACTGTAGCAGAAATGAAATCGTTTTTATAATGAAATTTGTATTTAAATCAAGGTATTTTGTATGGTGAGTGAATCGAAGTGCCCTTTCACTGGAAACGAGGCATTTCATCTTATTGGTCAGGGGTGACAACGCATTTCGATTCTTACCGTAGCAACCGCTACCACTTCGTGAACTGATGTACTTAATCGGCGTGTAAAAGCTCACAGATACGGTTTTTTATGGGATAAGGGTAACAAACGAGCACATCAGGTGGTAGGTAACTGGTTGTTGTGGCCGATAGACATTTAGGTACATTTATCCTCGATTACGAATCAAAATGCAGATGCGTTGTCACCCGTGAAGACTAGAGGAAAATGACTCATTTCCAGTAAAAAGGGTCTCCGGTTCCCTACACTCACCATCCGAAACACAGCAGCGTTAAGCTGCTATTTTACGCTGGTATTTTGTGAGAGCGTGGTGCTTTCCCGGTCGAACCGACCAATTCATGCTACAACTATAGATACTACTAATATAGCTGCAGCGTGGTTCCACCACGTAAAAACGGTAAAAGCTACCAGCTCCTCTATCGTTAGAGCCGACGTCTCGTACCTTTGACACTGCTTCCTGTGGTTGATCCTGAGATATATTCACTAACTGACTGGCCTGTTGGTCTAGTGGTTAGTGACTCTGACTGCTAAGCCGGAGGTCGTGGGTTCGATTCCCACCCAGGACAATTGTTTGTGTGATGAGCACGATCATTTGTTCTGTATCCGGGTGTAATTTATCTATAATATTTATGTATTTAGAAATATATAAGTATGTTTATCAGTTGTCTAGTACCCATAACACAAGCTCTGCTTAGCTTGAGACTAGATGGCGTTGTGTGATAATTAAAAAAAAAAGCATTAATGTAAAAAAGGTTAGTCACATTGTTGTACATTGTGTCATGTTTTATATGCCGTAGTAGCTCATAAAGAAAAGCAATGTCTCTCTCAAATGCAAAGCAATGTATATCGATTAAGCAATGTTCTACAAACTATAATTTTTTTGTCAACAAACTTACTGAATAGGACTAAGTGGTCATTTTACGTCTGGCGTATAAAAAATAAATTTTATTTACTACGTATATTAAATGTCTGTTGGGTAAACCACTATTTATCGAAAGCCATTAGATTTTTATAGAATTTCTCATATTTATTTTTATAGTTTAAGAGTGACAAACGATCACACAGTCCACCTGATGGTAAGTGGTTGCTGTGGCCCATGGACACCTACATCTATCCTCAATTACGAATCAAAATCCAGATGCGTTGTCACACATGAGGACTAAGATGGAACGCCTCGTTTCTAGTATAAAGGGTCTCCGGTTCTCTACACTCACCATACGAAACACAGCGATGTGCAGTTGCTACTTTACGCTAGTATTATGAGAGAGCGTGGTCCTTACCCGGTTGAGCCGACCCATTCGTGCTACAACTACTAATATAGCTGCAGCATGGCTTTACCACGTCTGTCTCTCGTCTCTCATAGTAGTCATCCCTCACTCCTTGCTTGTTAAACGGAAAAAGACTTGAAAAAGCTTTCAAATTAGCCCTACCTATCATCGCTGCAATTGGTGGCCCAGTTGCCTCAATTTCCTGTAGCATTAACCTCCTTATTCATAAAAAAATTAAACGGTTGATTAGTTAAATTGTGTTTCGTCTCATTCCGACATTTTCGAGACACTTGTTGCTAGAAAGTGACAAAACACTATTTAACTAATTAAGTGTTTAAACACGTTTATGAATAGGGGGGTTATTTAATAAATTTCGCACCCAATTGCCGCACATTGTCGCCGGAAAAATTCTACTTCGTCGTTGCATGACTTCAAAGTGTATATAATAGAAGTTATTTATTTTAATATTAGCAAGGGTGATATGACATGCGCTCTATAGTGGCACATTAATTTAAAACTTTGCTAATCCACGACTTTTTCTGCCACTAGGGCGGCGCTACTTGACAATTAGGTATAATATTTGACAGCTTTCATAGTGGATTGGAGATTTGTTCGAAAAATGTAAGGATTAATGTTTCTCTCCGAAATACACAAATTTTACCTGATTAAATGTATTTTATAGATTAGAAATGGATGAACCAAACTACGTATAGGTATATATGTCGTAGAATAATTAGATAAACCGAATTTTCCGCAAAAAAATCTAGGGATATCGCAAAAACACGGATAATTAGACAATGGCTACGGCATTTCTCAATCTTACTGAAAAAATATTAGGGGTTTTGCAACTTTGAATATACTTTAACTCTGATTGGTTTGATTTTGGTTTATTGGCGTATAGTTTATGAGTAATGACTTTTTTATAAAATCATAACCTCACTTTTTAGACAGGCATATTTGACCCAAAGTTACTTCTGTAACAGCTTCGGCGCTGCAGAAAGTGCAGCCCTTTCGCCTTTGCGTAGCCAATCATAGGCAGCTACCAGCCTCAGCCGCTACGGCTCGCACGGGTGCTCTCCCTCCGCGCTAACGGCTTTACAAAAACACTAGGGGTAGGGCAGACAAGACTACGTGAAATAGGGGCGTGCTAATTCGGTTTTAGAACTGATTCGACCAATGGTCTAATTATCCGTGTTTTCGCGACACGACACCCCTAGATTTTTGCGGAAAACTGGGTTTACCTAATTATCCTACAACATAAACAACAAGTAACCTACACTAAAAACAATTCATTCAGATCATTCGGGATTCGGTCGGTTTTCGACTCATTCACAATTCACACCGATCACGAGTTAAAAAGGTTCCGTCAATTGTTTGTGATTGGTTGTACCGGAACATTCAAAAACAGATTAATGATACACACACATTTCACATTTTTTTACAGATTTTTATGTGGTAAAGCCATGCTGCAGTTATATTAGTAATATATTTGTAGCATGAATGGGTTGGCACGACCGGGGAAGGACCACGCTCTCACAGAATATCAGCGTCAAATAGTAGCCTGATGCTGCTGTTTTTCGTAGGTGAGTGTAGAGAACTGGAGACCCTTTCTACTGGAAACTAGGCATTCCATCTAAGTCCTCACGGGTGACAACGCATCTGCATTTTGTTTCGTAATCGAGGATAGATGTAGATGTCTATGGGCCACAGCAACCACTTACCATCAGGAATCTGGACTGTGTGCTCGTTTGTCACCCTATCCTATAAAGAAAAAAATGAACCGTCAATACTTTTAAGTGTACTATCTCAAACGAACGAACCATTCATAGTCATGTCTAGTTCTCTTTAGTTCCATAAGACTATGTGCCGCAACGTATATTTCTCTCTCTTATTAGCAACATACATTTCTTTGGTCTATTTGTTTTAGTGTGCTGTTTGTGAACACTGTATATCGTGGGGATACCATATCTACTTCTTTTTACTAAAAATATAATTGGCAAAAGTAGTGTATATATTTTTTAAAGTGTATAATGGCTTGCATGATATAACATAAGGCCCCTGGTCTTCTTTAACTTCTTAATGAGACTTAAAAATTCACTTAGTAGTCTTCTCTTTATAGAAATGTCTTGAAGCTTTAAAACTGTTTCACGCAATGGTCTGGACTTTGAATCATAGTACACGGATTGTTGCTCTGCGGTGTGAAGACTTTATATCTGGCAAATACAAGATAGTTACACAACAATCTACAATAGTCTATGAATTCTTTAGGGCATCTCATATAATTGTGTCTCACAACACTCACAGTACAAAATCTTTAAGCGACTGTCTAAACAAAAACTTAGTAACTCACACAAATAATAAGCAGAGATATTTTTTTAATGAAACAAAATAAAATGTTTTCTAACAGAAATATATGTATATATTTTATATACAAACATTGTATAAAAATTATTTCTACATTACATGTTGTTACATATCTTAGGAATGATTTGACTAGTTATTTATTAAACTATTGTCTCTTGCGGATTCTAGATTATAGCTGAACGATTATATACCTAGTTTCTATCCAGCTGATGTTTAAACATATCATATAGAACAGAACAAAGCCTGTACAAGGGTAGTCCAACAACTGTGAAGTAATCACCTTCCACTCTTTCCACAAATGTGCCTCCGACTCCTTGTATACCATAGCCACCAGCTTTGTCCCTAAAACATTATTAAATTTGTGAATAATATTATTGTGGTTATAGCACGAATGAGTCAGCTCGATCGGGGAAGGACTCTCACAGATTATCAGCATAAAATAGCAGCTTAATACTGCTGTTTTGTAAGGTGAGTGTAGAGATCCAAAGACCCTTTTTACTGGAAAAGAGGCATTTTGTCGTAGTCCTCAGAGGTGACAAACAACGCATCTGCATTTTGATTCTTAATCGAGGATAAATTTAGATGTCTATGGGTTACAGCATCCACTTACCATCAGGTGTGCTCGTATGTCAACCTTATTCTATGAAAATAAAAAATAAATGTAATTAGTTTCGTTTTTCATGTTTTATTACAAAAACAATTTGAAGTGTGTACTTTCTTTTTACTATTTCCATCTTTTCATTCATTACAGCCTGCAAATTAAATAATTAAAGTTGAAGAGGTCTTTTCCATAGATTGCCTCGTAGAGGGAACATTTGCCACAGTTCCCGCTCTTAGCAAGTAGGTTTGGCAACTACAATGCTTTTATTACATTGAGTTGTTATCGGAAAGATGCTGCTGCATATCTCCTGTGTCAGTTTGCCTCTGTGGCCTCGTACAACACCCGTGGGATGATTATAGGTTAGTGGATATTCTTACACCACTACTACATAGTTAGGTACCACAGGAGTAGAATCGCCCTCCACCGTTTCCCTTCGCTGGAGATGCGTAGTATTTTTATACTAATCCGCGAAAACTCGCGCTGTGAGCATTTTGCTCACGATAAATTTAAAAATGGCACCATTCAGTCAAAAATCTACCTGACAGTCTCCTACGCTGTGTAGCTGAGCTTTTTTGAACGCTCCAAGGCGCGGGGTTTCGCTCATCGCGCGAGTTTTGATGTAAGTATTATTTTTGTAACTTTTTTTTTCAAATGTTTATATTTTTATATTCTAACTTTATTGTCATTTTTTTTTTAATTAACAGTGGTGGTTTGTGTATAAACTACAATTTGAAATAATAAATTGTGATCTATGTTTATTGTAGATGGATAAAAAGGAGCAACAAACTGTGGCGTGGCCGCGTGGCTGATTGACAGAGCAGAGTGACGGAGATAGTGAGCACAGTGAACATTGCACCGACACAGAACAGTCATCATATGAAGATGAAGAAGGTGAGAATTATTCAAGTCAATCCAGGCACGGTTTATATTACTTAGGCAAGGATAACATTACCAAGTGAAATTATCATCCACAACATATCAATGTAAGAACAAGGTCAAATAACATAGTTGACAATAGACCAGGAGTAAAACCAAAGGTAAGATGCTAAACATATTATTGAATGTTTTCTCCTCTTTGTAAGTGAGGACATGCTTTCTAAAATTGTTTTTTACACAAATAATTACATTAAAAAAATCATGGACCGTTATGCAAGAGACAAAGACTAAAGAGACAGATATCATAGAGATAAAAGCATTTATTGGGCTTTTGTACATAGCTGGTATGAAGAAAATGAATCACTTAAATTTAAAAAAATGTGGGAGACAGATGGCTCTGCTCCTAATATATTTCGAACTGTCATGAATCGCAACCAATTTATGTTTTTGATGAGATGCATTTGATTTGATGATATACAGACTCCTCAGGAGAGATCTGAATCTGACAATATTGCACCAATATGCGAAATATTTGATTTATTTGTTGAAAAATGTCGGGCTAACTATCAAGTTGGAGAAAATGTAACTATAGATGAAATGTTAGAATTTTTCCAGGGTTCTTGCAAATTCCGAATGTACATCGCTAACAAACCAGCCAAATATGGCATAATAGTGTATGCCTGCAGGATGCGCATTCATATTATACAAGTAATTTAGAGATTTGTCCAGATATGATAATTCTCCATCTGCTGTTGTTACCCGTTTATCAAAAGATATTCAAAATTCTGGAAGAAATATTACAGCAGATAATTATTTTACATCTATCTCATTGACTGACGAATTGCTGACTAAACATACTACTTTGGTTGGTACTATACGAAAAAACAAAGGGGAAATTCCACTTATGTTTAAGACCAAAGCCCAGTAGTATTTTTGGGTTTCATAATATGGGCAAGGTTCTGGTATATCAAACAAAAAAATGTTCTTATGATTAGTACTCTTCATAATGATGACCAAATAGATCCTGAACCTGGAGATGATGCAATACCTGGAATAATTACATTTTACAGTAAAACCACAGGTAGGGTAGATGTTGTCGATAGATTAAATTAAGAATACTATGTAGCTCGAGTTGCCTGTAGGTGGCCACTGATTTTTTTTTCCATTTTAAAAATAGCAGGTATCAATTGTCAAATTATTTATCATGGAAATTGTTATGATTTGATCACAAGGAGGGAATAATTGAAAAAGCTGTCTCTCACACTAACTCAAGAACACATCAACCGAAGAAACTCTTTGCAAAATATATTGTATCCCCTTAAACAGATTATAGCACGATTTTCAGACGTAAGAAACAAGTCTGACAGCTAAAACTGCATGGAGGCACTTGAGATAAGACCCCTTGACATCCCCCACACAGTGACAGACTCCTCAAATTCAGAAAACTTGATACTAAACCCTACCCCTGAATTCTACCATCGTACACTTTACACAGCAACAGAACTGAAAATTCCATCTTCATAATCTCAATGGTTGACAGTCCACTAACATGCATATTACATGAAATTTTCTGCCTTGCACAACCACACTGTAGTATTTACCGTTATTGGAGGTTTTTCCAATATGACTTAGGGACCTTCAAGAAGATTACTACTTTCTAAGAGTATGCACCTGCAATTCCCCTGGGGTTGCAGATGTTCATAGGCGACGGTGATCACTTACCATTAGGTGAACCATAGACTAGTTTGTCTCTTCTCCTGCGACAAAAAAAAACCTTTAAACTACCACACCAATATTGTTTATTTTATTTTCTTATTCGTATGTTGCCGCAAATTAAACCAAATTAAGTACTAACATGGGTTCTCCTGTGGATATGTAGCCTAGGATCTGCTCTTTATCCATTTTACCAAACACAACATTAGTCTTTTCAGTAAACTTGACAACTTTTTCAAATGACTTTACCACCACACCTGTATATACTGTATGAGATCTGCCTGATAGCCTGAAAAAATATTAATCAGATTTCTCAAGTTACAGTTACAAGTCAATTTGTATCTAAGAGGAAAATAAAAAGAAAGATAAGATATAATTAGAAAATCAAAACAACTGGTTATATAAAGATTATATGGTTATACAAATTTTATATGTGGTAGAGCCATGCTGCAGTTGTATTAGTTGTATAGTTGTAGCACGAATGGGTCGGCTCGACCGGGGAAGGACCACACTCTCACAGAATACCAGCATGAAATAGTAGCTTAACACTGCTGTGTTTCGAATGGTGAGTGTAGAGACTGGAGACCCTTTTTACTGGAAACAAGGCATTACATCTTAGTCCTCACGGGTGACAACGCATCTGCATTATGATTTGTAACCGAGTATAGATGTAGACGTCTAGGGGCCGCAGCAACAACTTACCATCAGGTGGACTGTGTGCTCGTTTGTCACCCTACCCTATAAAAAAAATAAAAAAAAATAAAAACTTCACCTTGACAACATTTCAAATGCTTCCTTCTCAGAAGTAGGTTTACCAAATAATTCGCCTTCCAATGTCACCATTGTGTCAGCACCAATAACAACATCTGGTTTGTGACCCTGTTTCTTTAACCTATCGTCAACTTCAAGAACTTTCTGCAACGCTGTTTCTTCTACAAATTCTGAGAAACTATTATAACTTTTAGGATCCAAGTTTTCCTCAAATAGTGACGGACACAGGCTTACTTTCAGACCCTTTAAGTAATATATTTTGAAGATATTATTGTATGCAAAATCAGCACGTAAGAAAAGCAAAAGATACTAAAAGAAAAATTCCTATTTAAATTATAATAACTCACTATGTTTTCGACGAGTTCTTTTCGTCTTGGAGAACCACTAGCTAATACTATGTTTTTCTGTTTTAATATATGCATTACAGGTTGCAACATTATTATCTTTAATTAATGTAGTAATTATTTAACAAAAACAGTGCAAATAGGATTACTAACATAGATCATAGATTACTGCGTATATACTAGAGAATTACTAATTTAAATTTCAGTTTCAGTTTCCAGTGGTTTTTCAGTATGTAATAAAGGTACTCTGTGCAGTGGTTTTTAGTCATAGATTACTGTTTTTAGTCTTCACCACAGAGTACATTATATATACCTGGAACTTCACTCTTCAGTTTCGTAGGCATGACACCGATATTTCAAAATCAAAACGTAACTAATAACGTTATGTTATCAAAATATCATATCATTTCGATAAACCTAAGTCACAAATTAATAAGAGTACTAACTATGGAGTGTAGAGGTAAGGAGTACAGACCACAGAATACATTTACCCTGACGGGGTACAGACCCTGTATAAAAAAGTATCCGTAGGAAAGCGTTAATTAAGAGTGGCGCCACTGTAGCTACAGTCTGACTTTTTTTTATTACACAGACCATAATTCTTTTTACAATAATTCGTTTTTGCTTTCAAAATTATTATTTTCATAATCACTCCCAACGTATTTTACGGCGATTTAGTGGAGAGTTTTTGAACTGTTATTTACTGCTCACAGATGGACACTTTATCAAACATTCTCCTATGGGAGTTACGTACGTATTAATCTAGTTATGATCTATATACAAAAAACACTATTTACACATTACACTATTATTTACAGATTAAAAATCGTAATTTTCAACTAATAAACACAATAATATTGTTTTGTTTATTTACGTACTTAAACACTAATTTGTAGGTGCATCTATAAAATGCCGGTTGGATTTCATCACTTGTAGGAATTGAGGGTATATCGAGAAACCCTCCCACTCGTTTGTGCGGTATAAAAATCAATGTAGGTGCAGAGCGCAAGAGATTCCGCTTTAGTCGTTTCGCGAGTGAAGTCGGTCTTACGCGTGCTAAGATAATCGTTGTTTCGTCCATTGTGGTGATTCTTCTGGTGCGGGCAAGAAGGATGGCGTTGCTGAGAGGTTGTGCTGTGTTACGTAGAGATGGGTAAGGTTGCTGTTGGTTTGCATAATTTGGTGTTATCATGTAGTTGTGTCCTTCACATTGCACTGGTGTGTAATTGTGATGGGGACATACTGCGGTATGGTCGAACTGTAATTACTCTATGTTGAATGTATAGAGCGTTACGTTGTCCTATTATTAATAACGATAAATTGCGTACGCAAGAGAGCAAGTTGAACATCAGCTCTCACACTTTTACCATTTTAATAATTAACGCTATCCTATTATTTCCCACACAATTGGCTTATCGTGTTGTACTTTCCGACAAATTAATATAAAGTTTAAAAATTGTCTCTTAATTCAATAAACACGCGTAATAACTAGGTACTTATAAAATTACGTTACTGTCAGTTGGTTACGTAATCAGTTTACAATAACAATTGAATGTACAAAAATCAAAACAAAACTTTTGCCTCCTCAAATTTTACTTTTACTTTACACGCAATAATATTTATTTTGATTATAGATATAAGTGTGAATGGTGCGTAATAGTCAAAATATTTTTTGAAGAGCAAATTTACGTAATTATGCTCCTTAGTTTATTTCTTTTAAGTAAGCCTATTTGATTGACAAGTTTTCGAACAGATCGGATGGCATGGAGTCTCGTCCGGACCGCGCTAGTGAGCGGTCTCGTCCGCCGGTCGTAGACTCCCTCTATCGACCTCTATCGATCTATTATCTTCAACGCCTGCTTCAACCTTAGTTATTTTCCCACTACGTGGAAAGAGGCAACTGTGATTGGAATTCCCAAGCCAGGCAAGCCTCTCAACCTCCGTCCAGCCATCGCCCCATTAGCCTCCTCAAGGCAATGGGCAAGCTCTTCGAAAGAGTCATCCAAACACGGATGAGGCGCTATCTGTTTCCCACAGACGGCGACCCTCTTATCATTCCCCATCAATTCGGTTTCCGAGCCAAACACTCATGTCCCCAACAAGTTCACCGCATTGTGGAATATATCCTCAGCGGTTTCTATCCTCGACGTCATAAGACCATCGCGGTCTTCTTCGATATAGCCAAAGCTTTCGATAGAGTCTGGCACACAGGCCTCATCTACAAGCTCTACAAAATAGGTCTCCCCGATAGTCTAGTTCGTCTCGTGGCCTCCTATTTGAAACATCGTACCTTTCGTTTTAGACACGAAGGCACGCTATCTTCACAGCGAACTATCAAGGCTGGTGTCCCTCAGGGCTCAGTACTTGCTCCTCTGCTGTACATCCTGTTCACCAACGACATTCCCATCCCGTCGAAAGGTGTTCAACTCTCCCTCTTCGCAGACGACACTGCCATCTACTGCAAAGGTGTCTCACTACCCTTCATACGGAACAAGATCCAAAAGTCAGTTGATGACCTAGGAGCTTGGTTCAAAAATGGCGCATCGATGTGAACCCGGAGAAGAGCTCCACCGTTCATTTCGATTATAAACGACGCCGTCTCAAAAACACTCCACCAATACGTATGCTAGGGACCCCTGTCCCCTGGCATACGTCCGCCAAATATTTAGGTCTCACTCTAGACACAGGGCTCACTTTCAGGCTCCACGTCAAAAGAGTAACCCGTCACGCACAGATTTTATCTGAGTAGGCTCAACAGTATGTTGGGCCGACACAGTAAAATGTCCCTCCGAAACAAGCGCACCCTTTACAAGGTCTGTATACGACCCGTCATGTCCTACGCGGGCCCGTCTTTGCCCACGCAAACCCTAATATTTTAAATGAACTCCAAATAGTTCAGAACCTCTTCTGTCGTCGAGCTGCGAACGCACCTTGGTACGTCCGTAATGCCGACCTTCATCGGGACTTAGAGCTCCCAACAATTCAACAATTCCTTAAAAAACTCTCTGAGAACTTCTTCAAAGCCTCAGAGTCGCACCCAAACAATTTAATTCGTGAGGCGGCTTCTTATGCAGCCCCACCCCCCTCTCGCTATCGAGTCCGCAGGCCGAGAAACTCTCTCTCGGACCCGCCTAATAAACTGTCAAACGACCTGAACTGCCTCCTGGCGGCTCAGGCCAACTTATTGCAACAGGTTAAATTATTGTATTAACCAAGATTAATTTGCATTCGTAGGCACTCCCTCAGCGGCTCTTAGCCGCCTGCGCCCTCTTTTCCCAAAAGAGGGTCGCTCATGATAAGGCACAATAAAGCTTAATCAGCCGGCTGCCTGTCCCCAAAGGCGGTTTTTAGAGGGTATCACTTAGGGTCCCCGGTAGAACAGTGAGTCCCTCATAACCACGATAGACCGGCTATCGTGGTATGCTTAATGCATTTTCCGCCTCCCTACGTACAGGGCGCAAAAAAAAAAGTGCGCGCGCGTAGTCGTTGAGCGGCGGCGGCGTGGAATACAGCTCCGGAACAGCAAGAAGAAGCGAGCTGCGGCGTTGAAGAAACTGCTCCCCATTGGTCGACGGATACGTGACGATAGCGGCGTGTGAAGTCGATGTGGCGCTGAATGATATTTGCGGCTGCTTCTTGTTTCTTTATAAGAACGTAAAATTATCTATATGCAGTCCGCAGTATCTCAGTAGCCAGGGATAGTTAGAAAATAAATGTTTTTTATCTTCGCCTTCCGCGTTATGGTAGCAGCAGAGTATATATTATTTATTCCCGTTTAGGGTTGATTAGTCTGGCTGCTACACGTACTTGTACGGCTCCCAAGACCGGCCCATAGATATGGGTTGTGAGGATTGTCCGGGTAATGGGGTTACTCCCCGAGGCCCGTAACCTGCATGGGATAAACAATAGTAGTCCCATAGCAGATGACAAACAACGGATGGCATATGCATTAAGCACCTACGCAGATGTCGGTTCAAGCATTCAGCCTTCGTCGGAAATACTTGGGCTTGACAACCCACTACGCTCCATACTTTGATGTGAAGACCTGGTAGCGTAAATACGTCTCACTCACATCACTAAAGCAGCGCCATAGACTAATATATAATATAATAGTAGATATAATATAATAATAGATTTCTCTGTTTACGATACTGAAGAACTCGGAACAATGGGTGCGTTTGGCGGAAAAAAAGCGCTTGTAAGCAAAATGGGAGTAATAGTGTTCTGTGGCAAAAAGGCGATCGTAAGTGGTAAGCGCTGTCAAATCATAAGTATATTTTTTTTTAGCTATTTTCCTCTAGGACACGAAATTAGTTTTAACCGGGGAACCTAACCTAATTTAAATGTATGTTTGTAAAGTATTCATATTAAAAACTTACCAATCATGAATTTTTAATAACATGTATAATATGTTTATTCATGTCATTATATTACTTAAAACTAATATTGCACAAAACAACTTATAAACTCTACTTCAAAACAAACAAATTAAATAAGCAAAATGGCGGATTGTGTCGGCTGTCGGCGCTACTGAAGTTAGCGAACGTGTCCTGGCCGAAAACTGTTTAGTTTCGCCATTTTGCTTACAAGCGCTTTTATCTGCCAAACGCACCCAATATGCTTTATAAGTTTTTTTTATAGTTATTGTTCTGAGCTAGAGAATCAGTGCTCATTTGCCGGTGACCACAGACTAAATAGTTCATGGAGGTTCTCTAACCTCCATGTTACGCATGGCGGTGACAGCAAGACGTTGCACATTGGAACTAACGCGCTGATTTCACAAAAAAACTCTCGGAATGCCATCGTGTGCCTTTCGAAAGTGCAATAATAATTCTAGAAACACAAATAAAGCCCAAGGTGTAACATTTCACTCGTAAGTATCTATATTTTATTAAATTTTGTATTTATTTCATTCCGATGTCCGAAGATACCACGAAATAATTACAGGCAAACGAAAACTGCGACAGAGAAGGTAGTATATACAATTTCCGTAAGATGACACTACTGTCTCAGTACTCTTCTAATAACAAATTTAGTTAGATACTCGGATGTACCAAGGAAGCGGTTTACAAAGGGATCGTCTATAAATAGACATCAACAGACGAAAATGCCGTGGTAGCTTCGGCAGATATGGTTTAAAATTAAATTATTTGGTCAGTATAAAAATAGTAGATAATATTTTGGAGTGTTTTTGATTTTGGATTTTAATTTTTTTACCTAGGTATTAAACAAGAAAATTCGATTAAAATGGTGAAAGGGTTGATATTTTAAATTACACTTGGTATTCGATAAGGAAGTGGTTCCCATTTTGACTGTGTTTTTGTATTATCTGTTACACCAGGGGTTCTCAAATTTTGCTCAAAATAATATTGTATTGAAATAATATTTGAATAATAAAAGTACTTTTTTTAAGTTAGGTTTTTATTTTTTAGATTTCCAGAAGACCCATGTTGCAAAGAAAAATGGACAAAAATAATACAACAAGACCAGGGAGATGAGGAGTGGTTACCTACGCAATTTAGTCGAGTTTGCTCTGCACATTTTATGGAAAATGATTTTTATTTGACGCCACGTGGACGAAGAAAAATAAAAATTCAAGCTATACCAGTTGGTCGCCGCACTTTACAAGATTTGGATGCTGACCAAAATACAGAAACTGTACCAAGTTCGCCTCTACACGATGTATATGTTTCAGACACGGACTCTATTTTCGATACACCAAGTCAAATTCATCTTAAAAAAAAATTGAGGATTGAAAAAAGTAAAAGAGAAAAATGCAGAAGAGAAATTATAAAACTGAAGAAGCAAAACAAGTATTTAAAATCCAAGAATACTTCCCTGCGAGAGTTAGTAAAGTTTTTAAAAAACAAAAGAAGAGACCGAGACAAAACAAATTAGAAATAACTTGGTAGCAATCACCTTACCCAGGGGTTATTATCACCCATAAATTCCTTAATATTATAATAAACCTTTTTAGGTATACAAACATAATTGAATAAAATTTTTGAACTTTGATGATTGACTGTAATAGACAGACAGGAGCAGTGTCAAAACTTTGTTTTAATGTTTTGGTTGATTAGTAGGTACTTACACATCATAATAAAATGACTGGGAATTAACATGCTTATCTATGTTAATACACAATGATAAATAGTGAGAAAGTAAGATGTTTTAAACTGTTTGTGTAAGGATTACAAAAACACTGGTACAATTTAAATGTATTTATTATTACTAGCAATGCACCTCGGCTCTCAACTGGTGATTTATGGATCTTGACACAAAGCCATCTACCGGGTTCAAATGTAAATATATACCATCTAGGGATCCCTACACGCAAACATTTTCATCACAATTGGTTGGATGGTTTCTTAATCTATAATGGATGTAGGTAGAAACATTTATGTGTTAGATATATTTCAAAAGGTTTTTTTTTAAATAACATTGATGGTAATGTATCCATTTATGATATTGTAAGCAATCTGAAGGGCATTTTCAATGATAAGAGATATGATATAGGACTGTTGCCTTCAATATTCATACACTTGTTTGTCTCTGTAAGCTTCAAGCCTGCAAGGCATACAGATTTGTTCTAAGCGATCCACCTGAAAAGAAGTTAATGAATATTGTGAAGATATCTTAACTAAATAATAATTTTTATCAACATATTATTTTTTCTATAACATAAAGGAATCAGAAGGACATTTCTAATAATAAGAGATATGAGATAAGACTATGTCTTCAATTTCAATAAACTATATTTCTAACATATTTCTGTCAGCATTTTGTTATATCTGCCTGTATATATATATACAGGCAGATATTATATTATTATATATATACCTATTTGTACATAAATACAGTTAAATTAATTGCTCTTCAAAGGCAATGAATCTGTAATCAAATAGAGAAGCTTACTTAAATCCCTCGACCCAAAGATTCCAATTTTCTTTTAACATTATAATAACTTCTTTTGTGTACATAATTATTGTATTTATTGTTTAATGTAGTTTTTACTAATAACATAAACTTGTCACTTTTAGTGCCGATTTCACCAACGACGTCATTGTCTAAGATTAAAACCCGAGAACATAGATAAATACATATGTAGCAAGCTAATAAAGAGAATAAAGATATTCCGTACTTTTACTCTCAGCCGGGCTAGCATGAGCGGGGGATAAAAATTTTATCCACCGATTATATCCAGTGTCAAGAGATAAAATTGTCTTATCCCTATGTCAAAGCTTTATCCATAGCATGGGCCTATGGTGGATATAATATCGACAGTAGATAAACTTATCCCCGCACATAGATAATATACGATAGCAAAGATGTTTTATAAAACTATCTTTGTACGATAGTATAAAGCTATAAACTATACTAGCTATAAACTTCTTTTAAGATTACATTAACTTATATTTTCTTTTACCTTTTGTTTATTATATTGCTAAACTGTTAATAATTTTTGTTAAACAATATGTCATTTATAATATTTGTTATATTTATTTTAAGCGTATTTCTGCCTTGTTTTTATTTTTTCCATTATTCTAATTCTTTCTTTATTTTCTTTTGTAAAATATTTAAGTTAAGTATACATTGCTTGTATTACTTCGCTTGTGATAGCATTTATTAAAAAAATATGTGTCTAGAATTAAGCCAATTGCGAAACTGGACAATACAGACCCTTTGGAGGTGGTGTAACCTCTTGAGGAAATTAAAAAAAAATTATCCCCGCAATTACTGCCATTATAAGAAAATTACAAAATACATCAAAATTGATGTCTACTCTAAGTCACAAAGATTTAATTTTAATTGAAAATGACGAAACATGAAGAATAAAAATGTAATGATTTCAAACAAAACAAGGAATAAATAATTTTATAATCATGAGTATTGTGTTATTTGTATTCCTAATATTATGTATATTACGTCTTTAAACTTGTATTTACCTACACAAGAGGCTAATTAAAGTATATTGCTCCACACATTCTAATGATGGCCCCAATAACTTAGGTCAAGTATTTGCTGATTATTTGTTGTTTGAACAACAGCCATGCCATGGTCTTGAATCGTACCTCTGTAGTAGGTGACTACCATCTGCCAAGAGACTGAAACTACCTACCTGGAAAAAATATTAAGATAAGTTACATAAGCCACATGTATTGATTGCAAATATACGATGTTTTTGGACAAGGTGGTTGTAATAGATGCTTACTTCAATATGCACTGGTAGTCCATCCACAGAATTAATAGGCTTTAAAGCCTCATGGAGTTCTTTACACAAATACAAAACAATCTTTGAGCATCCGAAACCGGCGTAGAAATTCGTTGTCGGAGAATTCCAATAGATTAAGTATTCTGATCACGTATCGATCGCTGGTGTAATTTTCTTTCTTGTTTTTCAATTTCTGACACGAAAATGTAGTTGCAATAGGCTCGAGACATCTTTTTCGTATTAAAATGGTTTGAAGATAAACTTAAACCCACGTCCGCGAAAGAGGATAAAATTGTCCCTTTCAAATGTCAACAAGGGATATTTTTTTTCTCTTTCCCTTGGCCTCATGCTACGGACGAGGAGATATATGTCTACTCGTTATGTCAAACGGGGATTTATACTATAGAGATAAGATAATTTTATCTCTTGTCAGTGGATATAATCGGGGGACATAATTTTTGTCCCTTGCCCATGCTCGCAGGGTGGATAAAACTAAGCAAGGGATAAAAATTATATCCTCTCTCCGGGGATATATTCTCTCCGGCTCATGCTAGCCCGGCAGATAACGTACTTTACATTTCACCATGCAAAACAACAGATTAGTTAGCCTCAGATTAGCTATTCTTTCGAATAACTGTTTTACTTATCTGTGGAGGACTATTTGAATGAGCAAGTGAATGATTGTATAAAGACCCTTCGATTTCGCCGAATTTCAAATCACCGAATCGTTAATTGTGAATTATTCGTAGCATAAAACCTTAGTGTTGCCAAAGGTCGTGCTTTAGTTTACGGTCGCACGCGGAGGGGGGTGGGGAGGTGGTTGGGGGGTGAGGGGTAGTGGTGAACCCCCCCCCCCCTAAAAGGGGGGGATGCGGAAACGTATAGTTTCTGAAATATATTAAAAAATCTATCCTAACCTATAAAATATTGATATTGATTAATTTAATATGGTATTTGTTTAAATCAAGTGGGGAGGAGGCTCTAATCTTCTCTCTACCCCGTCTGACGCTTTACATTCGACGTTCTTACTTACAGGGGTTCGATTCTGGGGCTGATCTACGTTCAACAGACTCAATTCTTACCAAACCTGACGTGTCACCAGTTTTGTTCTGGCCTGAACTCATATATATCTGTTCGCCTGACAATTCTGTGATAATAGAATAAAAAATGAAACTAGAAGTTACTTCTGTAACATCTTCGGCGCTGCGGGAAGTGCAGCCCCTTCGCCCTTGCGTAGCAAATCGCCGAAGCTGCGGAGGTGAGCATGGGTGACTGCGATTTGCTACGGCGGGCGGGGGCTGCTCTCCCTCCGCGCCTACGGATTTACAAAAACACTCTAGGGGTAGGGCAGACAAGACTACGTGGAGTCGGGGCGCGCTGATTCGGTTTTAGAATCTGTCGAAATGATTAGAACAATCATCTAACTAGCCGTGTTTTCGCGATTACCCTAGATATTTGTTCACCATATTATCCTACGACATGTTATAAAGTACACGCATAAAACTTATATTTAACTATCTTCATTGTGATGCCGTAAAAATAGTATGGACAATTAATTTTATTTCTCGTTGAAGTTAATTGGACACATTATGAACATAAATAAGATTTAAGTGTCGTTTACAATTTACTTATTGTTGTTCGGAAACAATACACGATCCATTCACCGTGAACGAATAATAAAAACAGCTTACATGAAAAAGGAGAGCGATCTACTTACAACAATAGAATAGTTTGGACAACAATGACAGAACAACTTGAGAAAACTTACACAATATATGAAGATTTTAAGCAGCAAGCAGGTAAGTTAGATTTACCATATACAGCCACAAAAATTTTTAGTTCTGAAATAACACGCGGTAAAAGGAGATGCAACCATTATGTTGTCTCTTTCTAATGCTTTAGAATGTCATTATGTAAATGTCAAGGGCCGAAAGCCAAAACAATACTGTTCTATACGGTTCCTAGTAGTTAACCTATAAAACTTAAAAAATTAATTTCTCGAAAACTATAAGTTTCCGCAGAAAATCCTTCTAGCATTTACTTCAATGACCTGTTACCTACCTATTAAAATTAAAATTATCACGAAAATCGTGCGACCGTAAACTAAAGCACAGCCTTGCCAAAAGCTGATTAATCGGAGAAATTGATTGATTCCTGTAAACTAAAACATTTTTATTTTAGAGCATTTAATTGCCGTATTATGTACCTACGAACAGTACACAGTACGAACAGTACAGAATAGGTACAAAGACTCACCTCTCAGATATAAATTCCAAATGATCTTCAATTTTGATCAAAAGATTAGGAGCTGCTAATTTAGATAACCGAAATCTTATCCTAAAGTCTTCGTCATCATAGTCATAAAAATAATTATTCCTTTCTTTTATCCACCTTGGACGTTTTACAACATAATATGTTTCATCTTCACTATCTTCACTGTCACTGTTGTTAATCATTCTTCTCAAACGTTGCATTATGTATAGCTGTATACTCTCAATAATAATACTAAAAATTTATTAATCAAACAGCAATTCAGGAACAAGAAACTTGGACGTACGCGACCGTAGACAGAGAAACCCATAGATCGGCGTGGCCTCGAGTGAGAAAGGACGATAACGAATTTTTAGGTTATACAATAATCTTTATGCCTTTTAAACACACTTAAATAAAAATTTTAACTGTTCTAAGAACTAAACTGAACAAGATTCACCAATCTTAAGCTCACAAAACACTTTTTTCTCACTTAAACCAACTCGTAAACTCCTTAAATCGCTACGCTATCAAAGTTGTTTAGCAAACTGTAGAGTTTGCTAAACAAAAAAAACCGGCACGAAGAAAGGGACAAACAATCACACCGCTATATCTCACTTCTATGCAAGACGTATGCATAAATCTATCTCTTTCGTGTGCGAATGCGAAAGAAGGCGTCAATTTGTCTATAGGTTTCTCTGTCTACGTACGCGACAGACTATTAAAAAATGTCAAATAATTAACAGCTGACAGCCTGTCGGCCATTTTTAACCGAAGAATAACTCCGTAATCCTTCAAAATCGGGAGTATAAATCTTATCTCTTGGTTAACTATTTATTCTTGGGTTAAATTGTTGGTGAAATGTAAAATTTAATATCTTAGAATAACTTATATCATTACTCTTGGAATAAAACTTATCTGAAATTGGTGAAATCGGCCCTTAGCAAACTAATAAGACCGGTTTGTCACTTGTTTTAGGTAATTCAACATACTTAATAATAGGTTTTCACAAATTTTACGTGAAAATTAATAAACTCGAGTATTGCCTATACATACTCTAGGTACTAATTAACCGAAACTCGTCAGTTTTATTTAATTAATTAAAGGCAATTTTACCGCAAAAAAAAAGAAGAGAAATACATATGTACGTAATCTGTAAATTAATATTTGGCTAACCTGAATGACGACAATATCTGTCGCCGCAAGGATATCTTCTAAGCCTAAACTTTGCATTGTCTTTTAATTTTTATAAATTATAATTGTTAATATTACAATTTAATAACAGCAATTTATCAGAAACATAACATGTAACTAGCTAGTTCTTTAAAAACTCTTTTGGTTTACAAATCTCTTTATTGACAACTAATTCGTGGTAAAACAACTATTTATTCCATTATCAACTTTTAACTCAAATATTGTTTTAAATCGTAGAATAAATAATTGTCGATTTGATTATTAATCCTGGTAATTGAAATTGCTTAAAGTAACCTAATAAATTCAATAAAAAGTTATTGTTTAGTCAAGTATTGACCAATCAAATCGTCGATCAATCAGAGCACACCTAAGTCGTTATTACGTTTTCCTTATTGAATGAACGCGGGAACAGAATCACTTCAGTTCCTGCGCTCGTCAGTGTAGTTCTATTTTCCTGGTAAAACTTTGCAAGTATTATTTGTGAGTCTCATAATAGGAAGTGTAGAATAAAGTTGTAGTGCAGTAAAAGGGTGTGGTCTTAGATCTCTTTCATTACAATGGAAACAGGATACGGTATCTCGACTGAACCCTGGTCAAATGGGGACCGTGGTGCTGCCTCACCATAAAAACAACCACTGGGTTTTCCGCTCCAACAATCATGTAGTTGTGTCCTTCACATTGCGCCGGTGTGTAATTGTGACAGGGACACACTGCAGTATGGTCAAACTGTAATTACTCTATGCTGAATGTATAGAGCGTTACGCTGTCCTATTATTGATAACAATAAATTGCGCAAGCAAGAGGGCAAGTTGAATATCAGCTCTCACATTTTTACCATTTTTAATAATTAACACTATCCTGTTATTTCCCACACAATTTTGGCTTATCGTGTTATACTTTCCGACATATCCATATTCTTGTAAACACTTGCATCGATGAGATGATATTTATTGTTTTATAAACTAACGATAAACATGTGTCAGCAAATGTTTCCCGCCCTCAGCCATAATTATAAATTTACTTACTCTTAAACCTCTTATCATTGAACATCACTTGATTTAATAAATTTAACTTAATCAAAATTACTTGATTAAATAAATGCATTATTATTCGATTTATAGTATATTAAAATATTTAAGTACGATAAAAAGTTTGTAATTACAGTATAGAATTAGATTCCGGATGTGATAAATAATGTAGGTGATTTTAAACGACTTCCGTTTATGAATAATTGTAAACCGCATAACGCGGGTATAAAAACAAAAGCATGACGCCGACTAGATTCATTGTAATTTACATAGTTGCATTAAGCAGAAACTCTGTCAATTATATATTAGATTAAAACGATATTAAAGTTTTATTTGAAAATCGACAACCACACTCTGTTACATTTCAGAAGTGGGATAATTCGTGAAAAACCGAAAATAAAATTATTCTGGGATATAAGATGTCAGGCCCCTACATACACGGCCTTGGTGAAAATAAACGGAAATATTGCCGAAAACGTTCCCGGAAGAATGAAGAAAACGAAGAAACTCAAAATTTTTTTTCTTCAGAAGACCACGCGCCCGCTACGGAAAAAAAACGCCGAGTGAGTCATGTCGACGCTGAGGTCATCCCTAAATTTCGACCTGAAGATAATACTAGTAATGTCAGCAGTTGGTTGCACAAGATCGATCAGCTTGGTGAAATATATGGATGGGATGGAACCGAAAAACAATTTTTAATGCAACTTCGTCTGCGTGGTTCAGCTCGACGTTGGTATGATGACTTAGATGACTATAACCTCGACTGGGAAGGATGGAAACATGCTTTGGAAATGGCCTTTCCACGATCCATTGATTTCGTCAGCAGGCTCGAAGAGATGTTGGCAAGAACAAAAAAAGATTCCGAAACCATGACTAATTATTTCCACGATAAATTATCACTTATTAAGAAATGCAATATCGTAGGAGAAAATGCAATCTCTTGTATCATCCGAGGTCTTCCCGTGGAGCTGCAAGCAAACGCAAAAGCGTACAAATGTCGAACGCCACAGTTATTATACTACGGGTATTTATCATCATTTGAAAATTATAAGAGAATAGAACCTACACCTATGCGGAAGTCAATATGGAAAAGGGGTACAACCGATGGAAGCTCTACAACTGACCAACAGACTGGGGTGAGACGGTGCTATATCTGCCGGCGGTTAGGACATGTAGCTCAGGACTGCCGTTCAAAACAACGTTGTGAAAACTGTCAACGCAACGGTCACACTTCGGCTACCTGTTGGTTTGTGGCGACTCCTGGTTCAACGCAGCAACGTTCGTCATCCCTGGTGAGTCACATCTTGTTTACCACTAGTGATGTGTTATGCAATGTATATAAGCGTTACGCGTACATCGGCGCAGAAAAACTGGTTGCCTACATAGATACGGGTAGTAAATTAAATATTTTAACACAAAATAAAGCAAAATTGTTGAAATTACCAATAGCGGCATCGACCACGGTAATGAGGGGATTTGGGGGAACTTGCATAAAATCGTTGGGGAGGTCGCAAATAACTGTGCATATAGACAAAATATGTCTAAGTGGCTACGTGGAAATAACTAATTACGAACTATCCGACATTGATTTAATTATTGGGCAACCGATGATAAATCAACCGGGGGTAAGTCTGGTAACTACCTCTAACTCTGCGAAGTTTGTAAAAACTTTAGTAGGTGATGATTGCCTAAAGTACGTTAAATTGGAAAATCTAGACTTCAATTGTAAATTTGATGTGTACCTAAAATATGATGTCACTTTACCAGCACAAAGCGTCAGCCTAATTGATGTGACGGTGAATATTGAATCTAATGACAATTTGTACTTCCTGACAAATTCTGTTTATATGCAATTAGGAAAATTATGTTATGCTATACCTGGAGGAATTATCTGCATCGAAGGGAGTTTAAAATTTATAAATATGAGTAATATACCAGTTTCCTTCCCTGCTCGTAAATTAATAGCGCGGGCTGAACTAGTGACCCTACCCCCTACTAATGTGCAGGACGTACTGAATATCGATTTATGTCTTCCTGATGGTTCCGGTAACCTTCTAAATAAGGGTGAAATTGACGTAGGAGACCTAGAAAAGAGAGACCAGGATGAGCTCATAAAACTATTAACTAAATACAGTCATATCTTTGCTAGGGATACGAGAGATTTGGGGTGCACAGATCTTATGGAAATGCATATACGGACAACTACTGACAAACCCGTTTACTTTAAGCCATATAGACTATCACAGAAAGAAAACGAAATCGTTAATAGTAAGGTGCAAGATTTGATTGAAGCCGGTATAGTACGCGAATCAACATCCGAATATGCAAGTCCAGTTATATTGGTGAAAAAGAAAGGCGGTGACTATAGGCTATGCGTCGATTATAGGGCTTTAAACTCTCACACTATAAAAGATCGGTTTCCCTTGCCACATATTGACGATCAAATCTCAAAATTGGCAGGTA
This sequence comes from Parnassius smintheus behrii, assembly GCA_036936625.1. Classification (NCBI taxonomy): domain Eukaryota; kingdom Metazoa; phylum Arthropoda; class Insecta; order Lepidoptera; family Papilionidae; genus Parnassius; species Parnassius smintheus. Next base: position 6,807,364 of record JAUPFT010000005.1, on the reverse strand, counting down.
AGTTTTACTTCACAACGCTTGACTTAGCTCAAGGCTATTATCAAGTGAAGCTTGCCGATGATTCGACACATAAAACTGCCTTTGTAACAACCTCCGGACATTACGAATTCCTAAAGGTACCCTTTGGATTGGCCAATGCTCCTGCTGTGTTTTCTCGACTAATAAGCCTTGCCTTAAAAGACGTTAGAAACGAGGTCGCCATATATCTTGATGACATAATGCTACCTACTGTAACTGTAGAAGCCGGTATACAATTATTGGATGGTGTTCTAGGTCTTTTACAAAAAGCTGGTCTAAAATTAAATCTAAAAAAATGCTCTTTTCTGAAAGAAAGTGTCAATTACTTGGGCCATGAGATATCTGCAGGAACAATCCGACCTGGTCAAGCCAAAATCAAATGTGTCTCTGAATATCGACGACCCAAAAACGTTCATGAGATCAGACAGTTTATTGGACTTACCTCCTACTTTAGAAAATTCATTCGTGGATTTGCCGAGATTGCTCTTCCCTTAACAAAACTGACGAAGAAGAGCATGGATTGGCATTGGGGTCCAGAACAGGAAAATGCGTTTCAGTGTCTGAAACTTCGATTAATTGAGAGGCCAGTTCTCGGCATTTATGATAGCAAAGCAGTTACGGAACTACACACTGACGCGAGCAAGTTAGGATTAGGTGGCATACTCATGCAGCAGCAGCCCGATGGTGAAATAAAACCAATAGCATATTTCAGTAGAGTAACATCTAAAGAAGAACAATTTTATCACAGTTATGAACTTGAGACCCTCGCAGTAGTAGAGTCGCTGAAACGGTTTCGCATTTATTTAGTAGGGATACCTGTGAAAGTAATTACAGATTGTGCCGCTTTACGCACTACATTGGTTAAAAAAGATCTCATTCCTCGAATAGCTCGATGGTGGCTCACCATTCAGGATTATGACTTGGAAATAGTATACAGACCGGGAGAACGAATGAAGCATGTGGATGCCTTGAGTAGGAACCCCCTGACGGAACATATTTTCCAAATTGACGAATCTGATTGGTTAGTAACGCTACAATTGCAGGACGACAATATTCAGCATATAATTACTCAGTTACGAGAACAGACCACAAACCCAGACATAAATAATAATTATGTTATAAAAGATAACGCCCTATTCAGAAAAACATTGCATGGAGAACGTTTTGTTATACCAAAACTAGCAAAATATGGCCTACTGCAGAAATATCATGACCAAATAGGGCACCCTGGTTTTGAGAGATGCGAAAAAACCATAAAAGCTCAGTTTTGGTTCATCGGGATGACTCGATTTATAAGAAAATATATTAAGTCGTGTTTACAGTGCGCATATGGCAAGTCCGAATATGGTAAGAAACAAGGGGAACTATATCCAATCGAGAAAGTTCCAGTGCCTATGCATACTCTCCACGCCGACCACTTAGGACCCTTCGTGAAAACAAGAAATGGTAATACGTATGTATTAGTCGTTATAGATTCTTTTACGAAATTCGTATTCGCAAAAGCTCTCCGAAACTGTAGTTCGGTAGAGACGATTAAACACTTAAAAGAAATAATTACAATGTTTGGCTATCCCAACAGAATTATTACAGATAGAGGTAAGGCTTTCACTAGTCGTTATTTTAAACAATTTGCAGAGGAAACCCAATTCAAACACGTCTTAAACGCTATAGCGAGCCCGAGGTCCAATGGACAAGTGGAGCGTGTAAATCGTACAATCATAGATGGCCTAAACACTATGTCGGAGAGTGAAAATACATGGGATGAAAACCTATCGGATGTTCTATGGGGCATAAATAATACACCCAATTCTACCACTTCTTTCCCTCCATTCAAACTCTTATTCGGGCACGAAAATTCCCGTTTACCAGCTTACCCTAAGGGAGACTCAAAAGATTTCGCTATGCAACAGCAAGCACTACAGGATAGGAGGAAAAGTGCGAAATTAAATATAGACAAAAATATGACCCTCATGAAAAAGAGATTTGACAAATCCCGTAAAACATGTAATAAATATTCAGTAGGACAATTAGTTTTGTGGAAAGGGGGCACCAGTATCGATACATCTGCGAAAGTTTGCCAAAAGTTAAAAAGCCTTTATACAGGACCTTACAGAGTATGTAAGGCAGAGCAGACAATAGACCGTTATACAATATGTAGTGTAAAGGGAATGAAAGGTTATAGAAAATTTAGTGCGGTTGTGCGAGGGGAAGTATTGAGACCATACAAATCTACTATATCTGATGCAGATAGTTCATCTACTGATAGGGAAGTGGATAGGGATGATCTTATTGACCTGCTAGAGAGTTGAATAAAACAAAAATATTATACGTATAGTTACAAATGTATATTACAAGTTTTGGAATTATTACTCCTTATTTTCGTTATTTTATTAAATAGTCTGAAGTTCTGCTCATCTCTATTACGTAGGAATCAATAAATTAAGCTCAAGAGTATTGTATTTAACGTTATAGAATTAAGTTAAAATCGAATATATTATGATAAATATAGATTAGTCATTTATTAAATGGATCCTTTACTAATATAAGGAGTTCCGTATTAATAAGGAGTTAGAACATTTTAATAATGAGTAATTGGATAGTTACCAACTCAAATTTACTGTATAAATATTTTTTTTTTAATATTATTACAAACTTATAAATCTAAATTAGTAAATTATTACAATGAATCCTTAGGCTTATTAAGAGGGTTGGATCAATTAAAATATGTCTTGTAATATCATTATACATATACTTCAACATCAATATGTTGAAATCTCCATTTTGGAATAGCCACATCCATCTGAAATATAAGCAATGGGACTATTAACCCTGTGAAGATACATTGCTCTATCTATATTAGTATATTGTCAATTACAATACCAATTACAAGTAGGAGAAAGTATATTAGGTAAGATGGACATTAAAGGAATAATTATAATTAATTAATATCCTTTATGTAACTAGAGAACATTTAAGATGTTATTAATACTCAGTTACCTAACAGGACACCCGGGTCTACTTAAAATTTTGTGTGACCGATCCGTCTGTGTGACCAACACCTGTCTGTGTGACCAACACCTGCCTGTGTGACCGACTTCTGTCTGTGTGACCGACTTCAGTCTGTGTGACCGACTTCTGTCTGTGTGACCGACTTCTGTCTGTGTGACCGACTTCTGTCTGTGTGACCAGTCTATGTGACCAGTCTGTGTGACCAGTCTATGTGACCAGTCTATGTGACCAGTCTATGTGACCAGTCTATGTGACCAGTCTATGTGACCAGTCTATGTGACCAGTCTATGTGACCAGTCTATGTGACCAGTCTATGTGACCAGTCCGTGTGATCAGTCTGTGTGACCAGTCTTTGTGACCAAGCACTAAAGTTTCTTCCGTAACAGACTTCAATTACGTGAACAAAGCAATTTTTTTTTTGTTTTTATAAAAAATTCCTTTAGAATTTATAAGACATCTGCTTAACTTCTCTTATCAAACTTTTATTGTTCACTTTCTTTTGAATTTTTCAGGCATTACATGGAACCGAGACCAAGATGCTGTCTGATCGCCGTGGGACACGGCCGTTGCAGGATGGCCGAATGTTAGCAAATGTTTCCCGCCCTCAGCCATAATTATAAATTTACTTACTCTTAAACCTCTTATCATTGAACATCACTTGATTTAATAAATTTAACTTAATCAAAATTACTTGATTAAATAAATGCATTATTATTCGATTTATATTATATTAAAATATTTAAGTACGATAAAAAGTTTGTAATTACAGTATAGAATTAGATTCCGGATGTGATAAATAATGTAGGTGATTTTAAACGACTTCCGTTTATGAATAATTGTAAACCGCATAACGCGGGTATAAAAACAAAAGCATGACGCCGACTAGATTCATTGTAATTTACATAGTTGCATTAAGCAGAAACTCTGTCAATTATATATTAGATTAAAACGATATTAAAGTTTTATTTGAAAATCGACAACCACACTCTGTTACACATGTTTAATTTATAATTTTTGATTTTGCCACCATCTAAAACTATATAACCACAGACTAGGGATTACGTTAGTACTCTTATTAGCGTAGACAGAGAAACCTATAGACTTATGATGGCGTGGCCTCGAGTGAGAAAGGACGATAACGAATTTTTAGGTTATACAATAATCTTTGACTTTTAAACACATTTAGATAAAAATTTTAATTGTTCTAAGAAACCGGCACGGAGAAAGGGGCAAACAATCACACCGCTCTATCTCATTTCTATGCAAGACGTATCTTAAATCTATCTTTTTCGTGTGCGAATGCGAAAGAAGGCGACAATTTGTCTATAGGTTTCTCTGTCTACGCTTATTAGCTTGTGCTAGGGATGTTACAATTTTAACATCGCTGTTGCCACATGTCAAACATCGAAACATCGATGTCAATAAACCATTAATCGATTAATAAGAACTTGTGAACAATGCAAATCCGCGAAATCAATATCTTCCACCGAAATCGACTTCTTCCTGGTCGGCCTACAAAATCCAGTTCGAGGCTGTCATGAAGGCGAACGGCTGGAATAAAACTCAGGCCATGACTGCTCTAACCCTAGGCCTGCGCGACCATGCCTTAACTGTTCTGAGAGCTCTCGGTAAGGAAGTGACTTACGAGCAGCCCCTTGAGGCATTGGAGGTGAGATATGGCGACGCTCACCTGGAACATGTCTTTCGTGCGCAGCCTAAAATCGCGTGCAACGCATCAACGAAAACCTGCAGCAGTGGGCCCTTGAGGTGGGGATGCTGGTTCGAAAAGCGTACCGGTCTGTACCTGCGCTCGTTGAAGGGAACCTGGTGTAGACATTCATCGACGGCATCCGCTACCTTGAAGTCAGAGCTGCTGTGAGGCTCGGGCACCATGATACGCTTAAGGACGCCTTGGGCACATGTACTAGAGGTGGAAGCCGTGTGGCAGGATCATCGTCCCCATCGGTCAGGAAGGTTGCAGCAGCTGCGAACTGTTCGCGATCGCAATAAGGGATACAGTCCTAGGTGCTATGGCTGTGAGGACAAGGGCCATCTTCGATCCAGCTGCCCTAAGCGAACTGTAGAAAGGGAAGGCAATCGATCTCGTGAGGGTAGTGCGGCTAATTGCGTTGCGGAAGCGTCGGCCGAAACGGTTGGCAGGCGCTCAGTGAACTTATCTACTACTAATGAATCTACATTAAAATTAACACTACGATCCAAGCGAGAATAAAATTTTAAGTTTATCGAACCTTGGACCGTTTTATTAAAGTTTGCGGTTCCCTTTACTACGAGACATGAAGGTGTCTTGATTACTAATAATCTAAGACGTTGGCAACATTGCTGAGTTATAAAGTTACTTTGCGACGCACTATCTAATAGCGTACGAACGCTCCGTTCGTTTCCATTCGAATCTCGTAACTATAATACGTTCTGTACCTTACAACACAGTGGCCGGGAACGCGAGCGGCTCCTCTCACGTTCGACGGTGAGCACAGAGCAATCTCGCCCGATCGCCCAAATTGGAAGTGTCGATCTTGGTAGATAAAGTCTCATTCTCAGATTTGCTTAGCGCGGATATGGTGCCACTCTCAAAATGAACATGTGGTGTCTGTTGCGGCATTTGTTACATACTGAACTAGGTCCGACCATTAACGGTCGGGACGGTAGTTGTTTGTTTAGCAGCTAGCCGGTGCTTTCATTCATTCTATCCACATTCCTTTCCGCACGCACTGTAAAGGGGGGGGGGGAGAGGGGAGGAAGCTAAATTATGTGGCAAATAAGGAAGCGCGCCCCCCGCCTAAATGGAAGTGGAGATGGCCGACAAATAAAAGGACGTCTGCTACCGCCGCTCGCTCTCTTTCAACGCAGTTACAACACCAGGCTCATCGTCCTCGAGGTCGCTAAAGCAAAAATAAACCCATACCGGTAAGTGCTTCCTTATAATTTATCTTGAGCCGTCTTTTGTTGTCTCTCTACTGTGTCTAATTTTTCCTAACAGCTCAAGTACAATTCCCATGTAAGGCACTGGCTAGATATAATAGATTAGGTAATAGCGAGTGCATTGCCCAACCCTGCCACGTGCCACATCAACCATCTTGTTTTGGTTATAGGGAACCACGCATACAGTCCACATATAGTTGATCTTGCAAAATAGATTTTGGCCCGTTCCAGGTATCGAACCCAGGAACCATTAGCGTCACCAGAAGGCATATGCTGTTTTAACTGTGGCGATGCTGACCACATTAGCGTAAAATGTTCAAAGCCTCTGGAAAAATGTGGGTTTTGCCATCGGTTGGGCCACATAACCAGAGATTGTCGCAAGCGGCCTTCTAGCTCCAGTACCTAACCTAATGTAGGTGAGCAAATTGAACAATTGGATCAGACGGGAACGATCAATAAAGTAGGTACTTTGTATTGATCAACCAAGTACTTGTGCAAATAGTTTTATTATAGATAATAGTAATTCTTATTGAAAGTCGTTTTTTACTTGAAGAAAAGAGTGAAACCCAGTGGAACTTTAAAAAAATATATATTTTACAATCTGAATGGTTACAAATTCTTTACAAAATTTATTTTAGAAACAGCTTGGATGCGACCACCTCTTCCCTGGGGTTATTATCAACCATGTATTCATTTATATTATAATAATCCTTTTTAAACAGTTTTTGTTTAATTAAATATTTAAACATGGTAATAGAGAGATATATTTATATATTTTCCAGGGCTTTGTTCGCTTTGTTGTAATAGCGTATACATCAAGCTCAAAAAATGAATTACTGACTCTGAGGAATTGAGAAACTGGTATCACTAGCTTGTGTTTGTTCCTAGTGTTTACAGACTGTATATTACTTTTTACTAAAACTACCTTTGGAAAGGAAATTGACTCGAGTCACAATTTTTCGAAATTCGGTTTCCTACTACAACAAGGGACATTCGCTTTGTGGTCGTCACTTAATGTAACTACTAATAACGAATCTTTTTCTCAGTGGCATTCCACGCGGTCGCCGAGAATCGACTATTTCAGGCAAAAGCCAATCCATTAAAAACGACACCAACTTTTCCTTCATCTTTTTTTAGTGGCTTGTTTTCACCATTCCACACAGCAAACAAGCACTTTTCTCTACGTGTTACGTGAAGCTGCCCTTGAATCTGATAGTACCAATTACTATTTTTGTTCATTTCAATCAGTTCACCTTTTTTATTGTATTTCCATATCTGTATCTTGTTTTCTTTTATACATTCTTCTAGATCCCTATTGAATGCCAGTGAAGGAAATTTCACTTCCAATACTGTGTCATGGCCTATCAAACCATCGGGCGTAGCTCCAATAAAAGGAAACTCGTAGTCCACGAACAAATCACACGGCTCAATGGTGACATTTTCCAGAATAGCAAGTTGTTGTAAAGCGAGACGTTCATTTTCGACGTCATGTGCGATTGCCGCTATATTAATGAGATAACATTTATATAAAATAATTTCCACTAACTTAGCTTTGCTCGTACTTTCATTTCTTTTTACTACTATTCCGAAATTCGATGCTGTTTGCATATTTTTTTTAGTTCTACCCAGTCATCACTGTATTTTTTCTTTGTCCGAACTTAGTTGCTTTAGATTTTGAAGAAATGATTCTTTAGCGGCATTTAATTCATCCTGTGTCAAATCTGGAGTAGTAGATGCTCTAAGCCCCATAATCATGTCATTTTTTTTAATGAGGTTTTGCTATGTTTAATTTTCAGGAATTTTTATTTTTAATTTTTAATTTTAGGATGCTTTTGGGACTTTTCCCTAAAAAAAATTGTTATCAAGTAGATACCTCGGGTGGGTGTTATTAAAAGAAACCACTGCACCACTGCAACGCGCCCGGTATCCCCGACCAAGAGAGAAGTTAATTATCTTTCCCCCAAAACCTTGGCAATCACACCGTTGAAGCGCTCTACTGCATTGGTATCCACGTCTTCAAGCAAGCCTCTTGATTTTGAAAGTAATGACTGGAGTATTGTCTGTATCGTGAACCAAAATATTGTGTGTTTTTTTTATTTCCATATTACTCTGTTGTATTTTTCCTTGGTACATTTATAATTGTTACAATTTTCATGATTACCGAAAGCATGTAGAATCGAATTTTGTATTTCCATCCTATCCGATCCTAAAACTTGCTACTGCTTTCGTTTTGTCATTTTCTGTCTTATACTGTTTTATTGATACAATAACAACTTTTCGGATACTCAGAATTTTTGATTCAGTTAGCATTTTTCTGTGCACCTGTGAACAGTTCTGTGCAACGGCATCTCTTGGAGTTAAAGAGTGAGCTGATATCGAATTGTATCCATGTGAACCGTTCTGTGCAACGGCATCTCTTGGAGTTAAAGAGTGAGCTGATATCGAATGGTATCCATGTGAACAGTTCTGTGCAACGGCATCTCTTGGAGTTAAAGAGTGAGCTGGTATCGAATTGTATCCATGTGAACCGTTCTGTGCAACGGCATCTCTTGGAGTTAAAGAGTGAGCTGATATCGATGGGTATCCATGTGAACAGTTCTGTGCAACGGCATCTCTTGGAGTTAAAGAGTGAGCTGGTATCGAATTGTATCCATGTGAACCGTTCTGTGCAACGGCATCTCTTGGAGTTAAGGAGTGAGCTGATATCGAATGGTATCCATGTGAACAGTTCTGTGCAACGGCATCTCGTGGAGTTAAAGAGTGAGCTGGTATCGAATTGTATCCATGTGAACCGTTTTGTGCAACGGCATCTCTTGGAGTTAAAGAGTGAGCTGATATCGAATAGTATCCATGTAAACAGTTCTGTGCAACGGCATCTCTTGGAGTTAAAGAGTGAGCTGGTGTCGAATGGTATCCATGTGAACCGTTCTGTGCAACGGCATCTCTTGGAGTTAAAGAGTGAGCCGGTACTGAATGGTATCAGTTTGGACCGTTCTGTGCAACGGCATTCATTGGTTATGAGAAAGTAAGTCGTTACTGAACTGTATCCGTTTAGACCGTTCTGTGCAACGGCATCCTTAGAGTTAAAGAGTGAGCCGGTACCAAATGGTATCAGTGTGGACCGTTCTGTGCAACGGCATTCAATGGTTATGAGAGAGTGAGCCGTTACTGAACTGTATCCGTGTGGACCGTTCTGTGCAACGGCATCTCTTGGAGTTAAAGAGTGAGCTGGTATCAAATGGTATCCATGTTAACCGTTCTGTGCAACGGCATCTCTTGGAGTTAAAGAGTGAGCTGGTATCGAATGGTATTCATGTGAACCGTTATGTGCAACGGCATCTCTTGGAGTTAAAGAGTGAGCTGATATCGAATGGTATCCATGTGAACAGTTCTGTGCAACGGCATCTCTTGGAGATAAAGAGTGAGCTGGTATCGAATGGTATCCATGTGAACCTTTCTGTGCAACGGCATCTCTTGGAGTTAAAGAGTGAGCTGGTATCGAATGGTATCCATGTGAACCGTTCTGTGCAACGGCATCTCATGGAGTTAAAGAGTGAGCTGGTAGCGAATGGTATCCATGTGAACCGTTCTGTGCAACGGCATCTCTTGGAGTTAAAGAGTGAGCTGGTATTGAATGGTATCCATGTGAACCGTTCTGTGCAACGGCATCTCTTGGAGTTAAAGAGTGAGCTGGTATCGAATTGTATCCATGTGAACCGTTCTGTGCAACGGCATCTCTTGGAGTTAAAGAGTGAGCTGATATCGAATGGTATCCATGTGAACAGTTCTGTGCAACGGCATCTCTTGGAGTTAAACAGTGAGCTGGTGTTGAATGGTATCCATGTGAACCGTTCTGTGCAACGGCATCTCTTGGAGTTAAAGAGTGAGCCGGTACTGAATGGTATCAGTGTGGACCGTTCTGTGCAACGGCATTCATTGGTTATGAAAAAGTCGTTACTGAACTGTATCCGTTTAGACCGTTCTGTGCAACGGCATCCTTAGAGTTAAAGAATGAGCCGGTACCGAATGGTATCAGTGTGGACCGTTCTGTGCAACGGCATTCATTGGTTATGAGAGAGTGAGCCGTTACTGAACTGTATCCGTGTGGACCGTTCTGTGCAACGGCATCTCTTGGAGTTAAAAAGTGAGCTGGTATCAAATGGTATCCATGTGAACCGTTCTGTGCAACGGCATCTCTTGGAGTTAAAGAGTAAGCTGGTATCGAATGGTATCCATGTGAACCGTTCTGTGCAACGGCATCTCTTGGAGTTAAAGAGTGAGCTGGTATCAAATGGTATCCATGTGAACCGTTCTGTGCAACGGCATCTCTTGGAGTTAAAGAGTGAGCTGGTATCGAATGGTATCCATGTGAACCGTTCTGTGAAACGGCATCTCTTGGAGGTAAAAAGTGAGCTGATATCGAATGGTATGAATATGAACAGTTCTGTGCAACGGCATCTCTTGGAGTTAAAGAGTGAGCTGGTGTCGAATGGTATCCATGTGAACCGTTCTATGCAACGGCATCTCTTGGAGTTAAAGAGTGAGCCGGTACTGAATGGTATCAGCGTGGACCGTTCTGTGCAACGGCATTCATTGGTTATGAAAAAGTAAGTCGTTACTGAACTGTATCCGTTTAGACCGTTCTGTGCAACGGCATCTCTTGGAGTTAAAGAGTGAGCTGGTATCGAATGGTATCCATGTGAACCGTTCTGTGCAACGGAACATCTTGGAGTTAAAGAGTGAGCTGGTATCGAATGGTATCCATGTGAACCGTTCTGTGCAACGGCATCTCTTGGAGTTAAAGAGTGAGCCGGTACTGAATGGTATCAGTGTGGACCGTTCTGTGCAACGGCATTCATTGGTTATAAGAGAGTGAGCCGTTACTGAACTGTATCCGTGTGGACCGTTCTGTACAACGGCATCTCTTGGAGTTAAAGAGTGAGCCGGTACCGAATGGTATCAGTTTGAACCGTTCTGTGCAACGTCATTCAAGAGAAAACCGATGCCGAATGGTACTCTTTAGGCAGTGCTAAGAGAAAAAAATAGTTATTTATTGCTATACATATTTCAATTATTGTTAATTTAAAACCTAATACCTTTGGTACCATTTTTACGCGGGGACGCGTCTAGTGTCAGGATTTGTCGAGTGTTGGATAAATGATCATTATGCAATATTATATAGCAATCTTCACAATTAATGCCAATTTGAATCCATTTCAAACTACCTGCACTAATTCCAAATTCGTGTTATAATATTAAAGCGCCTACACTTGACGAGCCCGGCAGTTAAATACGTACGGTGGTGCTGACAAGTTTATAATAGTTAAGTCTATTGTGAAATAAAGTGTGAGTTGTCAGTAAAGTTAAATTAATATATAGTATTCTTTGTAAAAGTAAAGTATAGTGCGTTATAAATCATTATATATAGTTTTAGAGTGTAACTAAGCAAGGACCATAGTAATTAAACAGTTAACTAAGTGAGTTATAGTGGTTTTATTGGAGAAAAGATATTAATAGGCTTGCAATCGGAGCTTGCACCGTCTACAACGACCATGATGCTCCGATCTGCAAGAAAGCTGGTGATCCAATCGCACAATTTCTCGGGAAGCCCATAGGAAGGGAGCTTCGAAAGAAGCGCTTTGTGCCAAACCCGATCGAAAGCCTTAGCAATGTCCAAACTCCCCCTGATGAGCCAATGTCTCCCCCTTGAACTCTACTGCCTCCGCCCATCTATGAGTTAAGTAGACCAGAAGATCACCAGCTGATCGACCACGACGAAAACCATATTGGCGATCACTAATCAGCTGTGTGATCCTCAAGGTACCCCATGAGCTGGCAGTTGACAATGGATTTGTTTGGAGAACAAGGAGGTGATGGCGATAGGCCGGTAGTTGGACGGGTCTGAGCGGTCACCTTTTTTAGGGATCGGGTGGACGAAAGCCGTCTTCCATGCTTTTGGGACTACGCCTAGAAAGTAGGAATACCAGAAAAAACGTGTTAAAACCGGTGCCAACTCTGGAGCACACGTCCTCATCACAATTGGGGGGATTCCGTCAGGCCCACTTGACTTGTGGTTGTCCAGGGAGAGGAGTGCTTTGCGAACCGAGCGCTGTGTGAACTGCACTTCCGGCATGGAGCACTCACACCGTGGGATGGTCGGCGGCGTACTCCCCCGTCATCGAGAGTCGAGTTGGACGCAAAGAAAGACCCTATCAGATCGGCTTTCTCCTTTGCGGTATGGGCCAGTGAGTCGTCCTCCCTATGCAGAGATGGAAGAGATGGCTGACAGAAATTTCAGAGAGAAAAGACAGCCTTGGCGAGAGACCAGAATGCACGGGTTCCAGAAGGAAGGCGAACTAGTTTCTCGCCAATTCTGCCTATGTGCTCTGACTTTGCCTTGGCAATAACTCTTTTGAAGAACCTAGAGGCGGAATTATACTTCTGTTTTAGAGCGCTAGTGTTTACATTCCGGGACGCTGATGCGTCAGCCCAGGCTTGGTAGCACTTCTGCTTATAGCAAGATGCTATTTTACAGGAGCGACCAAACCGTAGCTGAGATTTGCTTCCGATGGGCACCACAGAGGAAGAATAAAGAGTTCCATACCCTGAAGTACCACATCAGCGACAGAATCCGCAACAACGTTGGGATCGTCCGGCGAGAAGCAAATCCGTTCCCAAGGGTAGGATGCAAAGAAAGACCGCATCCTATCCCAATCGGCTGACCTATAGTGCCAAACACGGCGGCAGCCTGCTGAATGCAACTGCGATTTCAGCGTCAACAACACTCCGGACAAGACAATGGTCCGAGGAGCCTAAAGGGGCGTTGACAGAAATCTGATATCCGTCCGGGTGAGAGTTCAGCAGAAGGTCCAACAGGGAAGGTGCATGATCCTCCACATCTGGAATCCGCGTAGGCGAAGTAACCAGTTATGTCAGACCATATAGTATATTGTATTAAGTTACATAACACATGTGGGTACACTATAACTAAATAATAACTGTAACTAAATAGTTTAGTTTTCTTTATTTTTCTTGTGTTTTCTCCCCTTTTGGAGGCTTAAATTTTTTAGAATTGTCACTCCTATAAATTAATAATAATAAAAATATAAAAATAGTGTCGTCCTATACACACCTTTAAATTGCACCATCAGAAAGGTGAGATCATAACAGTAACCTGGGTATTTATGAGTACCTTACAGGTGAGTCCAAACGCAATGATTCTATGAAGTGACGTCACTGAAATCTTTTAAACCCACCTTCGGGATCCACCATCACCTAGGTGATAGCATCACAGTCATCTAGGTCTTCATGAACCTTTTTGAAAATGTGTTGAAAAAAACACGATGGTTCTACGTAGCATCACTAAGATCCTTTACCCATCTTCTGAGTCAATCATAAGGAAGGTGACATCATCACAGTCACCTTAGTCTTCATCCTCCGTCAAACGAAATTCTTTAAATATATAAAATAGTAAAAAATCTAAATAGCATAGAAATAATGTATGTAGCTAGTAGCTACTAAGAAAGTAAGTACTTACCAGTAATTAAAACGAACTGTTGCTTCAGTTCGTGAAGGATTACGGCGCGCCCGGATAACTCCGTGGAGTGCCATCAGTTACTTTCAACCTTTGATTATATACCTGTCACTGTCACTGACAGGTATATAATCAAAGCTTTCAACTTAAGATTTCGCACTCACGATCAACGTTACGTTAGTTCAACCGATCATTTTAACTGACCGTGTATGGCGTCCATTAGAAGGGCTTTTCGATCTGGTTGGATGGATAAGGCACTTAAAGCCTATCAAATTAATGATTTGTCCGGTAAAACTCGTAGTGAGAAAATGTTCCCAATGCATTATCTATTTTTCAGTGTAACACCAACACGATAATTTAATTTAGCTCGTAAAAAATGTAAGGGAAAATTTGTAACTGGTATATTTGTATCTTGAAAGGTAAGTAATCGTATTTAAAAATAAATTATTGGTATCTGACCTGAGTTTAATACGAAAAATAACTTTATTTTCATATTTTTTTGCAAAATTTTCTGTATGACCTGATCTTTATTGCAACAGACCACCATTACGTGTTTTTCAGGTCATAGATCGAATATATTTGTTTTCGCTGAAAAAACAAAGCATCCGTCTCTTTGTGTTAATTTATCCTATATTTCAAGAATTGGCGCAACTGAAAAGTGACTTTATTAATTCAGCTTATAATTACTAACATAAATAGTATACTTTTAATAGGGTGATCGCAATGCCACCTCGCTGTACTGAGGCATAGGCTTTGATTATATACCTGGGACAGGTATATAATCAAAGGGCATAGGCATGACTCAACCATCGAAGTCTAAATTACGTTAGCGAAGTTTCCCAATAGTAATTCTCCGAAAAATACTAGTACTTATCTATTAATCTGTTTGTGAAGAGTTGACCGCTATCTATATCTTTTGACCTTATCGTAATAGGTATAAACGAGTTAAGTAGCGTCTATAAACACTTCCTACACCGTTTACCACAGAAGCTAAACCTACAACTGATAGAATTACACATGCATTTTGTTCATAGTTATAGGCGAAATGTTTCTTCTTTCGATTTATTAATATTAATCTCTTACCATTCATACAAGATTTGTTTTATCCACTCTTGTTAGGCGTTTGGTGACTTTTTTTCTTATAGAATAAGGGTAACAAACGAGCACACAGTCCACCTGATAGTAAGTGGACGCTGTGGCCCATAGACATCTACATCTATCCTCGATTAAGAAACAAAATGCAGATGCGTTGTCACCTCTGAGGACTAAGATGGAATGCCTCAATGCCAGTAAAAAAAGTGTTTGACTAAATAATGTATTTTGTTTATTACGCTCACATTCCTTGTATGCATTTAGTGTCCAATAGATCGTTGAACAGAGCATATGTGTTTAGTTTTATTTCACTATACCCAACCAAGTGACGACCTTATTTAAAGCATCATATGGTCCAAATTCGAGCCGGATCCAGCGACGTTTACCTGCTCCTTTAGGGGCTGCCCAAGAACAAAGATTTGAAAAAAAAAAGGGTCGACTTGTTAACAAGTGTTGGAGTTTAAATTCATTAGCAAGAGTTTGAGTTTAAATTCATTTCATTTTACTTTGTTAAGATTAAAGATTTTATATCTACTTTGTATAAATAATGGCTACGGAAGTGGAAAAAGCTTTGATTAAAGTGGAAAACATTGCACGCACTATGAAGAAAACACAAATTAACCTGAAAAAGTGCCCAAAAGCAAGATTAACACGAAATTACGTCGAATCACGCCTTAAATGTTTAGAAGATTATTGGTGCGAATATAAAGAAGCTTACGACCAAATTATTTGCAACATATCGAGGGAAAAAAGAGAGCAAATACCGTACATTGCGCAGGAGGAGTTTTATGACCATGAAGAAATATACATTACTGTGAAAACTGAGCTCAAAGATTTGTTAGTATCCCAACAAGTTAGTGACAGTGCTCCGTTATTAATATCAAGTGAATCTCAATCTCAACAAACTCGTGTAGTGCTACCCAAAATACAGTTACCAACCTATAGTGGGCATTATGAAGAGTGGTTATCGTTTCATGACTTGTTTAATACACTTGTTCACACTAACGAAACGCTTAATAATGTACAGAAATTGCATTATTTAAAAACTAGTCTTACTGGTGAAGCTGCGTCTATATTAAAACATGTACAGGTAACAGATTCGAACTATGAACAAGCATGGGACATATTAAAAAGACGATATGGTAATAAACGAATAACTATCAACGCCGTCATGAAAAAACTTTTTTCACAAAAGAAGATGACCGTAAATTCTTCAAATCATATTAAGAGTTTGCTAGATACTACGTTCGAATGTTTGCATCAGCTTAAAAACATGAAGGTAAATATTGAAAACTGGGATCCTATGATAATATTTGTGACTGTGCAGAAACTAGACTCTGAGACGCATAAAGACTGGGAAGAACACGTTAGCAACAATTGCCAAGATCCTGATAGTCTTCCATCACTCGATATTTTTCGTAAATTTTTAGAAAGCCGTTTTCGCACGTTGGAGCTCACAGAACCGACGAAACAAAGATTGAATAATAATGTCATCCAACGAGAGAAGTCGTATCACATTACAACCAACGTAGAAACATGCAAAAAATGTCAAATGTGCAATGAAAATCATACACTTAGCCATTGTAAAGTGTTCGGAAAACATTCACCACTACAACGAAGTGAATTCATTAAAACTAATAACTTGTGCTTCAATTGCCTTTCACCTGGACACTCTGTAAGGCAATGTCGTATTTCAACATGTTGTCGGTTATGCAAAAGGCGCCACCATTCTCTTCTTCACGAAAATAAGGAAAGCAACGTAAGTGAAAGCACAACAGGCAATTCTGATAAAGTACGTACAAAACAACCTGAAGTGGCTTTACATACAAACGTGGAGAAGAATGAAGGAGAGAAAGAAAGCATTACAGTGGTTGCACACAGTTCTAGCAAAGAAAGTACAGCATTACTTGCAACAGCAATTGTAATAGTAAGAAGTGAAGACAATTATATGACCACGCTGCGAGCATTAATTGACCAAGGCTCCCAAGCTAGCTTCATAAGTGAACGTGCTGCACAACTACTCAAGGCTAGGAGGTATCCAATTAGGGGTGCGGTCATTGGTGTTGGATCAACTAGAGAAGATTTAAAACAAGTCGTTCAAATCAACGTACAGTCGAGATGCGCAGCTTACAACCTAGAAGTCAGAACTTATGTTATGTCAAAACAACTTACAACTAAAATACCTTCGCATATAATCAAAAAGGGCAATTGGCCTCATTTAGATGGGTTAGAACTAGCTGACCCAAACTACTACAAACCAGGTTCTATTGACCTGCTCTTGGGTGTTGACGTATACGCACGTATAGTGGAAAATGAATTAATCAAGGGTCCACCAGGGTCTCCGTGCGCTCATAAAACAAACCTTGGCTGGATTTTATTCGGAAATATAGATGATAGACCACAACAAGCAGAGTCAGTACTGGTTATGCATCATCAGATCATAGCAGAAGATTTCTTAAAGGCAATTTGGGAAATAGATCAAGATTCAAAAAGAAAGCACACCAAAGAAGAAAAACGATGTGAAAAATTCTATGAAGAGAATCATAAAAGAAACAGCGAGGGAAGATACATTGTGGGACTTCCATTTCGTTCCAATGACATTGTTACACCGGACGGAAATACGAGAGAAATTGCAATGAAGCGCTTGATTCAGCAAGAAAAAAGACTATATAAAACACCGGATTTAAAAGAAGAGTACGACAAGGTATTAGAAGAATACTTAGCAATGGGACATATGGAAGAAGTTCCGAAAGATGAAATAAACAATCGTTCTGTTTATTTACCACATCATGCCGTTATTCGAAGAGATAAGGAGACAACTAAAATCAGAGTTGTATTTGACGCTTCGTGCAAAGCTAATAATGGCATATCTTTGAATGATGAGCTCATGACTGGACCGGTACTCCAAGAAGATATGCGAAGCATAATAATGAGAAGGCGCATGCATAGGGTATGCTTTGCAAGTGACATAATGAAAATGTACAGAATGATTCTCTTGGAGAAGAAGGATACAGACTACCACAGAATACTCTGGCGTCGTAACACCACAAGCAGAGCTGGTGACCAGCTAGCGGATGTTAAAGATTACAGATTGAAAACTGTCACATTTGGTACAGCATGTGCACCTTACCTAGCTGTCAAAACTTTGATGAAACTCGCAGATGATGAGGGTGAAGAATATTCTGAAGCTGCTAGAATTATTCGTGAAGACTTTTACGTCGATGACTTGACTTCAGGCTGTGACACAACAGAACAAGCAACTCGTATCAGCAAAGAAATCATGACAATTCTTGAACGAGGTGGATTTGAACTTCAGAAATGGGCCTCAAATGATCCTGAGTTTTTAAAATCGATAGAACCAGACCGAATCACCACAAAGGCTAGTCTTAATTTGAAACTAGATGGCACCATTAAAGCCCTTGGCCTAACATGGAATCTTGGAGAAGATAATTTTTGTTACCAACTGCAACTGGAACCTATATCAACCAATATTACAAAAAGACTCATACTGTCAGATTTACAAAGACTCTTTGATCCACTTGGATGGATAGCACCAGTAATTGTTAGAGCAAAGATACTTGTGCAAAGATTGTGGCTAGAAGGAGTTGGTTGGGACGAAGACATAAATAAAGAACTGAAAAGAGAATGGGAAATCATAAAAGAAGATTTAAAAAATGTCAATAAAATAAGAGTTCAACGATGGGTGAACATTTTAAGCAATGAAAAGGATCGAGTAACATTACATGGATTCTGCGATGCTTCTGAGAGGGCATACGCAGCTGTAGTATATTGCCAAGTACTAACGAAAGATGGTGATATAAAAACACACATCATCGCCGCGAGGACGAGAGTCGCTCCTGTTAAGACCATTTCTTTACCGCGACTTGAACTAAGTGGAGCAACCCTGCAAGCCAAATTATTATACAAAGTAAGCAACGCTATGAGAATTCCATCACAAAATGTATTTGCATGGACTGACTCTACAATTGTATTATCATGGCTTTTTGGGGAACCAAATCGGTGGAAGCCATTTGTTGCAAACCGAGTAGTGGAAATACTGGAGCAAACAAGCGTCTCCCAGTGGTATCATGTGAAGTCGTCAGACAATCCAGCTGATATAGCTTCAAGAGGTGCTTTGACATCAGAGCTACAGCAGAAAACGTTATGGTGGAAGGGACCAACTTGGCTCGGCGAAAAACACATTGAGTATACTAGACCTTCAATACCACCTACACAAATGGAAAGGAAAAAGGCCATACAGTCCTATGTTTATGTTACGGATTGTGAAAGAAAAATAATTAAATTTGAAGAATATGATACACTTACGGAGCTGTTAAGAGTAATAGTAATATGTAAAAGATTTCTAAATATGAAAAGGGATCAAAAGATTCCTAACTATGAATTGAGTGTAGTAAAAATGCACAATGCTTTAGATATTTGTATAAGACAAGTACAACAAGAAGAATTTTCAGACGAGATAAGAAGATTAAAAGACCACAAGCCTGTGAAGGCCACGTGCATATTGAAGACGCTAAGCCCATACATTGATGAACGAAGTATCCTCAGGGTGGGCGGCAGATTAAGAAATGCACACGTCGATGAAGACATAAAACACCCTATAATCATAGGTAAGAGAAACACCTTCGTAACACTGGTTCTTGCTGACGCACACCAGAAAACAATGCATGGTGGAATTAAACTTATGATTGCATACCTCATGAGTAAATACTGGATCATTGGCTGCAAGAGTTTGGTGAAAAGGTACATACAAAGATGTCTTACTTGTGCACGGCAACGAGCTACTTTCAGACAACAAGTGATGGGTGATTTACCTGAGCCTCGTGTGACCCCAACGCGTCCATTCTCTCGAAGTGGAGTAGACTTTGCTGGTCCAGTTTACCTGCTAAATTCGAAAGGAAGAGGTGCTAAAAGCAGGAAGGCTTACATTTGCATATTTATTTGCATGGCTATAAAGGCGATACATTTAGAGATGGTGAGCGATTTAACATCTGATGCATTTATAGCAGCATTCAAACGTTTTGTTGCCAGAAGAGGAAGATGTAATGAAATCTGGAGCGATAACGGAACGAACTTTGTTGCAGCCAATAAGGAATTAGTTAAAATGTGGAGAGAGGCAGGACTGGAAATGCCTGGACACATAGCAGATCAATTGGCAAGTGATGGCACGCAATGGCATTTTACACCACCATACACACCACACTTTGGAGGACTCTGGGAGGCTGGTGTCAAATCAGTCAAACAGCACTTACGAAAGACACTGAAGGTAAACTTAACATTTGAAGAATTCATGACAGTGCTCACACAAATCGAAGCATGTCTGAACTCTCGGCCTTTAACACCGTTATCCACAGATGTGGACACGATTGATGACATTCAAGTACTCACGCCTGGACATTTCTTAATTGGAGAAGCACCAATCACGATACCAGACCGCGATTATACAATTGAGAACTACAGTCAGTTATCCAGATGGCAACACACTCAAAGACTGGTTCAAGCGTTTTGGAAACGCTGGCAGACTGAATATTTGTCCCGACTTAATCAGCGACCTAAGTGGTTAAAGAGAACACCTGAGTTTGAAGTTGGTGATATAGTATTGCTAAAAGATGAAAATTTACCGCCTAGCAAGTGGGCTCTGGCACGGATAACTGAAAAACATCCTGGACAAGACAATATAACACGCGTGTATACCGTCCGTTATAATGGTAAATTAACTCGGAGATCCATCTCAAATTTGTGTGCATTACCGATTTCTAATAAAGATTAATATTTTAATTTAATTCAATAACTTTCAATTGTATTCTTTGCATTATATTCAGTAGTTAAGTATCAAATTAGCATTATATTTGTGAAGTTTTCTTTATTTGTTTGTTCTAAGTTTTATAGCTAATAATAGCTATTTATCAACTTGCATTATTTAAATTGTAATGTTAAATTGTAAGGTTTTAAGGTAAAGTTTATTTTAAAGTAAAGCAATGAATAATTTCAAGTACAAACATTGTTAGTAGCATTTATTGTTTCAGTTACTAGTTAAGTTCAGATGTTTTATTAATTTGTTTATTTCGAAAAGGTCTTAAGTACCTTTTGGTGGGCGGTATGTTTGACTAAATAATGTATTTTGTTTATTACGCTCACATTCCTTGTATGCATTTAGTGTCCAATAGATCGTTGAACAGAGCATACGTGTTTAGTTTTATTTCACTATACCCAACCAAGTGACGACCTTATTCAAAGCAACAAAAAGTCTCCGGACCTCTACACTCACCATACGAAACACAGGAGTATTATGCTGCTATTTTACACTGGTATCCTGTGAAAGCGTGGTCCTTCCGTCGAGCCGACCCATTCGTGCTACAACGATAATATAGCTGCAGCGTGGCTCTACCAAATAAGACTGCTGACTGCTTTGATTTGATGCTCCTACCCCAGGCTCCAGTCTGATCTGTGGGGGATTTCTGTTAAAGTTATGGCGTCTATAATAGATACAATCGCATCTCAACTATCTATTATTTTTAATACTAGTATCGAATCTGGTGTGTTTCCTGATTTAATGAAGCATAGTAAAGTAATACCTTTATTTAAATCTGGTAGTACATTGGACCCGCTAATTTTAGACCTATTTCTGTACTGCCAACACTTAGTAAAATTTTTTAAAAAATTATTCTTGATCAAATGTTAAATTTTTTTAATGTAAATAATTTACTTCATAAAAATCAATTTGGTTTCACAAGGGGTCGCTCGACAACTGATGCTGGTGTTGAGCTGATTAAATATATATTTAATGCATGGGAGAACTCACAGGATGCTTTGGGTGTGTTCTGTGACCTATCCAAAGCCTTCGATTGTGTTCACCATGAAACATTAATTAGGAAACTTCAACACTACGGTGTAAGAAGCGATGCTCTTAAATTAATTATTTCATATTTAAGTGACAGAACGCAAAAAGTTGTATGAGTTCTTCTGGGTCGATTGTACAAATGGGCGTGCCTCAGGGCTCAATTCTCGGCCCCTTTCTGTTTCTTGTATATATTAATGACTTACCTTACATAGTAGGGGATAACCATGATATAGTATTATTTGCTGAAGATACTTCATTAATTTTCAAATTAAAACGACAGTTATTAAATTACGACGAAGTAAATAATGCTATAGCTAAGTTAGGTAATTGGTTCAATGTTAATAATTTGCATTTGAATGGAACTAAAACTAAATGTATGAAATTTGTAACTCCTAATGTTAAACATGTCAATACTAATGTTTAAATGGGGAGGAACTGAGTCTTGTTGATACCACCATTTTTCTTGGAATCACACTGGACGCAAAGCTTCAATGGCTCCCCCATATATCAAAACTAGCTAGCAGACTTAGTTCTGAAGCATATGCTGTAAAAAGATTAGAACTCTTACCAATGTTGAAACAGCTAGAATAGTTTACTTTAGTTATTTCCATAGCATTATGTCGTATGGTATTTTGCTATGGGGACACGCGACTGACACTGAAATTATATTTATTTTACAGAAGAGGGCCATTAGAGCAATATATAATTTAAAACCAAAAGAGTCACTGAGACAAAAATTTAAGGAAATTAATATTTTAACTCTGGCCTCTCAATACATTTATGAAAATGTAATATACGTACACAAAAATAAAAGTAGTTTTGCGAAAATAGGTGATATTCATTCTGTAAATACTAGGAACAGACACAAGCTAGTGGTACCAGTTACTCGACTCCACCGAGTCAGTAATTCGTTCTTGGGGCGATGTATACGCTTTTATAACAAAATCCCAGAAAATATACAAAATTTATCATACACAGAGTTCAAAAATGTTATTAAACTAAGTTTGTATAAAAAGGGTTATTATAATATTAAGGAATTTATGGATGATAATAACCCCTGGGAAGGGTGATCGCTACCAAGCTATTTCTAATTTGTCTTGTGTTACTAATTGTAAACATGATTGTAAGCTATTATTGAAAAAAAAAGTCCCGCTGGGTTTCTTGCTGGTTCTTGCCAGGACAGAGGTTTTTTTTGCGAACCAGTGGTAAATGAAAAAAGTGACTTTCAATAAGTATTTGTTATAATCTACATTGAATGAAAAATTTTTTGTTTCTGTTTCTGAGTATTAAACCCATAGTTTGACATTATATGAAATGGTTAATCTATTATATCTATCGCAAGTCATGTGATCTTGCAG